>OX276339.1:12567262-12902262 GCA_946251815.1 Dasysyrphus albostriatus
TATGGTAAGCGTTTGGTTTTCGTTGCATAGGTGGCAGAGCGGGGCGTTTCGTTGTTGGAAAGGTGTTTGTGGGTTATGTTAGTGTGACCCATCCGTAGTCTTATATATATTTTAATCTTTTTGTGTGAAACATCCTTAGGGTAATTGGCTTTCTCGGCATTGGGATTGAATTTGGTGTAAATGTGGTGATAGTTTAACCAGTTAGTTTTCCTCTTGTATTTCCATGTTTTGAGTAGATGTTTTTGTATGTCTCTTTTGTTGTAGGCATAGAATGTGGTAAGGGGTTCTTTTAAAGCTGATTTAGCTGCAGCATCTGCAACTTCGTTACCATCAATCCCGCTGTGTCCTGGAATCCAGGCGATTTTTAGTTTCCCACTTTTTGAGATGAGTTTATCGCGGATGGATTCGATGATTTCACTGCTATTGTTTATGTTCTCAATAGCTGTAACGGAGGAAAGACTGTCTGTGAATATTATAGTCTTACTATTTTTAGATTTCTCAATTGCAGTGAGGATGGCAAAGGCTTCTGCGGTGAATATGGAAGTGAAAGTTGGAAGAAGTCCTTTACAGATGATTGTCAAATTTTCTGCGACAACAGCAAAAGACGTTCCGTCTTGAGTTTTTGAAGCATCAGTAAACATGAAGCTCCATCCTCGTTTCTTGTAATTTTCAACCATGTCAAAAAACATGGCTTTAAAAACATGTTTGCTGGTTGAAGTGATGGAATGTTTGCTAAGGTTGTTATCTATGGAGAACTTTGGTAAACTCCAAGGCGGGTGGAAGGTTGACTTTAGGTTTTGAACGACAATGGGTATGTCAAGTTCTTTTGCGGATGTTAGAGCGGAATGTAATGATGATTCAAGTCTTGGATGTTTTTTTCGTTTTAAAATCTTTTTTACATCGTTATGAATGGGTGATCTTCTAGAGCAGTTTATTTGTTGCATTATACCCGTAGTTAGATGTTCGATTCTTTCGTTAAGGTGTGGTAATCCAGAGTCTGTCAAGAGGTTCCGAATTTGAGTTGTACGAAAAGCCCTCATACCGCTCCTGATGGCTGCATGGTATGGTGTTGTGATGAATTGAGTTGACGATTTTGAAGATTTACCATATACGGCTAAACCATAGTCAATCTTAGATAAAATTACAGATTTGATTACATTTATTATCGTATTAACATTACAGTGGCTGTTCTTAGACGAAAGGTATTTTATAATGTTCACCCTAGTAGGAAGGCTTTTTTTTAAATTTACACAATGATTTTTAAATGTATAAGTGGAATCTATTATAATACCAAGTATCTTAGCAAAGTTTACATTGATTATATTAGTGTTATTTAATTGTACTAAAATGTTTTTATTACAACTATATTTTTTACATATGTGGAGAAGTTCACATTTTTTAATTGAAATCTTTGAGCCTGAGTAGTGTCCCCATTCTGAAAGGCTTTGGAGAATACTCGTGAAAATGGTGGCAAGAGACGTTAAGTCGTTGCAGTTGGAGTAAACTATCAAGTCGTCGGCATACAATGTATGGCCTACACTGTTGTGAGGGTCAACTATTGAGCTGATTTCATTAAATGCAATTATAAAAAGGACGACAGATAGGGAGGATCCTTGGGGAATCCCGTTTTTCAAAACATGAATAGAAGAGTAGGTACCGTTTGCCTTGATGCGAAAAGACCTGTTGCTTAGAAAAGACCTAATATAACATTTTCGGCCAAACTTTCCAGTTAATTAATTGTTTTATAACAACATGTATGCCAATACAATCAAACGCTCTTTCGAAATCAATCAAAAGGACTGAAACGTGTTTTTTTTTCTGACAGGGATGAAGTGACAATTTCATCCAAATGAAGAATTGCGTCGATGGTTCCACGTCCTTTTTTGAAAGCTACTTGTCGGTAGTCTATAAGGTTATTTTTTTCAAGAAATTAGAACAGTCGTCTGGATATTATTTTTTCCAACACTTTACCTGTACAGGGAAGGAGCGATATAGGACGGTATCCGGAAATAGTAGAAGGGTCTTTATTCGGCTTGGGTATTGGGACAATACTGGCCACTTTCCATGCATGTGGGATTATACCATTGTTAAATATTTGGTTGTATAAATCCAGTAACCTTTTTTTAAAGGTTGCGGAACTATTTTTAAGCATGGTATAGGATATTCGATCAAACCCGGGGGTAGTTCCTTTGACAAGGTGCAGACAGCTTTCCAATTCTGTCATATTTATAGGACATTCAATTGGAGCTGCAGAAGGGTCAGTAGTGTAAGGTAGAATTAACAAGTTGAGTACCAGGTTTTTTTTCTCTTATGAAATTAGAGTGAAAGTTTATATCGTCTCCGGAACGCTCCCATGTCTTTGCAAAAAACTCAACAATTTCTTGTGGACACGTAATAGTTTCTGTTTCATAGTTCCCGGTGAGGGTCTTTATATCAGTCCACAGCTTTTTTGAGGTTGCGTTTGGATTGATGTTCGAGGTGAACTTCTCAAAACATAAATTTTTTTCTGTTTTGACAGCTTTGTGAAACTTGGCGTTACTTTTCCGGTAGAATATAAGATTACTGTTTGTAGGATGCTTCTTAAACACTCTCCAGGCTATTTGTTTTATCTGGCGAAGGTCACTTAATTCTTTGTTCCCCCAGGGAACAACTTGTTTATATGTTTTATTTGTTGATTGCGGGATAGCCGTGTTTGCTGCGGATCTTATACATTTTTGTATAAGGGCAGCTTCTTGGTTAATGTTGCAAGAGGTTTTCCTCTGTGAGACTTCTATTGAGAGATTTGATTGAAAAAGTTCCCAATTCGCCCTATCCAATAGGAATCTTTTTTGGAGTTTTATAGGTGTTATATTCTTGCCTAGGGAAAGTGTTGTGGTGATCGGAAAGTGATCACTCCCGTGTAGGTGGTCAGAGACAGACTATGAGGAAATTGGGGCCAAAGATGGTGTAACGAGGGTTAAGTCAACATGTGTGAATGTTTTGTGGGTCGAAAAATGTGTCAGGCGACCATCATTTAAGATCACAAGGCCGCAATTGGTGATGAAATGCTCAACCGTTTTACCGCGACTATTACATGTGCTTGAACCCCAGGAGGGGCTCCATGAGTTAAAATCCCCGGTAGGTATGATTGGGGTATTTATATTGCTTAAGATACAATCAAGATCATTGCCAGAGAATTGTTGGTCTGGTAGAATATAAACACAGATTACCGTGAGTTTTATTTTTAATTCTATTTGTACTGCTATAGCCGCCATACTTGAGTTGATTTGAATGAAGTTATGTGGAATAGATTTTTTTTATTTTTTTTTTTTTTTATTTATTTAACATCAATTAGAGATAATTAAATCTACAATTAGACTACAAAAAAAAAGAGATAAATAGGTATAACATTTAACATCTAACAAAATTACATTAAATATTTAATACAATAATTGTGTAAACATAATTTGATTAATCAATTTGAAAAGAACAAAATTAAATTATTTTTAAAATGTATCTGCTTTTATGAAAGTTAAAATCAATATAATTTGAAATGAGATTAGTTTCTCTGACACAACGAGTTATTGGTTCATTACGAGCATAGTTTACTCTGTGTTCCTTTTCTCGGAATAGACAACGTTCTCTTATCTGACGCGACGGAGCATACAAATCAATCAATGATAAAAGCATAGGGCATTTGATATGATGTGACAAAATATCACTAATGAACATTACAGACATCATTTTTCTTCTATTTTCGAGAGATTGAGCTCCAAGAAGTTTACATCTAGTTGAGTATGACGGGATTTCGATGTTCCAACCTAATTTCTGGATTGTATACCTTGTAAATTTTCTTTGGATCATTTCTATTCTGTTTGAATAAATATTGTAGTAAGGATTCCAAATCACACAGCAGTATTCTAAGTTAGACCTAATATAGGCATTATAAAGAGATTTAAGGGCAAAAGGGTCCTTGAAGTCTTTGGTATTACGTTTAATAAACCCTAGCATTGAATAAGATTTAGCTACAATAAATTCTATGTGCTTGGTAAAACTTAGTTTTTAATCAAATATTACACCAAGATCTTTTTTTTTCAAAACTCTTTCAAGAACAAACGTGTCAACTGTGTAATCAAATGTAATTTTAGAAAAATTGCGACAAAAAGAAAAAATTTGGCATTTCTTAACGTTCAAGAGTAATTGGTTAGTTGAACACCATTCTGTCAACTTATGGCGATCGTCTTGTAAGAGAATACAATCATTGAAAGATTTAACGCATCTGAAAAACTTCAAATCATCTGCAAATAGAAGCCTACTGGAGTTCAAAAAGATATCAGCCATGTCATTAATAAAGATTAGGAAAAGAAGGGGGCCAAGATGGCTACCTTGGGGGACACCCGAGGTTACTACAATTGGATTTGACAGCACCTGATCTATAGAAACAAACTGTATACGACCCTATATATACGATAGGATTTTAGCCATTGCAACATGTTTGAATGAAAACCAAATAGTTTCAATTTTTCTATCAATATACTATGACTGACTCGATCAAAAGCCTTCGCAAAATCAGTATAAATAACATCAATTTGGTACCCTTCTTCGAGTTTATTTAAGATGAAATTGGAGAAAATTGAATAATTAGTGGCTGTAGATCTACCTGCAACAAAACCATGTTGAAATGGTGAAATGTGCTCCTTAAGAAGAAATGTCAATTTAGTAGATTTGTAGATTTGTTTACGAGAAGGGATACTCCTTGCTTGGAGGAAGCATTTGAGGCTAAATTATGGAAAGAGGATGAATATTGCTTCGTACAAAAAGGTTGAGAATCGTGTTTGATGTGAGTTTCTTGTAATGATATGACACAAGGTTTCATATCATTTAATAAGGAGTTGTAGTTCATGGTAGTTGTTAAGAAATCCATTAAGATTCCACTGGAGAATCCTAAGTGAAGGTTTTGAACTGGAAGTAGAATTATGAATATCGTTTATGAAAGATTGCGGGTTAGACAAAGAATTGGTTTTAGTATGTCTCCGCTGATCGAAAATCGAACCATCCGAGTTCGGGAGGAACTCGGAATGTTCGGTTCCCGATCAGCGGAGTTGGTTAAGGTATAAAATGTATGTTTATTGCTCGAGGCCATGATTATCAGTGTCTGACGGTTTAATGAAATAAGCATTGTTTTTTATTAGAGATTGAGTGAGGCCTGATATTGGTGAGTGTGTAATGTTGTTGTTTGATGCAAGTGTGGTTTGTGGTATAGGATTTTGGTTAAGTGTATTTCCAGGAATATTTGAAGTATTCTTGGAATAGTAAAAAGAGTAAGAAGTGGAGGTGGTTGCAGCGTTATTGGTTGTGGAGGTGGTGGTTGAGGTGGATGTTGAAGATGCGTTTCCGGTAGCTGATGTTGAAGCTACGCTTTCAGTAGTTCTGACTGTATTTATAATAGGAGCGGGGTGTGTGGACGGATTTATTGTTATTTTATGTTCGTTAAGAGCTTGTGTGTTGTTGTTGGTTGGCATGGGTGGTAATATTGGTGCGTCCTTGGAGGAGGAATTTTCCAAGAGGATTGGAGGGCTAAGTATTTGATTTGGTTGATTTTTATTTTTTATATTATTTAATTGGGATGGTATATTTGTATTTTGAATGTTAGCATTGTTTGCAATTGATGAGAAGGTTAAAGGAAGAAATGTTGAAGGGTTTTGTTCTTTGTAAATTTGTTTGGCTTCAGCCATACTGCATTTACGAATAGTTTTAATTTTTAGCGTTTCTTTGGCTTGTTGGTAACGTTGACATGACTTAGAAGAGGCGGGATGATTATCACCGCAGTTTGCGCATGGTGTTCGGGTGCATTCTTCGGGAGTGTGTGGTGGAAGGTTACAATTAACGCATGAAGAGTTGCTTTTGCATCTCTTTGCCGTGTGCCCTTAAAGTTGGCAGTTCTGGCAACGCATCGGGTTGCAAGAGCGATGTCCTCGTCTAACAGCTTAATTTTTGGGCCTTATTACCCCAACAACGAATACTACGAGAGTGTGCGTCTAAGCAGCTTTATTCCGCCCGATGCATTCCTCTATCTAGACAGTCGAGGGCTGATCCAGGATAGAGCGGCGGTTCCACTAATCTACCACGTCAGCCGTAGAACTGTAGATCGGCGGCTCCTTTACAGTCGAGACGTCCTCGAACAAGACGGAGCTGAGCACCTTCGGTTCAGTAGGACTGCGTCCGAACGGGACCGAAGAGATAGGGTAAGGCAGGAGAACCAGTTCTGATGGTTAAAAAACGAAGATGAAGTTCCTTCAGACATTTAATAGTTGACCTTGCTATTCTCTTTTTTTGTATGGCCGACTTACATAGGTCTAGGTAGCTAGTTTTAAGTAAGGACAGTCAGGGTGGCACAAAAAAAAATATATATATATATATAAAACATACAAGAACACAAACAAATTATAAAATCAACAAAAAAACAAAAAAATGTAAAACCGGAAAATGCTTGCTGTGACTGTTCTAGTTTGTAAGTAGTCTGTAAGTAGCTTATAAGTAGGTTGTTATTAGTTTATAATTAGTGGTAAATAGTTTTAAGTAGCTTTAAGTAGTTTTAATTAGTTTTATTTTAGTTTTATGTAGGTTGTAAGTTTTATATAAAACCACAACACAATAAAGACATAGATACCGAGTTTTTTTTTCAAATTCTTCTCGGGGAAAAATAAAAACCGATATAGAATTTTAGTATTAAGATAGTTCTTAGGCCGAAAGGCATTAGCATTAAGTTATTCTAGTTTAACTTAGAGCGCCCGTTTGGGGCCAGGAAGTTGGTTTTAAGATATTGATAAGTAGGCTAGTTTTTATGAATTTTTGTCTAGCTTTAATATAGTTTTAAAAAAATGAAAAATAAAAATGAATTAAAAAAAAAAAAAAAAAACAGCCGTTTGTTATGGGTTCGAGTCCTGTGTAGGGCGTAAAGGTTTTTATTTTTGCATCTACTCTTGTCATGTTGCATTTTTAATAAAAAAAAAGCAGATACATGATTATTTATTACATTATAGACTTAAGCAAATGTGAAATTTGCATTATTGCACATATATGTACCTAACTCCCTGCAAGGAAGAATACATACATACATACATATGTATGTATGTAATTTAGACGTTTGTTATAGGTAAATTGAATTAAATTTCGAAAAATTGTCCATTTATGAATTCAATATGCACCCAATGATAATTTGCATATTAAAATTTTTAATTTCCCTACCCCCCCACTTTTTTAAACTAAATATTCAAATCATTAAAAAAAAACTACCAAAAAGACATTTTCATGTCTGACTAAAATTCATATCTCGATAAAAAAAAAAAATAATTTTGAAACATGAAAAAAAATTTACCGAAATGAAGTTTACATGTCTCACTAAAACTGTTATTACTCGTTAGAAAAAATTATTTTGAACTTTTAGTAATTTTTTTCAATTACTAATGTCAAGGTCGAACTTGCACATCAAAAGTTTTATTCCCCCCCCCCCTTTTCTCTAAAATTGATATTGAAAAACATGAACAAAATTTACCAAAATGAAGTTTACATGTCTCACTAAAACTATTATTTCTCGCTGGAAAAAAATAATTTTGAACTCTTAGTAACTTTTTTTAATGATCAACGTCAAGGTCGAATTTGCACACCGAAAGCTTTATTTTTTCCACACCCCCTTTTCTCTAAAATTGATATTGAAAAACATGAAAAAAATATACCAAAATGAAATTTACATGTCTCACTAACTATTATTTCTTGCTGGAAAAAAAATAATTTTGAACTCTTAGTAACTTTTTTTAATGATCAACGTCAAGGTCGAATTTGCACACCAAACATTTTATTTTTTCCACCCCCCCTTTTCCCTAAAATTGATATTGAAAAACAATTTAAAAAAATGTTGTGAAACGTGAGTCCCAACCAAGCTAAATCCCATATAAAAACCTCTTTCCTACACTATATGTCATATAATCCATAGGCGCATGAAACCACCCAGAAACCAATTGTTTATTATTAAAAAAGGAATATTTCCTAGTTAAGACTCGATCCTCAGCCCAAAATGAGTTGATTTCAGCTGGGCAACGAGGAAAGAAGGCTCTTAAGGAATTCGGTGACCGTGTGGGTCAACTATTAAACGCGTTAAACTCTGCAACCTATGCCAGCTCCACAGAAGCGGCAGTAAGAAATTTTCTTTTTAAAGAAAATGATAAAGTCGCCATTCAAACTTTTGAGGATGGCATCCGAAACCAAAAACCTGATGTTTATGGTTCGGGCGCACGGGGAAACCGATTTTAAAAAATCCATCCTGTATGCAGAAGAGCATTCCAATCGACTAGAACGGGTTAGCCCTTCTACAGGTTCGAATCTGAATCGAAACCGACAATATGCAAGTTTCTCACCTTCGACACGTCCAACTTGTCAATTTTACAATAAAATTGGTCATTCCAATGCGAATTGCTATAGCAATCCGAACAGGAATACTAATTCTCCAAACCAATCAGCCGACATAAAGAAAGAAGTACAACGCCTCACTTGTGGGTATTGCAAAAAACCCAACCATCGAGAAGCGGATTGTAGGTTAAAACGATTCGAGCTAAATCGAAATAATTCAAACCCATTTAGGGATAGCTCCCAGAATAAAAATAATAACAACCAAAATCCTATCAATGTCAGACAATATAATTCTAGACCAGGATACAGGTATTATAGTTCTGCTGAAGATTTTTTCCCAACAATTCGGGAAACGACTATGCTCGGGAGGAAGAGATGGGTCATCCATCCCGACTAGATTCGAATGTCGACTCGCAACGATAGACACAAAAAGCCTAAATGTTTCGCTTTGCCCAGAGTTTCATGAGCCGGTAGTACGAATGCAATTCCAGCCATCAAACAAAACCTACTGCACTTTCCTAATAGACACTGGAGCGGATATAAGTTTGTACAAAGGCAAACTTGGGGCAGGCGTGAACCCAGAAATCAATTTCTGGTGATTCAGTTTTCACTCTGGGAGAAATAACAGGCTCCTTTATAATTAATCAAGAACATAATCTTTCATTAAAACACCCTTTTCAACTCCTTACCACACGTATAAATTTAACGTATGATATTATTCTAGGGAACGATTTCCTTAGAAAATACAAATGTAAAGTAAACTACAAAAAAACAAGTTCTAGAAATAAATTAAATTAATTTTAATGAGAAGATAGATAGATAGATAAATAGATTCTTTATTTTTTCATCATAAAGTTTAACAAATTTGTATACTTAAGAATCAGGACATGGCAATACTGCCGTCTGCCTGAGATGACATTTCATAATATGATTTAAAAATAAAATAAATAATAAAAAGCAAAAATTTTAAAATATATATAAAAAAAAATTTAACAGAAGATATGAAGAAATATTTTTATGTAAAACAATGATATCAATTTTAACGTGACTTTAAAACACAAAATATTACACAATTTGGTTAATTTGATTAGCTGTTTATAAAAATTTGTATCAATTTTAGCGTGATTTGAAACACAAAATATAACACAATTTGGTTAATTTGATTAGCTGTTTAATAAATTTGTTATCAATTTTAACGTGATTTGAAACACAAAATAATACACAATTTGGTTATGATTAGCTATTTATAAAATATTATCAATTTTAACGTGATTTGAAACACAAAAGAAATATTATCACATTTTGTATGATCAGCAACAAAACAATAAATATTTAAGTATAAAATTTGGTTCAAACTGCAATAAGCGGGTAATCGACTAAGTTTAATATATGAAACTGTTACGGTAAGAAAGAGCATGTTGGCAATATTTAAAGAGGCTGAGCCAGCCCATTGCTCCATTTAAAATTTCAAAAAGTTTTTTCAAAGATATAAAACTTTTCCGAAAATGCAACCGACGAATTTCTTGTAAAATAGGACAAACAGCAACGAAATGGTAAATATCTTCATTCACTCTTCCGTTACATAGATCACATAGCTGGGGCAAGTCTGATCGATGAGGTACAAAGTTTAAATTTAAAATTTCAACTCTTGCTCTAAAAATAATACTTATAACCGAGGCTGAAAATTCATTACTAAAGTAAGAGACTTCCGAGGGCAGTTGGTGGTTTAAATGACTATAAATAGCTCTTGAAGTAGATGAAGATGCTCTGGAAAGACTATCCAGAAACATTTTGTGATCCACCTTAGCAATCACATCATCAAACTGAGCCTGCCAATCGGTCACATTAGTTTCTGTTAAGTTTAAACTTGTTTCGTAAGATAAAGCTAGTTCGTTCCAGTCTTTAAACGGGGAAGCATTCACTCGAAGTAATTTTCTTAAAATGATTTGGTGAAGACAAGTTTCACTTCTTTTCATCACTCTAGTGATGTAGCTCGCACTTGCCTTCAAATTTTGTATATATATAGGGACTTTTCCTGACTCTACATATATGGCGTAGTTGGGTGTTGAGTTAGGCAAACGAAATATTCTCTTAAAAGTTCCTTTGTACAGTTTCAAAAGCTTCGAAGTGTGTGTATCCGAAGACTTGAACGCCATATGCCATGCATGCATTTACTGTCGCGTTGAAAACTTTGTACTTGGACGTTAAATCAACATTTTGGTTCGAAAAAAAACTTTGGCCACAGTATATTAAGTGCCAATTTAGCTTCGTTGCTTTTTTCTTTGGAGTGCTTTAAGAAACTTAAATTGTAGGCCAAGAGGACACCCAAATATTTAAACTCCTGTACAACCTCAATGTGCGTATTGTTTAGAGACCATTTTTCTTCCGCTCGCCTTCTTGATTGTCTCTTTTCAAATATAACAATCGTAGTTTTTTGGGTATTAATTTGCAAGCCCCAAGACTCGCAAAATGAACTTAGACGGTTTATTTGCATTTGTAGCGTGAAAGGATTATCAGCAAGCATAACTCAATCGTCCGCGTACAACAAGACTTTGATTATGATGTTGGCAAAATTAACAAAATTAGCTCGCAGACATCATCTATGAACAGGGCAAATAATAATGGACTGAGGATACAACCTTGAGGAACACCTGTAGTTGTTTCAAATCGATTTGAAAATGTGATACCGTCCCATACCCTTGCATTTGTTGACGAAATAAAACTTGCATACACTTGGAGAAACTTTCTTGACAAACCAATACAAGAGAGTTTGTATATTAAAGCTTGTCCTGGGAGGAAACCGGCTTGAAAGATGCTCAAAAGATTGTTATCCTCAATCCATTTTGTGAGCCTTTCATATAGGATTGCAGTTAAAGTTTTTCTTATTGAATTTAAAATTGAAATACCCCTATAATTTTCCGCAGCGTTAGCATCACCTTTTTTAAAAATGGCAAAAATTACAGATTCGTTGAAACTGTTGGGGACACATCCATTATTATAACTTTTTAGGCTTTCGCGGTTGTTAATAGACATAATAGATAATTTTTCGGATTAGCCGCGTTATAAGAAGAGTGCACTTTGGTACTCACCCCGAACGTTTCGCATCAAGTTGCATTGAGCGTGGTCACCGGGAAACTGCTCTTGAGATGTTATGATGTATTTGTATTAGATTGACTACGCAGGTTGTAGCTGTGCGTGGGTGGTTCTATCTCATGATGTTGTTGTTGTTGATGTGCAGGTTGTTGGGAGCAAACAATGCTCACTACATCGCCGGGTGTTTTAAGCTTGAACAATTTGTTATAGAACGACACGAGGTACTTTTTAAAATCAATAGTGCTGTTTTTATAAAACTCGACTGGTATGCCGTCTAGGCCAGGAGCTGTTTTTCATTTTTGGAGCGTTACTTCCAATTCGGGCAATGAGAACTCTGAATCCAGCTCGTTGACTCTAGTATCAGGTAGCGCGTAATCAAAGGAATGAAGGTCTTTATCAGCTGAGAGTAGAGTTTGAAAATGAGCTGCTAACGTCTCAGCTTCTAAAGAGAACTTCATACCCTGATTGCGCCCACCAAGTTCGCGCACTGTCTCCCAAAATATCTTTGAGTTTGTGCAGTTTTCCAATTTCTTAGCCACGTTTTTTAAATAGGTGATTTTCTTAACTGAGCACATTTTTTTAAAAATCTTTACTAACGCGAAGATAGATGAAAGTTTACGGAGATTTCTGCAATCCTTATCAAACCATACATTTTTAGCTACAAAAGTGTGTGTACCCCTCAACGCAAAAGGGGCTGCGGTCTTTATAACCCGTTCTATACTTTTACATACCACTTCAGAGGAGACTGCGGATTGTTGAGGCAGAGATAGTAAGTGCCGAGAAAGGAGGCTTCTATAGAGGGTTGCATTATTCTCCGACCACTTCAGCTTATTAAAACTAGAAGGTGTAGCTTGCTGGCTTAACTCCGTTAGCTGAATTTTAATTACAACTGGAAAATGAGCCGAATAGTTGACTAATGCAACTTCAAAGTCATCGATAATGTTCAGCCAGTCCCCTGAAATCGCAGCAAAATCAATCACGAATTGTCCCTGCCCGCTAACAAAAGTGAATTCGCCACATGCATCACTATTAGAAGACCCATTTAAAACAAAAAGACCGAAAACTTCAAAAAATTCTGTTAAACTCCGCCCGTTGCGGTTATAAATTTTATCTTTAGAGCATCTACCCTCGGCCAGTGCAACTCCAGCTCGTAAAATATTAGAGGAATAGTTTTGATATTCACCAATCCTAGCATTTAAATCACCGACGATTAACACACTGTCAAGAGAAGTGTTATTCATAAATTCTACTAGTTTATCGAAATCGCTTAGCCAATCATTGCAATTTAAATAAATAGGAATAATATAATAGTTTAGGTTGTTGCTAACCATATGAAAAATAATTTTAGATTCAATAATTTTAAAATTAATAAGATTACCCCATAAAGATTTTTTAATCCCATATAAAATACCCCCACTGGCTCTTCCATGCAAATTTGATCTTATCGCGGGTGTAAACATTACTTTAAAGTCTTTGAAATATTTTAGAAATTCATTTTGATTTTTTTCTTCAATAAAAGTTTCTATAAGAATTATAACACCAAATTGTTGTAAATATTTAAAAAAAATCGGAATGTAAAAGCTTACTTTTGAGACCAGTTATATTATACGAACATATATTTAGTTTTTGAAAAATAATTGTGTTATGGCAGACGACAGAATTTACCTATTGTGTTTTATCCCTAACATGGTGTGAACTCCAAATTTCAGATGGCGCTCGATGCGGTTTTTGGTCAAAAGCGGAAGAAGAGTTTGGAACTACGGCTAACTTCGCTCCCTCGCTGCAGTCAAAGTAATCGTAACAACTGTCACCAAATAGTTCACTAATGAGTGACATGTCCGCTGCTGATTTGACAAACCTCGTGAAATTTGGTAAACAAAAAGTTGATTGTTGATTTGCAATTTGTTGTCTCCTTTAACGAAAATTCTGGCGTTTGGATTTATCTGCAGCAGTTTGTTTTTTGTTTCCATTAGTGTTTTCTTTTTTTCCTTAACAAAAGTGATTGCTCGCGAAATATAACGGGTGATTTTTTAAGAGGTTTAGAACTTAAAAAAAAAAAACACAAAAAATTCGAAAAAATGAATGAAATATTTATTTGAATCGATAGTTTGAACCTTGCAATTTAATGTTTAAGGATAATTTCATGCAAATGTTGACCGCGGCTGCGTCTCAGGTAGCCCATCCGCTGAGTCCAATTTTGGCATACTCTTTCACACATATCGGCCGGTATCTCACGAATGAATGCATGGATGTTGACTTCCAGTGCGTCAATCGAAGCGGGCTTGTCCCTATAGACATTAGCCTTGACATACCCCCACAAAAAATAATCTAATGGTGTCAAATCGCACGATCTAGGCGGCCAATTGACCGGCCCGAAACGTGAAATTAACTGTTCACCAAACTCGCCTCGCAATTGCGCCATTGTTTCGCGTGCTGTGTGGCATGTGGCACCGTCTTGTTGAAACCACATATCATGCAAGTCAAGAACTTCCATTTCGGGCAAAAAAAAAGTTTGTTATCATCGCTCGGTAGCGTTCACCATTGACAGTAACGCTGCGATTCGCATCATCTTTGAAGAAATATGGCCCAATAATGCCGCCGGCCCATAAACCGCACCAAACAGTGGCTTTTTCGGGATGCATTGGTAGCTGTTGCAATGCTTCTGGCTGATCTTCACTCCAAATGCGGCAATTATGCTTATTTACGTACCCATTCAACCAAAAATGAGCCTCATCGCTGAACACAATTTTTCGATAAAAAAGCGGATCCTCGGCCAGCTTTCCAAGAGCCCATTCACCAAAAATTCGGCGTTGTGGTAGGTCGGCTGGCTTTAGTTCTTGCACCAGCTGTATCTTAAAAGGCTTTACGCCCAAATCCTTCCGCAAAATTTTCCACGTAGTGCTGTAACAAAGGCCTAACTGCTGCGAACGGCGCCGAATCGACATTTCGCGGTCTTCTGTCACACTAGCTGATACGGCCGCAATATTTTCTTCACTACGCACAGTACGTAAACGTGTTGATGGTTTAATGTCCAACAAAGTAAATTTGGTGCGAAATTTGGTCACAATCTTCCGAATAGACTGCTCAGAAGGTCGAGAATGCCGACCATTAAATGGAAGCAGCGCGCGATGAACATTTCGAACCGAGCACGAATTTTGATAGTAAAATTCAATAATTTGCAAACGTTGTTCATTTGTAAGACGATCCATGGTTAAATTGCAAACCAAACTGAAGCTGTTTGACAGTGACACAAGGTACTAAACACACGTCAGCTGTCAAAACCAGTGTTGCCAAAACCAAACCAGCTAAAAAATCACCCTTTACTTATTCCGGAGCCTTTGAGCGTGTGCGCGGCAATAATAAGTTTATCGGTGATCGCCGCTGTTGTAAGTTCTATGATGACAGTTCCTCTTTCAGTGTTGTTGTTGCGTATTTGTCTGGAGCTCTTAAATTGGATTTCTTCGTCTTCATTTAACTTCAGAAGCCCCTTGCAAGTCTGTTTAGCTAATTGGATTGCATCGGTTTCTGTGTCTAAAGGAAGGTGTACCACAATAGACTTATCGTTTGATTTCCGTGAGAGAATTTCCAATTGAGTTTCAAGCAAATCGCATCTTTCAGACATTACAGTGAGTTTTTTGCTGAGTTGGGTGTTAAGTGTCTTCAAAGAGAGTATCTCGTTCGAGAGCAACAAACAAGTCATTTTTTGTGACTAGATCTTTAAGCTTTTCTTCGAGACTCTCATTTAAGATAACTTTTAGATCAGCAACTGATAATTCACCTATTCCCATATTTGGTGCCTTTGGATGAGAAATCTTTTTGTTGGTAGTGTTTTGTTAAGGTGAAATTTCGAACAAGTATCGCTTGCGGTTCATCAGCAAAACGTTATACCGCAATTTGATTTCGATGCAACACGGAGAAAACTTTTTTTCTTTTCCTTTTTAAGCCTATTCACTTGAATAAATTTAACTTACAATTTCCGGTGTTAGTTCAAAGTGATTAAATGAGTATTTTTGCGTGGTTTTTCTTAGGAAGTTACTTAGATTTTTTAATTTAATTTAAAAAAAATACGAGAGCTTCGAAAATGTTTGCAGTTCCACTTTGACAATTGAAACGTCACTCATTTTAATGAGAATGTTGGTAACTCTGTAATCAAAGAAAATATTCAAAAAGCTGTCCCTCACGAGGTGATGCCTACGGGCCATGACTTTGATATTGAATTCCAATTCAAATAAGCTTAGAAGGAATATTGACTCTGATAGCAAAGAATCACCCTCATCTTCAGACGAACAAACGATAAAAATAAATGCCGATGCATTAAAATAATGGCGTAGCAAGTAAGACTTTAGAAAATAACAGCCAAAAGAGCAAGGAAACTAAAGCAGTTATAAATATTGGTAAGACTTTAGAAAACGACAGCCAAAAGAGCAAGGAAACTAAAGCAGTAATTGATAAGAATGGGGCAATCGTAAGACTGCATCATACAAAAATTCTAGTGCTTACAATTTTTTTCTGACTCTTCCACCTCGAAGTCAGCAAATGATTGAAATTCTATTTGAAATAGCTAACAAGAAACTTGAGGACATTGTGATCGAAAAGAAACAAATCTGTCCAGGAGTAAATGTAGACGAGTCAATAGTAAAACCTATAAATAACAAAATCAAAATGTTAACTATGAATACACTAGAAACAGAGAAAATAATTAACAGTAATAATTTAAATTTAAATTTTGACAGCTTGGATCAATACGATGAGTCGGATATGAAAGGTTTTAACAACAAAATTGAAAAACGCCTGGAAAAATTAGAGTCCATGTTGGTATTAGACCATTGCAATACAGAAGAAAAAGAATCTATACTTAAGATCTGTAGGGAATATAATGATTAGTTTTATCTTGAGGGAGATCATCTCACTAATACCGATTCAATGACACACAAAGTTAGGGTGTATTCATAAACGTCAGCCTAACTAAGAACTGCGTTATCTGCATTCATAAAGTCAGATTTTCGATCGAACTAACCTAGTCGAACTGCAGTACGTACCGTTCATAAACGTCAGACTGTCGTCAGCGTCGGGCAGATTGTGCAGCTGAATTTGTTTGGCTGCAGAAAGAGCGGGAATTATTAAAATAATTTTTAAGACAACAAGAAGGACAAAGCGGCACTGACTCACAAAGAATGTAAGTAATTGCTAATATTTTATATATTTTTTTATATTTTATTTTATAATTTTCTTTTCTTTTTGGGTAAGCAAATCAAAAATCAAATTCAACAAAATTTGTTTGGCAGCCATTTTTCTCTGACGTTTATGAACTCTGTTTACATACAAATCGGACTAAGTCAGACCTTTTTGTTTACTTAATTCAATCAATTCCAATTTCAACCGCCATCGAGTAAAGTCGCACTTTAGTTCTGCTCCGTGCATTTAATTTTGTGTTTTTTTTAACAATCCCCATTACCTCTGACTCATTCTGCTGTGTCGTCATTTTCACACCGTTTGCATTATCGCGAGTGTTCCCATTTAAACAAATAATTCTTTTTTTTGTTTTGTTTCTGCCGTGTCACACTTATCGTGGTGAAAATATAAAAATCTGTGACCCTATTACCTGTCTGAATTAAATTTTTTGTGCGTACCCTGCCCTTATTATTGTGACTCAACCACTGCCCATTAAACAAAAAAAAAAAAATAATAAAATAATAACTATGTCATCCAACCCAATCTGTGTCAACACTGATTCCAATGCTGAGTGGATAAGTTGTAGCGGCATTTGTGGTAGCATGTTTCACCCCTCCTGTGTTGGCCTCGGAAAGAGATCATTTGTTTACTTAAATGATTTTAAGAAGAACTTTTTGTTCTTCTGTGACGAGTGCAAGGGTATCTCCCTGTCACACATTATGCTAGCAATCAAATGCCTTAATGACTCTTTATCTAGTGATAATAATAAGTGCGCGAATAAAATCCAAAATTTTCTAAGAACTGCGATCTCATTATTAAAAGTGTTGAAGAACTTCATGAACAATTGCAACTCTCCTCTTCTCAATGTTTTTCTAAGCTTTTGAGCATAGAGAAGCAACTTACCATGTTAAATAAACTGCCTCACTCGTCCAATGACTCGATTATTGACCTCAATAATAAGATTTCATCCAAATTCAATACCCTTCGATCCGACATAGAAGTTTTTCTGCAAGGAACCTCGTCTAAAACAGTATCTCCTTATTATTTTCCTGATCAAACCTTGCTCAACCAAATCTACAACGAGCTACATAGTGCCACATCTTTGCTATCTAGAGTTTCTGCTGAGGTAATATCTATCGGGTACGACTTAAGTAGTAATGGTCAACGGACTTTAGAAATGCATCGAGACATGGATTGCTTGAACAATCATTCGAAGGAATTACGGCTGCTCTTGAAGGATATTTTAGAGGAACCAAGATACACCAGACCAGAACCGGTAACGGTGTACAACAGTCTATCTATCCTTGATGAAATCCAGAATGCTGAGACTCCTTTACTCCCACAAATTGCGGATGAAACTTCTCCTCCTGTTCGTGAGTCATCACCCGCCCAACCAACAGCCACTGCCACTTCATCACATCCGTCGTCACCCTCAATTCTTAAATTTGGCGTCCCCTGGAAGTTATCTGAATGGAATAATCGACTAAAGAAAGTGGATACCGCCAACAATAGCTGCTATTGTCTGAAAAACACTCCCCACTTTGCCAATGTGACCTGGGTTAGGTCTTACTTTAAACGTCGATTCTCCATCTCTGTGTCTGAATGTCATCGGTTGTCGTCCAGAAGTTATAAGATCCAGTTTTCTTCCAAATTCGACTGGATGTTTTACCACCCTAGTGGATCACTTCGCCTTGAGAGCATGATGTTATCGAAATGGAAGACCAACCTTAAACATAACAATCCTACTTCTAAGATAACTAATACCTCCAAACGCAGACAGTTTTCATCTAACCAACCCATACCATCCCCCAACTATATGCCACAGCAACGTCAAAATCCCTTTCGTCAGCCTCAACAGTTGTCCTCAACGCGAAATAAACAAATCCCTAGTAACAACTGGTCCTTTAAAACGGGTATCTTACCTTACTTTTCTCATTCCCTTTTTCAGAACTCCGCTTTTGCCAGTAACTCATCTAAACCTATAAATCAACGGGTTTCTTTTAACCTAACTCTTTCTACTCACCCCAAATCCCCGCTTCTCTCAACTCCAACCCAATTAACACCAACTAATTTAAATCCAAATGCTGACCTTAGTTCTGAAGCCAAATATCCTAATTTTCAAAGTTCTCATATTCTTAACCCCTCACCAATTTCTCTTCCCATTACAACACCTAACCACAGATCCTATTCCAGACCTTATCCATCAATCCCCACCTCTTCCTCAGTCTACTCTACCTCTCCCCCGATATCTATTACTCCTTCATTAAAACCCACCCAATCCTTTACAACTATCCCAAACGCAACATCCTCTTCTTCCTTTATTGATCCTCTTATACTCCCTACAGTCAAATGCACCCAACAATCTAGTGAATCCACCGAATGTCGCTATGCTCTCTCTAGGCTTAGAGATAAGAAAACCTACGACAACATTCGACTGTTTCTGGCGTATCTGCACGATAAACCCGACACTGTCTGCTATGAAGGTAAAACGAAAACAAGCGTAATAGTTTCCATTCAACAAGAAGGCCTCCCTACCGATTTCGCCAGTCTTAAAAACCTCTTCATAAAATACCATGATTTTCTAAATTTGTCTCCCCAAAAGGTGGCAAATGATCTTGAAGCCCTGGGACAGTACCAACGATTGCCCTAGCCGTGGTGTCCTTCTTGCTGTAAAAAATACTATTGACTCTTCCCTTATAGCCATTTCTTCTTCCCCTATTCTTGATTATGTGTCAATTAAGATTTCACTACCCCGAAAGTCACTCTACGTTGTCTGTTGTTACATCTTACCTTCACAACCTATCGAATCCTATGAGCTTGCCATTGAAACAATTGACAAAATCACTGACTTGTGTGAGCCACATGATGAAATCCTCCTTTTCGGGGATTTTAACCTCCCTAATTTAAAATGGACTCCATCAGACGATTTCTCATTTTATTCTGCTTCGAATCCCTCATTTGCCAAAGAATGTCTGTTTTTAGATAGACTTGCTGATTCTAGCCTCTGCCAAGTTAGCGGAATCTCAAATTTCATGGGTAGACAACTTGACCTTATCTTCACAACAGACCCCATTAACTCTTCTGTCTCACTTAGCCCTCTTTCTCTATCGACCATCGACAACTTCCATCCGCCGCTTCTTTTTTCATATTTTCATGATTCTCCTTTACAGTCCACACCGCCTACAGATCTGTCTTCTTACGACTTCCACAAAGCAAACTTTCGCCTAATAAATGAATACCTCAACAAAGTCACCTTTAATTTTGATAACTCTACCGTAAACGATGCCATAACCATATTCTACAGAGAAATATTCAACTCTATTTCTCTTTATGTTCCTTTTTGCCGCCACAAAACTTCGTCTTCTTCTCCACCTTGGTATAATCACAAACTTCGTTCTCTCCGAAATAAAAGAAATAAATTGTGGGAAATATACCTCCGCTCTCGTTCTCCTACTGACTATTCTAACTATCTTGGCTCTTATCTACATTTTACCGAACTATACAATTCCCTTTACCTACGCTATATAGCGGAAACACAATCCAATCTTATCAAGGATCCGAAGTCATTTTTTCATTTTGTCAACTACAAAAGAAAATCCGATGGTTACCCAACATCTCTCTCTCTCAATAACGAAACTTCAAACGATCCCAGCACTATTGCCAACCTTTTTGCCACATTCTTCAAACAATCTTTTGCCGATGACTCCTTTGTACCCGATTCTGTTTATTTCAATTATCTGCAAAGTTTCTCTCTAGCACCGCTTCTCCCTCGTACCGTCGATCCTTTTCTCATCGAATATAAATTGAATCAACTTAATGATGAATTTAATCCTGGTCCAGATGGTCTTCCTGCCATTTTTCTAAAAAAATGCTTTTCCGCCCTTTCTCTTCCTCTTTCAAAAATTTTCAGCCTTTCCCTAAATCAAGGTGAATTTCCTCTGATATGGAAATCATCTTTCATATCCCCAATACACAAAAAGGGTCCGAAGGGTGATATTAACAATAATCGGCCCATTGCCAAGCTTTCGCACATACCTAAACTCTTTGAAAGTATTTTGTGTGAAACCTTAAGTTTCCATTGTAAATCTCTCATCTCCCCCTGACAACATGGCTTCCTCAAATGTCGATCTACTACCACTAACCTTGTTGAATTCGTATCCTTCACCCTCTTAGCCTTAGAGAAAGGCCACGAAGTTGATGTTGTCTCAACGGATTTCAGCAAGGCCTTTGACAAATTTTCCCATAAGCTTATTCTTTTCAAATTGTCCACTCTTGGCTTCGAACCCTCTTTGTTACAATGGATTTCTTCTTACCTTGAAAACCGTTTTTACAGCGTTCGTTTTAGATCTGCCACCTCTAGTCCATTCTTAGCTACATCTGGGGTTCCCCAAGGAAGCCACCTGGGCCCACTTTTATTCATTCTTGCTATAAACGATATCGAAAGAATCATCAAACATTCTTCTATTTCTCTGTACGCCGATGATACCAAGTTTTTCAAGACCATTTCCTCAAGACATGACTCTTCTCTTATTCAACAAGATCTTGACAATTTTTCAGTATGGTGTCTAAAAAATTGCCTAGAGCTAAACGTCGCCAAGTGTCAATCAATCACTTTTTCACGCAAACGCATAAAATCTCCTCCCCGTCTCTACCTGATCCATAATCAACCCATACCCTCCGTCGATAATATTCGAGACCTTGGCGTTTTATGTGACCCTGAGCTTAATTTTATTTCTCACATAGACGATATCATTCTCAAAGCAAACTCAGCACTAGGATTCATCAAAAGATGGTCTAAGGAATTCTCCAATCCCTACGTTACCCGGTCCTTATACATATCATTCGTTCGTCCACTCCTAGAATACGCGTCTCAAGTTTGGTCCCCTTACCAACTTACACATATTTCCAGAATCGAGAGCATCCAGCGTCGTTTCCTACGCTTTGCTCTTCGAGGTCTATCATGGAATAATCCTTTTATTCTGCCTCCCTATTTAGACCGCCTTAAACTAATCAACCTGAACTCGTTGGAGGAACGAAAAGATATATCAGACATTCTCTTCATTCATCGACTACTCTCTGGTTCCGTTGACTGCATGTCGCTCTACAACTCTGTCTCTTTTAATACTAACCCTCGTAATACACGTACCACTCGTCTCTTTTACATACCCACCCACCGAACCTGTTATGGCTCCAACGAACCTATCTCTCGCATGCTGCGGGGTGTTAACTCGAATTTGTCCTCCTTCGACTTTAACCTCAGTACTCCTTCCTTAAAACTCCGGCTTCTGAAACGCCCTCCCCCTCACTAACGTTAGCTTAAGTTCTTAGTTTTTAAGTTAGATTAAGAATTAGCTTGTATTAAGCCGAATAAATGGGGGTTTTTGCCCCCACCAAAATTAAATACTGCAGACATTCTGCATTGGGAGTGCGTTCACAAATGCATCAGAAAAGAAATGCGATTGTACTAGCGCAGATTTTCTGCGTTTATGAATACACCCTTAATACTGATGAGAACAAACCTTCTCTCTTTATTAAACCCTATCGACTTCCAGAAAGCCAAAAAGAAGAAATCCATAAACAGGTACAAGAAATGTTGGACGTTGATATCGTACGACCAAGCTCGAGTCCCTGGAACTCACCCTTGCTACTTGTTCCCAAAAAACCGGGTAACGATGGAAGCAAACGTTGGAGGGTAGTCGTCGATTTTAGGAAACTAAATGACCTAACTATCGGGGATGCTTACCCGCTACCAAATATCAGCGATAATTTGATCAGTTGGGTAGAGCAAAATAGCACACTTGACCTGGCTAAAGGATTTCATCAGATCATGATGGATACAGAGGATCATTGCAAGACCGCATTTAGCACTCCATTCGGACATAACGAGTATAATCGTATGCCTTTTGGTTTGAAGAATGCTCCTGCAACCTTCCAGCGTTTAATGAATACCGTTCTAACTGGTTTGCAAGGATTCGACTGTTTCGTCTATATGGATGACACAGTTCTTCATGGATACGATCTCAACGATCATAATTCCAGACTTAGAAATACTTGATCAACTGAGTAAACATAAACTAAAACTTCAACCAGAAAAATGTAATTTCCTTAGACATGAGCTAATGTACTTGGGACATCTTATCTCGGAACATGAACTAAAACCAGACCCCGAAAAAATCAAAGCCGTCAGGACTTATCCTACAACAAAAAATGCAAAAGGTATAAAATCTTTTCTTGGTTTTGTTGGCTATTACAGGAAGTTCATAGAGAATTTCTCTATAGCAAAACCCCTTACGAAACTTCTAAAGAAGAATTGTGTTTTTAAATGGGATGCCTTCTGTGACGAAATATTTAAAGAACTAAAAAATAAAATGATAAATCCCCCAGTACTAGCTTACTCCGACTTAAAGGAAGAATTCATTGTGACTAGAAATGCTAGTGATGTTGGAATTGGAAAGGTCCCATCGGACAGGACAAACCAATATCATTTGCAAGTAGAACCTTAAATGATACTGAAGTTAAGTATAACACAACCGAAAAAGAATAACTTGCAATCGTTTATGCTATTCAACAATTTCGTCTTTATGTTTACGAAAGACATTTCACTATTTGTACCAACCACAAACCTTTGCAGTGGCTATTTTCTCGAACCGACCCCATGTTCAGATTAGCAAGATGGAAAATTCTTTTATCTGAATACGATTATTCAATAAAACACAAACCAGAAAAAATAAATTTAAATGCTGACGCTTTAAGCAGAAATATAAGTACAGAAGAAAATCAAATCAGTCACGTTTTTCGCTCCAAGAAGAAAAGGGATCGATTTTTGAAAACACAAAAATCAAAATTAATGTGTTCGTATTAACAATAATCGATTCAACAGAAGAAGGATTTTTGCGAAATAAATTTCCAAATTTTATAAAACCTGACATAGGAAAAGTTTCTACATTTATTCACAATAACGAGAAAAATTTTATTACTACTTTACTTTTACCTATTAGAACGCCTAAAGACACAAATTATTAATACATGTCTTACTTCTGTTAGCGACCAAAGTCATAACGAACAGGCAATTGGATTCGCATTACCCTGTATAGATAGCGAATCCAAAGCAAAATTAAAAATCATCATTACAAACATATTTCAAAACCAAAGTAAAGACATTTACGTCTTTACAGATGAAAGAATATTTCTAGACAATTTAGAATCCATTAAAACTGTGCTATATGACTTTCATGACTCCCCTCTCGGATGCCACCAGGGTATAACAAGGACAATAAAGAAAATTAAAGAAAAATATTTCTGGCCAACTATGAACACGAATATAAAAAATCATATTCTTCAGTGTAAATCTTGCCAGACAAATAAATTGATGCAGAATCCGAAAATACCCATGAAAATCACCACAACTAGTTCAGCACCATTTGAGAGAGTAGCATTGGATATTGTTGGTGCACTACCTGTTAGCTATGAAAAACATAAGTATCTCCTTACGTTTCAGGATGGTCTGACCAAGTTTACTGAGGATATTCCCTTAGAAAACGCAGAAGCATCTACAGTAGCTAAAGCGTTGGTGGAAAAAATCTTGTGTCGCTTCGGATTTCCTGAAGCTCTTACAGACCAAGGCACAAATTTCTTGAGTCAACTATTTAAAGAAGTATGCAAGCTTCTAAAAATAAAAAAGATTCAAACAACACCATACCATCCTCAGACAAATGGAGCGCTCGAACGCAGTCACCGCACATTGGCGGAGTATCTGAGACACTATGTAAATCAAGATCCTTTTTCATGGAACACCTGGATCCCATATGCTATCTTTGTTTTTAATACAACCGCACATATCAGTACTGGTTACACGCCTCATGAATTATTGTATGGATATCCCGCTAGGATTCCTATAAACCTTACGAGAAATCCTCAGGTATCCAACAATTATGAAACTTACGCAAACGAACTGAAATCCCGATTACAACATGGATACCAAATAGCAAAAGAAAAATTACTTCACAAAAAAGAAAACAGTAAAAAATACTACGACAAAAGTGCTAAAACAAAGTCGTTTAACGTAGGAGATATCGTTCTTGTAAAGAACAATACAAGAAAGAACAAATTCTCCTCACTTTGGGAAGGTCCTTTCGAGGTATGTAGAATAATTTCCGACGAAATGACTGAAATAAAAATACGAAATCGAACAAAAGTTATTCATAACTATGACCTCAAACTTTTTGCTGACTAAGTAACTATCCCCTATCCCGTAATTAATATACATAAATAAACGTAACTATAGGAAACCATCCATTCTCTTTGGTATTATAGGTCATGGGTCTCCTCTCACATACAGACTACTTTGTAAACGAGATTACCAAGCTGTGTAAGCGATTAGTAGGTATGTCGAATTTCGACCTTCTTTGTAAGGGCGCAGTAGCCGAAGTATCTCATTTAATGAATGACATAAAACTGAAGTTTAGCTTATTACAACCCAAATATAAGCCAAGAACTAAAAGGGCATTAGTAAACGTTATAGATACAATTAACAAATCTTTGTTCGGAACATTGGACGAAGACGATGCTAAGTACTACGATAAACAAATCGAGAAACTTAAGTACAACGAAAACTACCTTTTAGATCTAGTGAAAACCAAACCTTCATTATATAAACGACAAGTAATATGTTCAACAAGTCAGAAAATACCATAGAAGCTCAGTTCAAATCTATCGATTCCAAAAAAGGATATTTAAAAGAGGCGATTGAAATAACTATCAACCAAACCTCAGACCAACCCACTATCCTGAAAATAGAATCCCTTACTTCACTTCTAACACTATTCATTATAAGGTACCAAAATACAATTTCTGATCTATTAGACATCGTCATAAACGCGCAAAATGGCGCACCTCATCCGACTATAACTACACCGGAACAACTGAGAAGCGTCCTACAAAAAATCAAACAGGAACTTCCTGTTGATTTTCAGTTACCATCGATAGTAAATGGAAACAATATTTTACCACTTTATGAAATAAGTACTATGAGTGCAGTGATAAGAAAAGAAAAGGTTAGGTTAGGTAAGGTTAAGGTGGCTGTCAGGAAAACTGCTGACACACTTAGGCCAGAATAGGTCCATTGTGATACCACATAAAGAATGCGAGGTAATCCTCGGTAATTAAACCAGTTGGAGCTTTTAATAAAGCGATGGAGACTGGGAATTTCGATTTTATTTAAGTCACTGTGATCATTGAAGAAAAAATTTCCTAAGTGTGTTTTGCGTCTTTGAGAAAGAGAAGGATATGAGCAAAGAAGGTGTGGGATAGTTTCTTCCTTATCCTCGTCCATGCAGCTTCTGCAGAAATCATTTGAAAAAAACACCGAGTCTATTGGCGTGTTTACCTATGAGGCAGTGTCCAGTAATGACACCAATTGTGGAGCTAATATGCAATCTACTCAGAGATAACAAACATTTCGATCGCTTCGGATCCAGTGTTGGCCAGATCTGTTTTGTCGCCAGACAAGTAGTGATACCTGTCCATCTGCTGTTTGTCATCATCATGGAATCTTGCTTAAGCATAAGTTTACATGTAGCGATCGGTATCCCAATATTCATCTTGTTAGGTGACATTGGTGTGCTAGTTCCTATCCTGGCGAGTTCATCGGCTTTACAGTTTCCTAGAATATCTCTGTGTCCCGGCACCCAGAAAAGGTGAATGTTGAACTGTTCTGCCATATCCATTAGAGACGATCGACAGTTTCGGGCAGTTACGGAGTTTGTAGAAACAGATCCTAATGATTTAAGGGCAGCTTGGCTATCTGAGAAGATACGGATATTCAAAGTAGATATTACGTTTTCTTTGAGCCAAGCTAAAACTTCTTTTATCGCCAGGATTTCCGCTTGGAACACGCTACAATGATCTGGGAGACGGAAGGAGAGACTAATGTTTAGTCGTTCTGAGTACACGCCGCCACCTACCCCCTCTTCGGTTTTTGAGCCATCCGTGTAGAAGTGAATTGCTTCATCTCTCAAGAATTCATTATCTTCCCAAGTGGATCTTGTTGGAATTGTTACTTGAAAATTTTTGCCAAAAACCGGCTGGGGGATGGTGTAGTCAGAGTGTTTAGGGATTGATTCGAATTTATTCAGAATGATAGTGTGGCCAATAGAGTTATTGGACCATTGAGAAGTGGTTCTGAGACGAATAGCTGTGTTCGCCGCCACTTGTTTAGTGTATATATCGAGGGGTGTGATGTTAAGCAGTATGTCTAACGCAGCGGAAGGTGTCGAACGGAGAGCTCCGCTGATACACATGCAAGCCGATCTCTGTACTTTGCTTAGCTTATCACGATAAGTTATTTAATTTAAAGCAGTCCACCATACTGCCACCCCATAAGTGAGAGTATCGGTCTGATGAACGCTGTGTATAGCCAGTGGGTGATATGTGGCGACAAGCCCCATTTGTTTCCAATAGCTTTTTTACAGGAGAAAAGTGCCATTGTGGCTTTTCTAATTCTTTCTTGTATATTTGGTTTCCAGCTCAACTTTTTGTCTAAAATCAGACCCAGATATTTAGTTTGAGCTGAGAAGTTAAGTGGAATACCATTTATTGATGGAGGGTCTATATTCGGAATTTTATATTTCCTTGTAAAGAGGACAAGTTCAGTTTTGTGGGGATTTACACCTAGTCCACTTTTGTCTGTCCATTCAAGTAGTTTGTTGAGAACAGTTTGAATTAATTCTGTTATGATTTGAAGATGCTTTCCCGATATTGCAATGGCAACGCCATCAGCATATGCAATAACTTTGAAACCATCCGCTTCTAGATTGACTATAAGAAAAGAAAAGGTAATATACGAGTTCAAAACACCTACTCCTTTAAGGGGAAATTTCCAATTATTTAAAATCATACCCCTTCCAACACGTTTTCACAACAATCGTATATTTATTCAACCTTCTTCTAAATATCTCCTTATAGATTACAAAAAGGAACATTATTATAACTTAGAATCCGAAGATCTGAGTCATTGCAAAACCATTGACAACAATTACTTATGTGAAATGACACATCCTATTTTTAACACAAATACAAACAACCCCCAATGTGAAATCCAACTTCTGCAAAGAGTACAATCGTTTCCCACCTCCTGTGAAATCAAAGAATCAACTATTTCCACAATTTGGATACAAACTTCCAAACCAAACATATGGTTATTCTCGTCTGTAAACAAATATATAGTTGACGAAATATGCCGAGATTCTGTAATTACACACGCACTGGAAGGAACAGCTTCTCTTGAACTAACAGGGAATTGCTTGCTTAAATCCAAAGATCTCACGATATGGGCTAAGAACGAAAAAGCTACTTTTATTTATAACTTCTTTATTCCAGCCTTAAATATTTCCGATGTAGAAGACAATTTTCCGAAGAATATAATCAAACCCGAAAACAAAATAACATTC
The DNA here is from genome assembly GCA_946251815.1 of Dasysyrphus albostriatus. NCBI lineage: Eukaryota > Metazoa > Arthropoda > Insecta > Diptera > Syrphidae > Dasysyrphus > Dasysyrphus albostriatus. The sequence continues at coordinate 12,595,360 of OX276339.1, forward strand.
GTTAAGTACTCTAGCCGAGATGAACTGAAACTCCTCTTTAAACAAATTAATTTTCAAAAAACTTAAGAACAAACACCTATCACCTATCTATCAATTGATAAACACGACCTACACCATTATATTAAAAAAAAATAATTTAAAAAAAAAAAAAATAAATGGATACTAATAACTGTACACATGTATTCACATGTTCAAATTCGATGACAAAACAAAAAGAAAAAAATTCTTTATCATGTAAAATATATATATATAATTTTTTTTATGAATTGTTGTAAATTATTGATTTTATTTAGAAATAAGTATTATATGAACATACATAACTCAAACCTCTTGTAAAACTCTTACCTCGTCGCATTTGGTTCATACGCATTCCTTTTGCGAAAATTCTTAACCTCGTTTAGGCTAAGAGGGGGAGGATGTTGTGACCCGTGAGTCCCAACCAAGCTAAATCCTATATAAAAACCTCTTTCCTACACTACATGTCATATAATCCATAGGCACATGCAACCACCCAGAAACCAATTACCTTGACCATGAATAATAATCCACACTCGTCATAATTTACACAAAACAAATACTTTGTTTTAACTATAGAACATTCGGTTGTCCACATAAAATAAACAGAACAATGCGCCTCCATTGTGTAACATGACACCTTCCAACTGAAAACTGCGATCGACCAAGGGCGGATCCAGGATTTTGCCCAGGCGGTCACGTTCTTGAAAATTAAAAAAAATATTGCACTCAAAAATATAAAAAAATAAAAATATATATATAAATTAAGTTAAAATTAAGCAACAAATATAACTAATAACAATGCTAACCTCTTATTTTATATTATTCTTGAGCAAAATTTGTTCTTATGTATTAATGCTTGCTTTATTTCACATAGGTGAGAATTTAAAATAAAAGCGATTGCAATTTAATGCACTGAATTGTATATCAGAGATTGTTGGAGCGGTTGGCTAGCAAGGCAATAGGTTCAGAGGGACACGGGCTCGATTCCTGGACCTACCAATAATTTTTTTTTTTAAGTTTATGTGAACCTCTTTAAGACTGTCATAATTAACTCCATAAAGGTACAATAGGATTGAAAAATGTCGCCTTTTTTACTCTATGGAGTTTAATGCAATGATTTTATGCGTAGGATGATTGAAAACGAAAAGCATCTATGGATGAATATAGGATCGAAATTGTTAGTTGGGAGCATTGAAGTTTTCATTTCTATGTGTCTTGAGCCACCTCAAATTTTCGAATGTAGACACGATGAGACTCACTAGTCCGGACTCAATTTTCCCAATCTAAACAGGCTCTTAGTTGTTCATGTATGAAACTGGTCCTATCAAATATGGTAAATTTGGAGTAGAAGGTTTTCTATATTCGATTGGAATGGAACAATTCCAAAATCCAGTCAAAAACGACATACGTGCCAGTTGTACAAACTTGGTTCAGCAATTTTGAAACATCGATTTCGGCGAGTTAAATAAGGTTCAACGATGGTTCAAGAGGTTCAAGTATGTTATAATAGCCTATTACTAGCTTCAACCACCATTGGGAAAATTCTCAAGGTGTTGAGATAAGAACTTAAGTCAAATGAGAACAGTGGCGTAGCTAGAAATTTAAAAAAACTTAAAAAAATACTATATTTTTTCAAAGCATTTGAAGAGCAAGAAATATTGGTCACCAGGGCTTGATTTTGAACAATACTCGTATAATGAAAATGGATGAAAATACCACTAAAAATCAAAATTTTCAGTTTCATACATTTTTGGAAAAAAGCGACTATAGGACAATTTAGTAACACTTTCTATCAAAATAAACTTTTTCCTTAAAAACATAGTTTGTCCCTCATCTGTCAAGTCATCAGTTGTCAAAATATGTTGAAGGATGGCTTCAATATCCAATATGTTTGAAGTTTTTTTACTTCTTCGGAAAAAATAGATTCTAGGGCCATTAGTTGACATTTGGATCAAAATAAACTTCTCCAGTCAAAAATTGTTTGTCTCTCTCCTGTGAAGCCATCAACTGTCAAATTGTATTGAAGTATGACTAAGATGTCGATGGATTAAAAAATCAAAATTTTTTGAAGTTTTTACTTCTGGGGAAAAAAGTGATTTTATGGGCAACTGGTTGACATTTGGATAAAAATAACCTTTTTTCACCAAAATAACTCAGTTTGCTGATTTCAACTCGGTCCAACCGAGTTTGGAAATCAGTTTAATTTTTTATTGAAAAAAAAAAAAACAATATTTTCCTTTTCTGTATGTGGTCCTTTTCTACCCTTTCCCATTAGCTACACCACTGACTGATTTAAAACATCTGTTCTATTTATTCTATTCTCATTCTTATATCATCATTTTCTTTACGCATTTTATATTTTATTTAAGTCCGTTCTCACAACGTCTTAATAATGGAATAAATGAAACAGGGAGAAGATTTTTAGCATTCTTTTCCGCGCAAAATTAAGTGGAAACTTCCTTTTATCTTTTCACGTACAGCGGTACTGTCAAATTTTGCGCTGGAGCTGGGTACAGCTTGGAAAAAAAGGGATAAAATTTGTCTTTTGAAAAATTTTATATGGGAGATAAATTTTGTCTCGATCTGCATACTAGGCTTTACTTAACTAAAATATTTTTTTTAGTAAAATTTTGGGACATGACTCATGATAAAAGGGTATTTTTTATAGCTAAATCCAATGAGACTAAAATCACAACAACACAATTATTCTATAAAAAGTGATACAAAGTTATGTAATGATTTGTTTTAATTGCCGGGAGCCGGTGACATCAAGTCATCGTAGAAATGGACATAGTATAGGTATATTATTGTAAAGGTAATTTTATGTTCTTTCAGAAAAACTCGGTATGACAGGCCTTAGCTTGCCAAAAGGAAAGGATTTCAATTAAAATGCTTCCTGTGTTGACTTTAATATAGGTAAAATGGTACCGTTTTTTTTATATTGTATAATTTTGTAAATTAGGTATTTGATTTTTTTAATTTTGAACATTAGTTTTTTTTTAAATTACTCGTATTTGTAAGCATGTATTAGTTTGCATTATTTTACTAACCACTAACACATGCACTTATGATGAGCCTTTGTTTGTAGGTTGCAGCTTGATTTAGGGTCTCTACAACATATCTGAATCTGAAGTGTTAAAAAAAAGAGGATCTGTCATACCAGGTTTGAACGAAGCGACCTCTGTTTTTTGTGATTAAAATAAAAAATTGACTTTAACAGCTAATGAACATTAAAAAAAAGAAGTGCCCAAAAATCCGAGCTGAGAGTACAGTCAAACTCGCTTATTTTGAATTTTTAAAATCATATTTTTAGTTTATTTTATAACTATTAATACAAAAACTCGATTATATAAACACACACATTTTGTGTATGTCAAAAATTACTAGTATGAATTAGAAAATACTTTCTACTTGGTAAATAACCGAATAAGCTTAAAGGATCATTCTCATTTGAATTATCAATGAGGTAATTCATAATTAAAAAGTTTTCACTTTTCTGTAAGTGCTACTGTGACAGAAATAGTTAGTTAGCTGTTTAGAAGTAAAGAAATAATTTTGTATACAATGCAATTTTTTTGATTTTCTTGCAATAATTATAAACTCAATCGATTTGTTAACGCTTGTTTTGATAATAATCATTTTTTCTCATAAATTAAGAACTTCTGATACCTACTCTTTTAAATGGAACATATTTTTTCAAACAATTTCCTGTAAATATTTTGTCTACTCCCTTAAATTAGCAACAATTCATAATAGTTATACCTCCATCTTTAACTGTGATTTATAAAGAATGTGGTAAGTATATAACTGTTGGCAACGCCGTAATTATTATTATCGATATTTTGACATTTATATAACTTTTCATTTCAATCTGATTCTTTACTACTTTTTCTTTCTTTTTAATCTGAACCTTTGTACCAACTAGACGCAATAAACACGTGAATTAATATACTGCATTTCCTAATAATTTACTTTTTATTTTAGAACAGATTATTTTGTGTGATCACAAGAGATCACAACAGTGGCGACGAGGATATTAGGCATTTATCAAATTTAAAAAATTATTTTTCGCATCATGGAAGAAATTTTCCAGACGTTGCTCAGGCAGATGCAGGAACAGCAGCACAAAGACAATCTGGCCATGCAAACGTTGGTCTCGCAGCTACTATCACAGCAGTCAACAGCAGCACCTAACCTAGACCACGTTAAAGTAGAGAGCAAAAGCCCAGAATTTATAATGGAAGCACTCGCATCCAACATTACGGAGTTTTGCTTTGACATCGAAAACAACCTCACTTTCGACACATGGTATGCTCGTTATGAAGATCTTTTCGAAATCGATGCTTCAAAATTGGACGATGCAGCCAAAGTCAGGCTTTTATTGAGGAAACTCAATTCCATCGTTCACAGCAAGTATATCAACTACATTCTGCCAAAGCACCCTCGTGATCATACGTTCAAGGAAACTGTGCAGAAGCTCACTCAGCTATTTGGTTTCCAAACATCACAGTTTAATTTAAGATATAATTGTCTACAGCTCACAAAAGAATCACATTGTGATTTCATCACATACGCAGGTATAGTGAACAAACATTGCGAACAGTTCAAGCTAAGAGATCTAACCCTAGATCAATTCAAATGCTTGATATATGTAATGGGAATGAAATCAACATCTGACTTCGAGATCCGCACCAAAATGTTGACGAAGTTGGACAGTGAAGGTTCTACCATTACGTTAGACGTTTTATCAAGAGAGTGTCAGCGTTTAATCAATTTAAAAACAGACACAGCACTCATCGAGAACGCCAAAACCGATGCTCTAGTGAACCGACTACACACAACCAACAGCAGCAACAACAAGTCAAAAGCTATCCCGAAATCTCCATGCTGGTTCTGTGGAAACATGCATTTCGCCCGCGATTGTTCATATAAAAAACACAAATGTGGGCAATGCAACAACATAGGCCATAAAGAAGGATACTGCAATGCGGGGAAGAAGCAGAAAAATCAAACTCACAAACAGAACAGACCGAAAGCAAAGATGTTGGATACCGAATTATAACAGCAACAAAACATTTAGGCCAGAATTAAAAAGCATTTTCATCACCAACAAAATTGAGCCATCGCAGAGAAAGTACATCAGCGTCAACATAAATGGTACAAACATCGACTTGCAGTTGGACACAGCATCTGATATTACAATAATATCAGAGAAAAACTTCAAAAATATTAATGTTCCACGTGTAGACAAAGTTACACACACAGCCCGAAGTGCAACCGGCAAATTACCATTGTCAGCCCAATTTGATTGCAATGTCAAATTCAGAACGAGACAGGCATATTCCACATGTTATGTCACTCCAATTAACAATTTAAATGTTATGGGGCTCGACTGGATTAAGGCATTAAATCTCGAAGAAATGTCAATAAGTGCAATCTGCAATCAAGTTACAAGCGAAGCCGAAAACAAAATAAGTCCAAATGAATCGATTCAAAAAAGTATTTCACTTTTAAAACTTTCTTTTCCAGACGTTTTCAACGATTCATTAGGCCGGTGTAACAAAACAAAAGCACACCTGGTGACAAAGCCAAACATCCAACCAGTTTTCCGACCAAAGCGTCCAGTCGCTTATGCTGTCAAAGATCTCGTTGAAGCGGAGCTGCAGCGACTTCAAGACACCAATGTGATTTCACCAGTTAACTACTCGGAGTGGGCCGCTCCAATAGTTGTCATAAGGAAATCGAATGGAAGCATACGCATTTGTGCAGATTTCTCCACTGGTCTCAACAATGTGCTTGATAGTCATCAGTACCCTCTGCCATTGCCAGAGGATATTTTCGCAAGGCTGGCCAATGCTCGATTCTTTAGTCACATAGACTTATCAGACGCATTTTTGCAAATTGAAGTCGACGAAGAGTCAAAGCATTTACTCACTATAAACACACACATGGGTCTCTTTCGATACAACCGAATGGTGTTCGGAGTGAAAACGTTCCCGTCAATTTTCCAACAAATCATGGACCAAATGCTTGCTGGACTATCAGGTGCAGCAGCTTACATCGATGACATCTTTGTATCCGGAACAGACTTGGAGGAACATAATCGGAATTTGCATGAGGTTCTATGTCGTATCCAAGACTACGGATTTAAAGTTAAATTCGCTAAATGCAAGTTTTTTGTTAATGAAGTCAAATATCTTGGGTACGTTATCAACCAACACGGACTTCATCCCGATCCGGAACGTATATTGGCCATCAACAACATGCCAGAGCCAACCAACGTGTCAGAACTCCGGTCTTTTCTTGGTGCTATAAATTTTTATGGCAAATTTGTGGACGACATGCGATAACACAGAGGACCATTGGATGAATTGTTGAGGGCAAATACACGTTGGGTATGGACAGAAGAACACCACAACAGTTTTCTCAACCTGAACAAAATTCTGTCATCTGACCTGCTCCTAGCTCATTACGATCCTAAGCAAAACATTATCGTTGCAGCAGATGCCTCCAACTATGGCCTAGGTGCATGTATTATGCATGAATATCCGGATGGAACAATTAAAGCGATCTGTCATGCATCACGATCGCTCACACCAACTGAAAAGGCATATAGCCAGATTGAAAAGGAGGGTCTCGCTCTTGTCTTTGCAGTGACTAAGTTTCACAAAATGGTTTTTGGTCGAAAGTTCAAACTACACACAGATCATAAACCACTTCTGGCTATATTCGGGAAAAAGTCAGGAATAGCCGTTCATCAAGCTAATCGTTTACAACGATGGGCAGTCAAGTTATTGGCATACGATTTTGACATCAGTTTTATTTCAACCAGTAGCTTTGGGTATGCAGATGTGCTATCACGGCTCATCGATAAAAACATCCAAGTGGCAGAGGATTTTGTGATTGCATCAATCAAAATTGAACAGGAAGTCAAACAAATTCTTACAGATAATCTCGGAAATCTGCCAGTTACTCATCAAATGGTTAAGTTTGAATCAGCGAAGGACAACATACTGCGTCGAATATTTCATTTTGTGGCTAATGGCTGGCCAAATGAAATCAAAGAAAACGACGAGTTAAAAGCATTTTTCAACCGCAGGGAAGATATCAGCATCATCGACGGATGCATCATGTTTGGTCAACGAGTCGTCATTCCAAAACTATATAGAAGAAGAGTTCTCAAACAACTCCATCGCGGCCATCAAGGTATAGAAAGAACAAAATCTATAGCCAGAAGTTTTGTTTATTGGCCAAGCATCGACAGCGACATCAAAACACTCATCCAAAATTGTAACAATTGTGCGTTAGCAGCTAAGATGCCAACAAAAACATTGCTTCAGCCATGGCCTACACCAACAGAACAATGGGAACGTCTCCATCTGGACTACGCTGGACCAATCGAGGGAAATTATTTTCTGGTTTTAGTAGACGCCCTTTCGAAATGGCCGGAAATAGTTGCGACAAAATCCATCACTACTCAGCGTACTATAGAGATTCTCAGCGAGATATTCTCCCGATTTGGACTACCGAAGACGATCGTTTCAGATAACGGGACGCAGTTCAAGAGCTCCCAGTTTCAGCAGTACATGGCAGAGAACGGTATCCAACATCTTTGCTCCAGTCCGTACAACCCGATGTCTAATGGACAAGCCGAACGGTTTGTGGACACCTTCAAACGTTTTCTTCTGAAATTAAACATGGAGGGAACAATCACTCAAAATCTTCAAACGTTTCTTCAATCTTACCGCTCGACACCAAACCGAAACTCACCAAACTCAAAGTCTCCAGCCGAAATCATGTTTGGCAGAAATATTCGCATCAGCTTGAATCTTATTAAGCCCAATCTTTATGAAAATCACCAAAACCAAGATGAGACTATAAATAACCAAAATCAAACAGCAATGTCTAAACAATTTAATCGAAAATTTGGTACCAAGTCGAGATCATTCAACAGCCAAGATTTAGTTTATGTGAGTATACATACTAATAATAACAACTTCCAGTGGCAGCCAGGACAAATTATTGAACGTTTTGGTAGGGTCATGTATAATGTTTTATTGCAGAGTGGCAGACTAATTCGTGCACATGCCAATCAACTTAGAATACGTCATAAAGAAAACATCACTGCCAAACCTCATGTCGAAAAACCATGGAGCATGGCGCTGGACGTGTATGAATGCGATACAACACCTTGTGAACTAGGTCCGCCATCAGATAGCGTTAACTTTTCTAATGTTAGGACTTCACCAAGTAACATTGTACCAGCTGTACCATCTGTGCCACGTCGAACTCAGCGAACACGACGACCAATTGATAGATTTGTGCCTGGATAATTTTATCATCATAATAGATATCTCAAAAGGGAAGGTGTTGGCAACGCCGTAATTATTATTATCGATATTTTGACATTTATATAACTTTTCATTTCAATCTGATTCTTAACTACTTTTTCTTTCTTTTTAATCTGAACCTTTGTACCAACTAGACGCAATAAACACGTGAATTAATATACTGCATTTCCTAATAATTTACTTTTTATTTTAGAACAGATTATTTTGTGTGATCACAAGAGATCACAACAATAACAGTATTATCATGAACATTATGAAATAAAAATATATTTCACTAACTATTCTTCAGTTCTCTAAAACCAATTGGTGTAAATTCAGGAGCTGAAAATCACGGAATGGATTTCAAACAAGCAGGACTGTATTATCGGTAATTCATGTATTCTCCAAACCAAAGAAGTGTTTTTAGCTATCATCTTCAACAACTGCATCAACAACAGTTACTTTCCCGAAAACTGGAAAACTGCCGAAATCGTGGTGATTCCCAAGAAAAGAGAGAGGAACATGATCACCAACCACAGGCCGATATCCCTCCTCAACAATGTAGGCAAGCTCTTGGAAGAGCTGATACGCATCATCCCAGACATACAGTTCGGTTTCCGGGAAAAGCATTCCACCCTGCATCCACTTGTGAAGTTTCAACATGACATCACCACAGCTTTAAATAACAATCAAGTTACTGTCGGATGCTTTCTAGATGTCGAGAAACCATTCGACAGTGTATGGATTGAAGCCCTTATCCATAAACTCCACATACTAGGCTTCCCTTTAGCACTTATCAAAATTATATTCTCTTTTCTTTCTTCCAGGAACTCCCTTTTCATTCTCCCAGGAACAAATCGACAGTAAAGAGAATCAGGGCAGGAGTTGCGCAAGGGTCGAAACATGGACCACTTCTCTACAACATCATGACCTCTGACCAACCAATTTCAAGTGAATGCGATAACCCTCTCTTCGCTGATGACTCACTAACATATTGCTCATCATTCTCTCCATAGCTGTCCGAGAAGTCGAGGCACACATCCGCAAACTGTTTCAGTTTGTCGCTCAGCTGGAAGCTGCAGAAGCATCACCCAGCACTTTTCGATGGTACCAGTTTACCAGCCAAACGCAGCGCCAAGTACCTAGACATCAACTTCAATGAGCTTCTGAGATTCAACCCATATTCACGGTCTGTACTCAAAAAGGCAAACTTCGCTTTCCATCGCCTCTAGCCCGCTGATGAAAACGAGAACTGGACTAAGCCAGCAGACAAAAGTTTTAATCTACAACCAACTCTACTCTGAAGCCAAAGTAGTCCCCCTGGACAAGTACTTAATGCTATCTGCAGATATACTGGTAAGGAACCTTGCCAACTACCCTAATCAACTGATGAGAACGATGATAAACCAACGACATCCGGAACCAAGGTACCTAGGAGCTAAGGAAATCCTGGATATAACTGCAACAACCAAAGATGAAGCAGGACACTTCTACACTGATCCAGAGTGGGCTCATTATTGTGGCTAAACGCCAATCCTATCCCAACACTAAACTAATACTGGCACTTGACAAGCGGTACTAAACAACCTAAGGACGACAAAGTCAACCCGACTTTTATATTAAGTTTTCAAAAATTATATCTTATTTGTATTTAAATTTCTTTTCAATGTATAACGTTAGGCCCCTTATGTGCCAATTAAATTCCTTTCCTTTTTTCACTCTGTCTTGTCCTGAATCTTTGTCAACTCAAAGATGATTCACTCAGCAATCGTAGCGATCCTATCGGCAGAGACGTAGAAGATTGCTTCTTGCAATCTTGATTCCTCTATGTATAGAAACTGAATGATACTACGCAGCAATATTCAAGAACTGCCCTGACAAATGCGATATAAAGAGACTTCAAGGTATAGGGATCATTTAAACCTTTGGAGTTCTTACAATAAATCCAAGCATAGAATTAGCTTTATTGACTTCAAATTTTATCTGATTGGTAAAGGTAAACTTGGAGTCAAAAATGACTCCAAAAACTTTTTTGACCGGAACTCTTTCAAGACCACGATTTTCAATATAATGATCATATAAAATAGGAAATGAACAACGAGAAAAGAAAAAGGATTGACATTTAGTAATATTAAGGTATAACTGGTTACTTTGGCACCATAACTGACAACCTATGAAGATCTTCTTGCAAAAGCGTACAATCCCTCGAATTTTCTATGCATCTCAAAAATTAATATTTAACCTCATGTACTTATAGGCAGGGAGTCGATGACATCAAAAGTCCTGTCATCGTGGAAATGGAAATAATATATACCATTTGAAATGTAATTTTATGTTCTTTCAGAAAAACTCGGTATGACAGGCCTTTGGTCCGTTCTTTTTCTAAAACTATTGTTAACAATAGTTGACTTTTATCGTTCCTTTATTTCAAAGAAGTTACGATTCGTAACAATACGACGTCATAACATCGTTCCTAAATGCATTTTGGAATGTCAAATAGTTACGATTTGTAACTATTTCCAACTCATGTCGAGGACATGAGTTGAAAGTGTTGATCTGTCAAAGTACATATGGGAGCGATTTGTTTACAAAACAAACCAAATTTTTGTTGGTTTTGATAAAATTGAGAGAAAAAACAATAATTAAAATGATATTTTTGCCAATTAGCAATAGAAGAAATTTTTGTACTGCAAAATATACGATTTTATGCAATAATAATGCAAATAAAATATTTTTCATTAATTTATTTAACAAATTAACAATATCTAACATCGTTTCGGTCCTAAATAGAATTGTAACAATCCTAACAAAACCTAGCAATGACACATAAACAACTATTTTTGACATAACAACAATAATTAACTATAATTAGAAAAAGAACGCACCACTTAGGATCTGTTATACCTGTTTGAACCAAGCGACCTCTGTTTTTTTTTATAAAATTCATTGTGGTTTTGTATGTATGCTTATGATTTCGAAGCTGCTGATTCGTCTGCGGTGAAATTTTCAGAGAATGTTTCGTATATACCACCTTTAACCATTTTTGCAAAGTTTGGTTGAAATCAGTTCAGTAGTTTTTTGATGGTAGATGTTTTTTCTGGGTACCCAAAAAAAATTAAGCGTTTTTGCGTTAAAACTTTTTTTTTAATTTTATAATCCGACCTGATAATACAGTCAAACCCGCTTATTTTATAATTTGTAAAAACTACCAAAAACTTTCGACCTGATTGTTACAGTCAAACCCATTTATTGCAATTTTTTTAAATACATTTTTTTTCGTTTATTTTATAACTGAACATTGTTATTTGCGTATATAAATACATACATCATATTATAAAACGGCAAACACGAATTATGTGGTACAATTTACGCACAAGTCAGACACCAACAGCAAGACTCCAGTCGTCTCTAAGTGGCCGTGGTAAATGATGGAAGTTCCGAGTTGTTGCCAACCAACGAGCAATGGGCTGAAGTGGAGGTTAGGATTCTAGAGTGTATTAACACCGAGATCCTTGACTCTACCGGGTTCGTGCCACAATTCGGGCCGTTAACAAAGATAAAGAGGTTCAAAATTCTGACTTGCAGAGACGAACCCACCTTGAAATGGCCTACGGTGAAAGTGTCAGAGATGACATGGTTACTCGAAGGGGTAACATTGAAAGTTGCCTCCAAACGTGACCTCCCACTAGACCGAAAATCCGCATTAATTTGCCGGGCTTTCACATCACCAAGGAACTCCTGGAAAACCTCCTCCGAGGTCAAAACTCCAGTTTTCCCAGTGCTGACTGGAAGGTCTTGCAAATCGAAGCGCCCTCCAAAATGGGCCACGAAGCCATAGTGATGTTAAATCATGAAACCATGGCAATGCTTCCTTCCAGGGATTTCAAACTAATGGTTGGCATCAATGAGGTTAAGGTGCGCTTGGTAGCCAACCTACAGAAAAAAAAAATAAAAATAATTATGAAGGTGCTAAAAGCAAATATACAGCACAGAAATTTGGCCACGTCCACCTGAACCTCTTTGATGTTAAGAGATAATATTGATATTGCCCTTATTCAGGAGTCCTGGATCAACAGCGGCAGGATCTGCGGACTGAGTTCCAAAGATGTAAACATGTATTTTAATAAAGGGCCTACAGAAGGTAACTATGGGACATGAATAGTGGCGAACAAAATCATAAATCTTTTCCTCTTATCTTCCCATAGTAGGTAGCGCAGACATGGCGACGGTGAAATGTGAAAGAAATGGGGCTCCCCTGATCCTAGCCTCCGTATATATGCCAGATGATTCACCGGGGCAACCCAGGACACCTTGATGACCTTGTCAAAACAACAGGTATTAACGGTTGGGACCTACTGGTCTGTTGTGACTCTAACGCTCAACATCTACAATGGGGGAGCACCGACACAAATAAAAGGGGTAAGTCACTGTTTGAATTTATTATTAACGAAAATTTATTGATTTTAAATAAAGGTAATGAGCCAATCTGTAGTACCTCGTGGCATGATGGTTAGTGCGTAGGACTGTCATGCCAAAGGTCTGGGTTCGATTCCCAGCCGCTGCCACCTAAAAACAGAAATGTTTTTTTCCGAGGTACTGCCTCATGCGAGGAACTGACAAATCCTCCAAGAGTATGCTTGTCATGAATAAGTGCTTCTCATCTAGCCGTTCGGACTCGGCAAAAAATTGTAGGTCCCCTCCACTTCTCCTCCCCTCCAGCTATAAAAGCGGGAGTTACGGACAATGACCTTCCAACCTTGAATGAAGAGTCTCATTCCAAAAACATATTCAAACCATTATCATTGTCATGGTAATATATCAAATTACTTATATTTAATTTAACTTTAGTTTGCATTTCCGCTACTCTACTGAGTAAGCATAATTCTAAACATTTCCGCTACTCTACTGAGTAAGCATAATTCTAAAATATTGTTAATAAGCTAAGATAGGAATATAAAAATTAATAAAGAGGAGTTTGATTTTGGACACCAAGAAAGACGGTATTATTATTTAACTGGCGCAGTCGTACGGAAAAGATAAAAAATACAAATTATTTTAAAACTGAAAACGTAGCGAAAAAAAAACGCGAAGAAACGAACTTTTAAATATTTTTGTGTTTATCGGACGTTTCAAATTGAAAAAATACATACATACAACATTCTGGAAAAAATAATAAGAACAACGAAGCGAAACCAAATAATTGACGAAAGAAGAATGGCAGCAGCAACTGAACAGTGTATTTCTTTGCTGACGCAGATTGTAGAGAGGCAAAACGAGCCACAATCATTGCGGAGGAGAATTCAAAGCGATCTGAAATTTGCACCCACATTTGATGGAACCAAGGGTACCTTGCCATCGTTCATTATGTCAATGAACAGATTGTTTGCGGAGTATGCAGCAACACGAGCAGGAGAAGTTTTTTCGGTAATATATAACGAAAAAATAACAGGACCAGCAAAGAACTTCCTAAATATCGTGCCACCGACAACATGGGATGAGACAAAAAAAAGGCTGAAACTGCATTACCAGGCAACAAAGACCCATGGAGTCATCGTACAGGAAATACAGACCTTAAAAGTAAGTTCGGTTATAGGTTTAAGCGATAAAATAAGAACTATTGTGGATGATATTGCCGAATGTGGCATGTATAGTGAACATCCAGGTGATTAAGTTAATAATTTAAGTAGTGTATTAATACTTAAAATTAAAGAAGTAACGGCAGGTTCGTTACTATCAAAAATTTGTAATATTTACAATCTAGAAGAAATTAGATTAATCATAAACCAATACATTGGTCTGATGATTTTAATTTAAAATTTTCTAATTCAAACTCTAGATTTCAAGAAAGAGGTCGAATCGAAACGCAACCAAGATTTAACAGACAAAATTTTAATAATAATTCGGGTCCAACCCAAAGATCAAATTTTCCACAAAGTCCTAACTATAGATTCAATAACAATAGATTCAATAATAATAATTCTAGTCAATCTCAATTCAGAAATAATAATCAGTCAAGTCAAAGAAATCCAAATAATACAAATTTCAGAAATAATAACTCCCAGCAAAGTAGACGTTCAAATCATATGTCAGTAGATGCTCTCAACACAGAGGAAATAGATGACACATTTTTTACCAATTAGCCTCGGAGAAAAATAAGATATATATTACACTTACATTTAATCAAACAAGTTATGCAACTCTAGTAGATACTGGTTCTACAGTTAGTCTTTTAAATTCTAATATAGTTTCAAATAATATATATGAGCTCATGGGAGGTGAAGCCCATATAAGTACAATAGATGGTATAGTAAAGAAAAATAATGAATATGTAAAAACAAAATGTCCAGATGAATTTAAACAGGAAATCAATGCTAGGATAAGATGGGTTAAAATAAATTTAGAAAAACCATACGGTTTATTGCTAGGTATGGATTGGATAGATAAAAATGTGAGACTTATAGGTATACATAACGAAGAATTAGTTTTGAATAATAATGAAAGAATTCCATTTTTAAATAAGAAAATGGTTGATGAGGTAAATATGTTAGAAGAAAGTGATTTCGGTTGTATAAAATTAGAACATTTAAACAAAGAAGAAAAGTTTGGTTAACTCAGTTAATGGAAAAATACCAAAATTTGTTTTATAAGGAAGGAGATAGATTAACAAATACAACAAGCATAGTCCATGAAATTTAAACAACAACCAATGAACAGATAAATTCCAAACTGTATAGGTATCCACCTCAGCATGAATCTGAAGTTCGAAAACAAATGAAGGAAATGGAAGCTCAAGGCATAATAAGAAAAAGTAAGAGTAGGTATAGTTCACCTATTATAGTCATACCAAAAAAAGGGGATAATTCTGGTATACAAAAATTCAGAATAGTAGTCGACTATAGAAGACTTAATCATATTACAATTGACGACAAACAACCACTTCCTAATATGGATAGCATATTAGACAAGTTGGGAAAAGCACAATATTTTACTGCAATTGATTTGGCAAAGGGTTACCACCAAATCTTAGTAGCAGAAGAAGATATTGAAAAAACAGCGTTTGTTGCACCGGATGGCCTTTATGAATTCTTAAGGATGCCGTTTGGCTTGAAAAATGCTCCCGCTACATTTCAACGACTAATCAATGAAATATTGAGGGACTGCATCAATGTAATATGTGTTGTTTATCTTGACGATATCCTTGTTTATTCAACTACCCTAAGTGAGCACCTCAAATCATTAGAAAAAATTTTTAAAATACTGTCGAACCATAATTTAAAAAATCAAGCAAATAAGTGTAGTTTCATGCAGAAAGATACAAAATTTCTAGGACATATTTTGACCAAAGACGGCATTAAGCCTAACCCAAGTAAAATTGAAGACATTAACAGATT
This sequence comes from Dasysyrphus albostriatus, assembly GCA_946251815.1. NCBI lineage: Eukaryota > Metazoa > Arthropoda > Insecta > Diptera > Syrphidae > Dasysyrphus > Dasysyrphus albostriatus. The sequence continues at coordinate 12,611,099 of OX276339.1, forward strand.
AGAGTTACCAAAGACTGAAAAGCAATTAAAGAGTTTTCTAGGAATGACTGGCTTCTACAGAAAATTTATAAAAGATTACTCTATGATATATATGATATGATATGATTTATATGATATGATAAATAACTTTTATGGCCCGAATTGCAAGATATGGTTGTGGACGATATGTGGTTTCAACAGGACGGTCACTTGCCACTTGCCACACAGCTAACGAAACAATGGCTCTTTTGCGCTACAAATTCAATGGCTGTGTTATCTCACGTGGTGGCGATGTCAATTGGCCGCCAAGATCATGTGATTTGACACCATTGGACTTCTTTCTTTGGGGTTATTTGAAAGAAAAAGTGTACGCCGATAAGCCAGCTACAATTTAAGAGCTAAAGGATGAGATAATTCGGCACATTGACGGCATAGAACCTCAATTATGCGTCAGCGTCATCGAAAATTTGGACCATCGGATGGAGGTATGCCGCCGAGGTCGCGGCGGCCTTTTGGCCGAAATTTTGTTTCATACTTAATTGAACCATACCAATATTATCAAAATAAAAAAAAAATGACAATAATTTCCTAAATAATCGGCCCTTAAAATTTAACCACCCTTTATAAACCTCATTCAAAGAGAATTAAAAGATTAAATAAAAATTAACAAGGATTATCATTTATAAACTAAGATGGAACTTTGATGTAATGCCTTCTTATAATGCACGCCGTCAGCTTAGACATTCAGACGCTAGAAAACCGCAACAAGATGTATTCTAAAATGTTGATAAGTTGTATATTGTCAAATAACATTAATTGCCCGTCCTTATTGTATTAAATTAATTTATATGCTCCAACTCGAGTATAAGGGAATCATAATTTATTCCTAGAGACTAATAACAGAGCTTATAACGCTTTTAACGAACCCATTACTCGCTGTGTCAGAAAAATTAATCTTGTATCGTTCACAATTAATTTCAATTTTCATTTCAGTAGAAATGCATTTACAAAAATGTTAAACTTATACCTTTTTAGTATATTAAACAGTAAAAACTTCTTCTAAAAATTATTAATAATTCAACAGCCTATAAGTTATATTGTAAACTCAAAATGAGGAAAATCAACTTAACTTAACTATAACCGAAAACCATTTGAAAATAGTTGTTTGTCATGAAACTTGGACTTTATACTTTATTTGTCAAAAAACAAAGAAACAATCGAGTCTCCAAAAATATCTGTGGACCAATGTAAAAATATAATGAATTAATATTTCGTAAGCAACCTTCAACCATTCTTTAGTATTTTTTCGAACTAGTAGCCATTTTTGATTTATTTGAAATAAACAATTTTTTTTTTGAAAAATTACCATTTTTTCCGTTCTTTTTTTTATCCCATAAGTGAATTAAGGATATGTTCAAAAAAATATTACGGTTATGACGGCTAAGTTTAACGTACCCGTTCTAAATTTATTAAAAAAAGTAAATTTTTTGAAAAAGAGATGTTTTCAGTGGCTTCCCGATTTTGTTTTTCCCAAGGGCGACTTAAAACTAATGATTAGGATATGTTCAGGAAACCATTACGCATAAACTATGAGTTGCACGCAGTGCTTTGGAAAAATTCGCTTAAAACTCTCCACCCTACTATACAACATCTTTGTATATATAAATCATAGTACTATCATGAACGATTTTTTTTAGGATTACATACTGCCAGCGGGGGCGCCACATTTGACCGCAAATATTGTGGTGGAGACATGTGTGGAGACAACAATTAAAGAATCGAAGATAAGTAGTAAGAGCAAGAGGATTAATTATTTCTATTCTGGTAAAAAATAAAGGGAGTAAGTGAGATAAGCAAACCAGCTGATTGTGAAATGACACAAACTTGAAAAAGGTGAAGGAAATGAGAAGATGTTTCTCGTATCCTCTTTGAATTCAACATTAATTGTTTGTTTTTATTTTTGAAATATATTTCGTATGTAGCCAGAGTAGCAAAGAAAAATTTAACAAGGGGATAAAAGAGACACCTGAGTGAGCTGCTTGCGTCGTCGGTGTCGTAGGTAGTAACAACCAGCAGAAAGGTTTCTGCACAGATTTTGTTGTAGACGATGTGAATGAGAAACGTAGGTATGACTATAGGTATGTATATTTTCTCATAATTATTATTATTGAGGGTAGTTTTTGTTTTGTGGCTGATTTAAAATTTTCGAGGAAATCTTTTCATATAAATTTTTTTGTATGATTTCGATGGCAGGATACCGATAACTTTTAGTGGCTATTTTAATAATTTAATTGTAATCTGTATTTTGCGAGGGTAAGTATGGGTAGGTATTTATTTTGGTAGTAGACTAGTTTCTATTCCAATTAGGTATACATAATTTTTGTATTATTAGTTGTTTCGAGGATATGTTTTATGGTATTTAAATAAAATATGTAGGTTAGGTATTCTTATGCAAAATTCAGAGTTAGTCTTAGGTAAAGATACCTATTAAGATATTTTTGTTGAACATGGGGGTGGGTTTTTGTATAGGTACCTAGGTAACGGGTGATTTTTAAGAGGTTTAGAACTTTAAAAAAAAAAAACACAAAAAATTCGAAAAAATGAATGAAATATTTATTTGAATCGATAGTTTGAACCTTGCAATTTAATGTTTAAAGATAATTTCATGCAAATGTTGACCGCGGCTGCGTCTCAGGTAGCCCATCCGCTGAGTCCAATTTTGGCATACTCTTTCACACATATCGGCCGGTATCTCACGAATGAATGCATGGATGTTGGCTTCCAGTGCGTCAATCGAAGCGGGCTTGTCCTTATAGACATTAGCCTTGACATACCCCCACAAAAAATAATCTAATGGTGTCAAATCGCACGATCTAGGCGGCCAATTGACCGGCCCGAAACGTGAAATTAACTGTTCACCAAACTCGCCTCGCAATTGCGCCATTGTTTCGCGTGCTGTGTGGCATGTGGCACCGTCTTGTTGAAACCACATATCATGCAAGTCAAGAACTTCCATTTCGGGCAAAAAAAAGTTTGTTATCATCGCTCGGTAGCGTTCACCATTGACAGTAACGCTGCGATTCGCATCATCTTTGAAGAAATATGGCCCAATAATGCCGCCGGCCCATAAACCGCACCAAACAGTGGCTTTTTCGGGATGCATTGGTAGCTGTTGCAATGCTTCTGGCTGATCTTCACTCCAAATGCGGCAATTATGCTTATTTACGTACCCATTCAACCAAAAATGAGCCTCATCGCTGAACACAATTTTTCGATAAAAAAGCATTTCGAACCGAGCACGAATTTTGATAGTAAAATTCAATAATTTGCAAGCGTTGTTCATAAGACGATCCATGGTTAAATTGCAAACCAAACTGAAGCTGTTTGACAGTGACACAAGGTACTAAACACACGTCAGCTGTCAAAACCAGTGTTGCCAAAACCAAACCGGCTAAAAAATCACCCTTTACATAAATATTTTTTTTATTAGGTAGGTAGGTATTTTAATTAAAGTTTATTTTGCTAAATTCTAGTGAAGGGAGGTATCTACTTATTAATTAAAAAAAAAAAATAGGCAGTAGCAGAAAAAATTTCGTCAAATGTTTTTATTTCTTCAATGTTTATACGTAAGTGGGAGTGCCAATGCATTGAGATATGTATACCTACATTTATGTAGGAAATTGGCTTAAATTTGATACAACAAAGTTAATACTACCTTTAATTACACTTTCATGCGAAAGTTTTTTTTAAAGCCAAAGCCTAATATTTTCTCTTTATTTCTTTTGAACATTTTTTATTTATCCAAAATAGCTTTTTATGGCCTTTAGTCCTACAAATTGGCGTTTCGTCCGGCTATGAAATAATGCTAAGTCTTCAACTTGGCTGATTATGATTAGTATATCAGTTTATAATATTGCAACAAAAATTCCAATAAAAAGATAAAATATAACTTGGAAACGAATTTTTATCGAGTTTGCTATACCCAAACAAATGTTTGAACATAGGCAACTGCCTCCTTGAAAATGATCCTGTTTTCGAACAGGTGTTTTCAAAAAGGTGTTCCTGGTGTTCGAAGATATGATGTATTTCCTATATTCGAACACCCTAATTTTCTATGCATTTCATACCACAGGTTTTTTTTATAACCAGCGTTGTGTAATATAAAATTCTCCGATTACAAACTACCCATTACTGTGTGTTTTAATTTAATTACCCATTACATTTGTCACACATAATTTAGAACTTTTAATTATCTGCGAAAAGCATTTGGGTATGAATAATTTACTTTTCTAATTGGTAATTAAAACATTTATAGTGGATTTGTTTTAAATTACTCTAGTAAGAAAATACTGGATTTTTAAAAAAACTTTTCATTCAAAAAAAAATTTTTGAAAGCTTTGATAAATATATTATTATTTAACTTTTTATAGTTTTTGTATACAATTTTTTTTATAAATCCATTTGTCAGAGATAGGTAATGAGAAAATTCAATTGTTCTTAATAACTTACTAATTTTTATTCGATTGTTAGAACCTATGGTTGTATGTTTTCTGGTTTTTGAGAAAATTATTATTTTTTTTCAAAATATTAATTTTGAAAAAAGCCATTTCTGGCTTTTCAAAAATCAACTGTAAGTGCTGCCGTTGTTTTTCAATATTTTTGTTTTTTTTTTTTATAAAATTGCGCTTACTGTCCAAGTGGAGGAGATATACCCCCTCCTACAGGATTTTTTCTTTCTACATTCAACGCGAATCACATAAAGCATACCTACTATGGGGGATAAAAAAAAAATATAAAAATATGGGCAGCTTTCTTTTCTTCATTTAGAGCTGATTTAGGCCTATCTCTTCTACATAAAACTAAAAAAGCATGTGACGACTACCCTAGTATACATATGACTGTGAAATATGTATACCTACACATGAATATAAAATGTTTGTAAGATTTAAAATATAATTAAGTAGGTATTCCAATTTGAGCATTTTTTTATAAACATTTAATATTAAATTACAAACTAATCAACAACCCCTTTTTGGTATAAGAACACACCTATTGAAATTTCGAAATATTTATTTAGCAATTTTCGTAATTTTAATTTTTGTTAAAGACAAAACAAAACCATTATAGTTTTAAGAATTAAAAAATATTAAGAATCGTTTACTGATACAAAAATTAAACATTTATGTTTTATTTAAGCTTGGCATATAATCGCTTTTGTTGCACTTAAATATTTAGGTTTCATTTTAGCAAGCGGGTCTAAGAACATTAAATACTGAATGCCAAACTAGTAGGTTCCTAACAACTTTAAATTCTGAAAAAAATTGGTACCTTTTAAACTATTCATCAATGATATGACATTTTTTGTATCATTTTTCAAATTGTTTAAGTTTTTATTTTATTTTTGTTTGCAATTTGTTGCTGCATTTTGCTCATAATTAAATATTTTCTTTAGAAAATGTGTCCTTTGATTTTAATGAAAGTTGAATTTTATAAAAACAACTTAAGAAAAGTAAGCTGCTTGAGCACTCTCTTATAGTCGTAAATGTACCTTCCAACATACCAACCTATTTTATATTTTCTTGCATTTTGCTACATCATTCATATACCTATGTAGGTACCTTACCTACCTACCTACATTTATATCGAATAAACAAACAAATTACTTAAGATTGCAAATTAAAATACGTATTAAACTACACAGTAATACAATAACTATACATAGGTACATATGCACATTCCTTACTATAGATTTTCATAATGAACAATATGTACATACCTACGTATTAAACCTATACTCTATACCTTTCATATCTCGCTCACATACAAACAGCCATAAGAAAAAATATGGGATACACCAAATAAAAACCAATCATCCCTTCTATCCTTTGAGCCGCGCGCGCCGCGCCACCGCTCAAGAGCATTGGCATCAGCTGTGTGCATGAAGACATAAGAAATTAGAAAAAAACAACGTTTTCCAAATACTTTGCAAAACTCCAAATATAAACCACTTCCCCCTTTATCCACAAAAAACCCATCAAACAGAAAGAATACCCAAAATATTTTTTATTTGACACACTTTTGAATTCTTTTCATCTTATCTCATCATAAAGAATACAAAAATGTAAACAAAACTAAGCCAAAGCAAAATCGACTATTTTCTTCATTTTCATCTTATACTCAAAGATTTTTATGTATATTCTTTTCAAAAATGCTCTCTACCTGATTCAGTCTCACCCTTGTAAATTCTAAATACGTCTTTCCCGTTCAAATCATAATCTCAATTCTCAAATTCTCAAGCATTCGCAAGTCTCCACCCAAAATTGCATCTCTCCGCTACAGGGTTCACCATACTGCCTGCAGATGTCACCCTCTTCTAGTGCGTCCATGATAGTACTATGATTTATATATACAAAGACAACATCTATGAATATATCCTATTATTTCTCTACACATTAAAAGAAAATCTTTTATTCAAAACAACTTATCTCCCTTAAAACATATGTACATGCAAACATAAATTTTGAAATATGTTATTATATTTATGTAAATATCATTATTTATAGAAATACAGCTTTAATATATTTTTGAAATAACTAAAACCGGATTTAGAGGAATTTTTTAAACTTTAAAATGCATTTTTCTCAAAACTAAGATTTCGGGCTAATGTTGTTTTGATCAGCCCGTTTTAAACAAACTTGGCTATATTGACAAATTTGTGCTTTGTTTGCAGGAAGCTCTAAATGTTATTAATCGAGAAGTATTTTTTCCGTAAAATCAAATTTTTTTGAGTAAAATATAAAAAAGTGTAGTAATAAGGTTTTACATCAAAATATTAATGAAACGGATTTTTTCAATAATTTAAATGTTTTTCCTAAAACGACACACATGTTTCCATCTGAAAAGTATTTGAACATTAAAAAATGTGATATTTTTGAAGTATTTTTTCCGTAAAATCAAATTTTTTTGAGTAAAATATAAAAAAGTGTAGTAATAAGGTTTTACATCAAAATATTAATGAAACGGATTTTTTCAATAATTTAAATGTTTTTCCTAAAACGACACACATGTTTCCATCTGAAAAGTATTTGAACATTAAAAAATGTGATATTTTTGACATTTAGAGCATAGAAATACTAAAAGAAGTAAGTAAATGTAAGAAAGTGTAGTATTTCCATAAATATATTTATGTTTAATCCTTACAAATGTACATACATTACTACTTCCTATCTGTAAAATAGGCTTATCACGATTTTTTACAATATTTGTAGCAGAATACAAAGTACAAAAATGCATCTTAATTTTTACAGCCTAAGTGTAAGGTAGGTTTATATAGATATTATTTAAGGTGAACAATATTTAATCAACAATTATAATTCGCTGTTTACTTTTTTTCTTTTAGCTAAAAATAACCAAAATATAACTGACGTTACTGACGTTACTGCGTTACGTGTGGGACACAACTTTTGAAGTTGGATTTCACAGAATCTATTCAAGGCAAATTAAATTTTCTTTTGGATTTTAATTACAGCAGATAAAGACAATTTACCAATATATCTTATATTTCTGAAACATTTTTAAAATGGGAATAAGTTAAGAAAATGTACTTTTAGCGTTACTTGCGGAACAAGCAAAATACCTTCATTCCAACCCTAAAATAAAAAAAAATGCGATGCGAAAATGTATATGGAAACAAAAGGGGCTTATTAAGTAACAAATGATTACTTTATAAAAAATCAACTTGTTTTATTAGGTTAGCATGAGAATCTTCTCATCTTCATACAAAATTAATCTCGCAAACAACTTTTTAAATTTCACATCTGATAACCATTTTTCGTGGAATGCTTCTTTTGCATTACCAACCTCGTGTGTACAGTTTTATGAACTACGTGTGTATACAAAGCGGAAAGACGAAGCTCGTTCGATATTTAAGCTAAATTTAAAACCGTATAAGGCAAAAAGTAAATAGAAATCTGTTAGTACGGAAAGAGGGAAATAAAAACGCACCTTTCCACAATTCATGTATTCCATTGATATTTCACGAAAAAAGAAAAACACATAGCCATTCCTTTCGACAGCTCCCACAAAATCCGGTTGATTCAATTGCTTCAAATCATATTGTTCAGTACGTAGATTCTCCCGATATATCAAAGGATCACTGCCAGAAAAATCAGCAACAGTAGCCGAATAAAGCTGGCTCCCGGTATAAACGTATGTGCTATTATGTGTCGGACTGTAGGGACATACGCCTTGAGCTTCGACATCCTTTTTCAAGTCTAATGTCTGGTCGCCGGTTATTGTGTAGTGACGACATCGCGGTTTATATGAATTTGTACCGCAAATCATTATTTGCCCATCATTGGTTCGTGCAAAAACCCGAATGTAATTCTGACAATCTTGATCGCGTTTTCCCTTAAGCGCACATAGTTCACGATCGGCAGCCGATGATTCCCACTCGAGTTTGTAGTTCTCTCGCAATCCATCGAAAGTGATGTTGTAGATAGCATTTCTTGCTCCAAGCAGAAGCGTCGTCTGGTCATAATCAAGAATTTTAAAAAAATCCGTGTGATTGCCAAAATATTTAAATACGACATCCTGTTCTACGAAGGAAAAAAATTAAATAACTTCTATTTTTTATTTTAATGTTTTTTAGGCAATACTTACTAGGTGTTAGTTTTGGACGTAAATCTGGTGCCCACGCTGACAGCCTTGTCGAAAGTATAATCACTAAAAATGCATATCTTAAAAACGTGCTTAGCACTTTGGTGTTTTCGTAAACTAGTTTTCGAAAAATACGCATGTTTACTAATTGAATGGTATCTGTGAGGTGTTTGGGGGATTTTTTGTGGAGTTTCGTACAAAATGTACAGTCCAAGATTTCTGCTCTTCCAGACTAGGTCTATTTTTTAAAAGATGTTTTAAAAGACACGTAGATTTGTCTTGTCTTGTCTTGTCTTTGCTTCATGCTGATGCATCTTCAAAACATTAAATAATTAACGTTTTATCCAAGAGGTAAAGATAGCTTCATCAAAGTTTTCTGTAGTGGAAAAAAAAATTGTACAAGAAAATAAAGTTTCAATTACATAAATTCAAAATAATAGCCAAGGAAAATTAGACAAAAAAATGAAAAAACTACCAAACAGCTCCGGCAAAGCTGAATTTTGGTGGAGAGCTTTGTTTTGACGTCTAAAGCATTTCCTGAAAAGTTCCATAAATTTGGGGCTTAACTTTTTAGGGGGGGTTAATGGGGGTAAAATCCAGTTCTTTTTTCTTAATTTCTTGAAAACTGTTATAAGTTTTTTGAAATTATGTGATGGTACAAATTTTAGCTTATCGTCGCCTTAGAGTGTAAAGCGGCTAACTCCACATTTTGTTTACCATTATAGACCACTTCAAAAATTGCTAAAAAAAAATACAAAAATCTATCAAATCTTTTCAATTTCACTGAATTTGGCAATAACGAGTGTTGAAAAATATTTAATGTAATTTTGGTTTTATTCAAGTAATGCGAACACTTTGTTTAAAATATTTGTTAGTAAAAAATGCAAAATAGGAGTTAGCTGCTTTGCTCTCTAAGCCGAAGTTTTGTTATTTTACACAAAAAAGATTAGCATACTTTTTTCATACAAGCAATAGATTCTGAGAAAATCATGCAAGAACTTCACGATGGAGTAAATTTTGTCAAAAAATTTAGTAAAATTTCATTAATCGATGGGCAAAATGTTTTGTACCATTTAAGCTTGGCTACATCTTTTCTATATAAAACCAAGTTTTTGGGGTGTCCGGGGTAAGGGGAAGACCGCCATCTTGAAAAAGAAAGTGGTTTTGTTCAACAACTCAATGAAGTTTCTATTTAAAACAAAATCATGAGATAATAACATTTAGACAATAAATAAAACATTTATCTAAAAAATGAGCTATTAACGAACTCTGTAGGTTTATTTAACTTGAAGTTATAGCCTGTCAAAGTAACACATTTGATATTGTACTGCAAATGGAAAAATAACGGTTTTTGGTTAATATTTCAGCAAATGTAATTTTTTTTAAAAAAACTAATGAGTTTATATTAATGCTCATAAGATTCTGGGTGAAAAAAATAACGACTCTTTTTCCGTAGTTTTTGATATATAATTTATTTAGAGTTTATTTGTTTGTTTTATGTCTGTTTTGCAGTATTCTTGTATTATTGAAGTTTTAAAATTGTATGATTTTACTTTAATAATAAAAAATGATATTCATAAAACTAGCCAAAGTATGTTAGGAGGCATTCTAATTGGTATAACAGGTGCCATAACATCTCCTATCAACGGATTTCTACTTAAATTTTCATTTTTATTTCAGTTCATAAATAAATTTACTACCGGTCGTACCAAAATTTTTTATTACATTAATCTCCTATTAGTCTTAGAGCCAGTGGTCGGCAGACTTACAGTAGTTCAGTGCGATTCATATTTAGTGGAACCATTGTCCTGAACCTCCTGAGCATGAAATGGGCATTCCTAATCCAAAGTCATTGCTTGAGTCGGAACTATTTTGCTCCGACTGTCTGGATAGGGTACATAAACCTTGACCACAGTTACGCTTATACAAAAAAGGTTCTTGTACTTTTTGTAAACGGCAGTGTGTAATGAAGTTGTTGTGAAAATATTATTGTCCCTTACCACTGGGGGGAAGCAATAATAATGAAGAACACCAAACAACCTTTTGAGCGTAAATGACAATATTTTATTATCTTACAATACTATTTATACATTAATTTAGCTTACTTAGCTAAATTTACAAACACCTAAAATATACAAAAAATAATATCATACATTCTCCGCCCGTTGAACTATGTTCGAAACTATAGCACTATTTCGAAGGTTATGTTGTTGGGACTCTTGTCGTTGAGGTCTTCTTTTTTGCAGTTAGGGCTGCCCCGGATATCTGCCGAGGCTCTGCTGGGCTTTCGTTCGTCTTTGGAGATAAGCGTCTTGTGTTTGCAGTAATAGTAGTATGATCATCGCAACAAGCAGATAAGGATTATGATGGATGTGATTAATGCGAAGTAGTTCACCGTAAATTGGTGCACATCGTTTTGATATGTTATAGAAGGCAACGTCTTAGTAATATTTATGAGTTCTCCTTTGAGCGTTTTTTTTTCTTAAAACTATCTTAAAGCTAGACAAAAATTCATAAAAACCAGCCTACTTATCAATATCTTAAAACTAACTTACTGGCCCCAATCGGGCGCTCTAAGTTAAACTATAATAACTTAATGCTAATGCCTTTCGGCCTAAGAACTATCTTAATACTAAATCCAGGTCGGTTTTTGTTTTTTTACCGAGAAGAATTTGAAAAAAAAACTCGGTATCTATGTCTGTATTATTTTTTTGGTTTTATACAAAACTTACAAACTACATAAAACTAATTACAGCTAATTAAAACTAATTAAAACTACTTAAAACTACTTTCAAACTGATTATAAACTAATTACAACCTACTTACAAACTACTTACAGACTAGAACAGCGGAATAAAGCCACTTAGACGCACACTCTCGTAGTATTCGTATTTAGGGTAATAACCCCGAAAATTAAGCTGTTAGACGAGGACATCGCTCTTGCAATGTGACCTCGAATAAGCTGTTGGCCCCGTTGTATAGAACCAGGTTGGAATAGTAATTTTTGTACTCCGACTCTGGTGTTCTGTGCAATCCAAGGCAGCGTTGAAGACACTGCCTCTCAAACACCCGAATCTTTTCCATTTGAGATGGGGCAACGTTGAACCAAACCGGGCATCCATAGGCAATCATCGGCCGGATAAGGGCCATGTAGCAAATCACCTTCACCCTGCTGTCAAGCCGGATGCTATAAAACAACCGTTTCGTCAGGGCAAAAGCTCCCTTAGCCCTGGCCAGAGCAGCATTTATATGTCTCTCGAAATATAAATACTGATCCATCCAGATGCCAAGGTACTTTTCTACACTTTTACTCGCCAGTGGATGTCCATTTGGCCCTACGATCACCAGCTTGCGCCAGTTCTTTCTCGTATCCTTTGTGGCCCTAAGCAACGGAGTCCTGAACAAGATAGTTTCTGATTTCTGAAAGTTGATTTTCAACTTCCAGTCATCGCAATATTGCTGAATATTCTCAAGTCACGCTGCAAAAGAATCCTGATGACCTCGACTTTTGGAGCTATTCTGTACGCAATTAGATCGTCGGCATACGCATAGACTACTTATCAAATCGCTGGTGTAAATGCTGAATAGAATCGGCGAGTTGACCGCTCCCGGCGAGTTTAGACGCTGCATGAATGGTGTCATGTCCCGCCTTAAAACCGAACTGATTGTCCGGTATGATATTATTGTCCTCTGCCCACTTAGACATAGCTCTATTGATAAATTTTTCGAATAACTTGCTAATACTCGGAAGAAGACTTATCGACCGAAGATTCGCCGGATTGGAGTTGTCCTTTCCCTTTTTCGGGAGAGGATGCACCACAGCTGTCTTCCAACGCACTGGATAATATGCATTATTCAGAGCGTTGTTAAACAGAGTGGTATAAATGTCTACTGCTTCTTGAGGTAAATGTCGAAGTACAACGTTGGATATGCCATCGACTCCTGCTGACTTCTTCTTCCATTCCGCCCATTCCGCTCGGCGATTATGGCGTTTGCCAAATGATCTTCATTGAACCCGATAAAACCGAGGTTCTCTGATCGCCATTGCGTGATGTCATTCCGAAGGTAGAAGTGATGGAGCAAGGCTCTTTTTTCCAGGTCATGATTCGGGCGAATGCACGCATTCAACTTGTACACTTGCTGGAAAGCAGCCCCCACAGCCTCCTGCGGATCTTCGACAGTAAAGAGGTCATCGTCCAAGACAGCATCCTCTGGATTAATTCCTGCTGTCAGAAGTAGGTCTCTGTTGTCAGTCGTTCTCTGAAGCTTAAGACACGAAAGGTTGTTCTGATCATTCCTTCTAAATATCTTGTTAATTTGGGGAAACATGCTCGGGTCGCTAGAATTAACGGCCCGAATTTTGTTATCCCAATACATATTAATTGACAACCGATAGTTCTCTTTAATTAGTTGGTTGATGTTCTTGATCGACGGCTTCAGTGTCCTAATCTCCAGATCGTGAGGGTCAGTTAATCGTCGGTACAAGAGTTTTAGTCTTGTCAGCAGTCCACTTTTTTGTCTGTGTAGTGCGTCAATGGTCGCGTTCCGATACATGTCGGTTGCGTCCCGTTGCTTGTATTTCGGTATTGTTCTGTTCATTGTTCGTTTGATTGTCTCGTCCACTTGTTCTACGTATTGGTCTATTTCGTTATTTGTCAAATTCCTGTCATTTGGTGGGGATATATTGTTCGAACTGATTTCGCTCGATAACGCGTTGGTGAAGCGTGGCCAGCGCACCTTACTGTAATTGTAAGTATGCACATGTACATACTCTTCCAACTCCACGAGCTCGTTCGGAAGCTGTATTACGGCGGCTAGTCCGCAGTGATCACTGTCGTACTCGATCGTTCGTAAACAGTTTCTTGGTCTTTGACCCACAGTGTCAGTAATTGTCAGTCTTGCGTCTATTAGCAATAGATCCAGATAGGCACCGCTTCTTGGAAACGATGGCCGATCCGTAGCCAGCAAGTCGACACCATACTCAGTGTTGTATCGACTCATCCAATTGAAAAGATGAATACCTCTTTGATTTTGAATTTGATTTCCCCAATCTTGGTGTTTGGCATTCAAATCACCGGCCATGAGAAAGTAATTTTCTTCCAAGCTCAAGCGTAGACATTCGAAAAGTTTTTCAAGCTCTCAAGCTGTCATAAAATCAGTTGGCTGATGCCGGTGCATAAGCCGCTATCATATACATTCGCTTCCCCTGTTGGAGAGGAATGCATACGATGCACGCCTCTAACAGCCGAAATCTGCGCAGATTACTATTATATATAACTTTATGATTAATGCTTTTTCGTATGAAGATTGCGACGCCTCCCCCTTGAGTGGAGTTGGGTCGATCTCTTCTTACGATATTGTAATTGTTGTTGGTCAACTTATTATTATTATTATTATTATTATACATTTATTAAATTGCAAAATAAATTACAAGATAATACAAGGATTATAGCACTAGCTACCAGGGCTAAAGGCTAACGATAAAGATACATTTTTATAAATATTTACGATATTAATTTTGATGTTACATATTTTTTTTTTATTTACGAAATAAGAAACTAGATAAGTCTTTATATATTTAATTCCTTTAAAATGGATGTTAATAATTTAATATTACTTGATGATGGAGACCTCAGTAGAGTAGATAAAGAGATGTTGATACCACCTGATGATAGGGTTCTTTTTATTCCATTGCAATCGGAGAGTAGGTGGGGGACCGTGAGTATCCCGTTGTTGCATAGGTGACATCTAGGAGGATCTTTGTTCTCTAGAAGGTGGCAGTGTGTTATATAAGAGTGCCCCAATCGTAGTCGAGAGAAACATCTTATCGTTTTGCTGGAGCAGTTTGTAGGATAGAAGGCGGGAGAAGCTCTGGGGTTAATGGTGGAGTAGTGATGGTTATATCCGTTCCATTGATGCCTTTTTAGATCAGTAAAATGATGTTTAACTGCGTTGTAGATATCTTTTTTACTCAATACAAAAGTCGTGATGAGGGGTTTTTTGGCGGCTTTTTTTTGCGACTTTATCAGCGAGTTCATTTCCTGATATCCCGGCGTGGCCAGGGATCCAAAACAGTTTAAGTGATTTGCTGTTTGTTATAAGCTTATCCCTTATGTTCCTTATGACTGCGGAGTTATTGTTGATGTTCTGTACGGCGTTGATGGTGGAGAGGCTGTCACTGCATATTATGGTTTTCTCCTTAGAAACTGTTTTGACAGCGGTGAGTATGGCAGCAGCTTCGGCGGAGAAGACTGATGAACATTCAGGAAGAAGACTTTTATAAAGAGTTTTGTTACTATCATCGACCACGGCAAACGCCGTGCCATATTGATTCTTAGTGCCGTCTGTGTACAAGAAATTCCAATTGTTACTTTTGTAAAAGGAGGCTTTCTCCAAAAAGTGAGATTTGTAAACATCGTTATTAGTAGACCTCTTCGGTAGCGAATTGAGGTCAGTGATGATGGAATTTTTTGAAAGAAGCCATGGTGGATTTGGGAATTCCTTTTCGCTATGTAGAGTGAATGGTATACCAATGTTGTCGGCAATTGAGAGAATGTTGTTGATGGTCGATGGACATTTAGGCGTTTTCTTCCGAAGAGAACAAAGTTTAGCGGCAGGTATGATTGGTGATTTGTTTGTCTCGGTGAATTTGTGGGCCAGAAGTGCTGTGAGGTAGTTGAATCTTTCTTCGATAGATGGAAGGCCGGATTCAGTAAGCAGGTTTAAGATCGGAGTAGTCCTAAAAGCTTTTAGGCCTAGTCTGATTGCAGCATGGTATTCTGGTTTGAGCAGTTGAAGGGAGGTCTTTGAACATTTGCCGTAAATTGTTAATCCATAGTCAAGCTTAGATAAAATAATTGATTTTATGATTCTAATTATAGTGTTAACATGAGCAGAACTAGAATGACAAGATAGGTATTTAATAATATTAACCCTGGCAGATAGGCTTTTCTTAAGTTTTGTACAATGTTGCTTAAAACTAAATTTGGTATCAAAAATGATACCTAAAATACTTAAATTATCTACATTACAGATTTGCGTATTGTTAAAAGTAAGATTAATATTCTTTGAACAGCTAGTTTTTTTGCATATATGTAAGATGTTACTTTTGGTGAGGGATATAATAGAACCAGAAAAGTTGCACCAATTAGAGATATCAGTTAGAGCATTTGAGAAGATCTCAGTTAATTTGACAATATCTTTACATTTTGATAATATTAAAAGATCATCAGCGTATAGAGAAAATCGCAATGATTGGTATTTAAATAGAATGTCACTTATGTCGTTAAAGGCAATAATGAAAATTACCACTGAAAGTGGAGATCCCTGGGGGATTCCATTTTTAAAATTTTTTAAGGTTAAATATACATTGTTAACTCTTGTGCGAAATTTTCTATTTGTTAGGAAAGATCTAATATAATTAAACATCTTAGGTCCAACTTTCCAATTAATAAGTTTGTTTAAAACTACATGGATTCCTATTCTATCAAAAGCTTTTTCGAAGTCGATTGATAAGATAGATATATGATTCTTTGTAGAGAGAGATGATGCTATATATTCATCGATACACAGGAGTGCATCGGTTGTACCAAGACCATGTTTGAAGGCAACTTGATTGTTACTTATAAATTTTTTTTTTCAATGAACCATTGAAGTCTTTTAGCAATTATTTTTTCCAGGATTTTACCCATGCAGGGGAGTAGGGATATTGGGCGATAGCTGTTAGGTTCAAGAGGACTTTTTTTGGGTTTGAGGATAGGTATGACTGTGGCAGTTTTCCAAGTCTGAGGAATAATGCCGCTGTCGAGAATACTATTGTAAAGGGAAAGAATACGAATCTTGAGGGTGTTGGGACAGTTTTTAAGCATGGGGTAGGATACCCGGTCGATGCCAGGAGTTTTTCCTTTGACAAGATGGAGGCAGTTATCAAATTCAATGCGACTTATAGGCAATTCGATTAATTTGGCTGCAGCAGATGTGTTAGCCAGATACGGATGGGACTGCAAGGAGGAGGTTTTAGATTGGAGGAATTGGGTTGTGAAATTGCTGTCATCAGAGTATTGAGAAAATTTGTTGGCGAAGTGGTTAGCAATATCCGAGGGATCGACTAGTATTTGAGTATTAGTTTTCAAAAATTTTAAAGATTGGTGAGAGTAGATACCAGTTAAAAGTTTGATATCGGCCCATAGTTTTTTTGGCGTTGAGTTGGAGTTGATGTTACTTGTTAATTCTTCGAAACTTTTTTTTTTAGCAAGTTTTGCAGCTCTACGAAAATAGGCGTTCGATTTTCGGTATTCGATAAGGTTATGGTTATTTGGATGCTTTTTAAAAATTTTCCAAGCATTTTGTTTTATGGCGCGTAACTCGCTTATTTCCTTGTTCCACCATGGAGGGTTAGCCCTTCCCAAGTGTTTATGGGATTGAGGAATGGTGGTATTGGCGGCTTCTTTGATAGATTTAAGTAATATCGAGGATTCTTGGTTTATGTTATGGGAGGGTGGTCTGAGTGATAGTGATTTTAAAGCATGTGTTTGAAATAGATCCCAATCGGCGCGATCGGTAAGGAATTTGGGTTTAAATTTGGAGGTGTATGAATCATTGCCTATTGTAATTGTAGATAGAATTGGGAAATGATCACTTCCGTATAAATTGTCAAAAGCAAACCAGGATGTATTGGGGAATAGTTGAGGGGAGACCATTGTGAGATCAACGTGAGTAAGGGAATTGTGGGTCGAAAAGTGGGTGGGGGAGCCATCGTTTAGCAGAATGAGGTTTGAATTAGCGAGGAAATCTTCGATTTGTTTGCCTCTTGTGTTGCTTTGTGTGGAACCCCATAGCGGACTCCATGAGTTGAAATCACCAGTCAACAATATTGGAGTTTGAAACCCTTCTACAACGTCGACTAAGTCGGATGACGAAAATGATTGGTCGGGTGGAATATATATATTGATAATAGTTATTTTTAATTTAAGCTCTATTTCAATTGCTAAGGCGGAGAGATTAGAGATAATAGGGACAGGTTTCTGGGGAATAGATTTGTGCACCAAAAGGCCTATACCTTGTTTGGTGGTGGTGTTTGTTGGGAGATTGTGCAAATAGGAGTTGTATTGTTTAGGAGATGCATGAAAGGGTTTATTTTGATCACTCATGTAGGGTAGAAGGGTTTCTTGGATGGAGATTATTGATGGGTTCTGTTCCTTAATCAATAATTGCAGCTCGTGGTAATTATTGTAAAGACCGTTCATGTTCCATTGGAGAACTTTTACCATCATTATTTTGAAAAAAAAACCCTTAGGCGCAATATGGTTTTTGTTATGTATATTGCGAAAAAGAGAAGGGGGAGATAGAGTAAAATGGGGAGGGGGTTAAGGCTGCATTTACGATAGGGAGTTTGAAACTCGACTAGCTGGTTTTGGAATTTTTAATTTTTTTTTTTTTTTTTTTTTTAATACCTTTTGCAAGGCATTGAGTAGTGAGTATTAATTTTAATTAGGATGAGATCCCAAGAATTTAACGCCTGGAGGGCAATCAAAAACTGGGATACTTTTTTTTAAATAAACCTGGCGGCGACCTCCATCGGCGAACATGTCACAGGAAATAGTTCCTATGAATAGTCCGCCGAAGGAGGCCGCCGCCAAATGAAAGGTTGTAGTTGTATGATTATTTCATTGTGATATCCGTCGTATCGTCATCGTCATCGTAATTGTAAGTTGGAGGTGTAGTGAAGTATTTTGATTTTTCCATTAGATCTTTTGTAATATTTGAAAGAGGGGAAGTAGAGGTTTTGTTGTTGTAGTTATTATTGGTATTTATTAATGAAGGGGGGTTAGATGTAATAGAATTTGGGATAGGATTGTTTGATATGGTTGAAGTGGAAGTGCTTTTAGAGCCTAGGGTTACTGTGAGGTCCTGTGATGTAGAAGCAATGGCTTCGGTGGAAGTTTTAGAAGAAGCTAATTTGGTTTCGAGTTTTGAAAGGTTTCCAGGGGTGGAAGGAGTAACGTCGGATGTTGGTTTATTTTGAAGGGCTATGGACTCAGTTGTCATTGGAGGGGGATTGTTTTCAATCAATTTTTGGCTTGAGATTTGAGAAGCGTATGTGTTGGAGGGGTCAATTTGTTGAAAAGTCTTTTGATAGACTCTCCTAGCTTCAGAGAAAGAGCATTTTTGCTTAGTCTTGATTTCCAGAATTTGTTTTTCTTGAATGTATCTAGGGCATTCATTTGAGATAGATGGATGCGGACCATCACAATTGGCGCATAATTTTCTTGCACATGGTATAGGAGAGTGCGGTGGTAGGTTGCATACCGAACACGTGGGCTTACCTGAGCACCGGTTTTGTGTGTGTCCTAATCTCTGGCAGTTCTTACATCTCATGGGGTTAGGGAAGTAATCTTTGACACGAACTGTAATCCAGCCAGCTACAACTTGTTCAGGGTGATTATAGAGGTTGAAGGTGAGAACCATGTGCCCAGTGGGAACTTTTTTGTTTTCGACAGTTTTAGCGAATTTATAAACACTGGTTACTCCTTGGGAGGACATTTCACTAACGATTTCTTCTTCGGGACAGTTAATTAGGCATGGAGCATAGATTATACCTTTACTCAAGTTAAGAGATTCATGAAGTTTTACTGATGGTTTTTGGTCGCGATAAATTTATTGGCGATTGATTCTGATTTTGTGAGGATTAGGAGATTCCCGTCGCGGAGTTGGGATATTGTTTCCCATTGGGTACTAATGCCGTCGATTGCTTTTCGCAGAGCGAAGACACTAAACGAGTTGAGGGATTTATTTTTGTCTGTTGATGTAATGGTAATGTATTTTGGATTTTTGATATTACTTGGATTTTTGGAGAAGTCCAAAGATGTATAAGTTGTTCGAGGACGCTTGCCTTTCTGGGTTTGAGTTTGGTCACTCAGAACTTCCAAATCTAAGGCAGAGAATTTCCCCCCTCTACGGGGGGGGTCCAATGCCATGGCGAAAAACTTATTTAAACTATATTATACAATAAGTAGAATAAGAAATTCACTTTATTGATTTAAAAATGCAAATTGAACAAATTTTTGTCAAAATGACAAGAAAAAACACGTGGGTTACACGAGAGAGGGAGACCTATATATATTATCTTTTCCGAGGACAAATCGAAGTGATCGCTACGAAAGCTAGACGATGACTGTTTTGGTCAACTTATGTTTCTGGTTCAGCTTAGTTTCACTGGCCATAAACACATCTGGACTTTGATCTTTCAACAATTGGAAAAGGTTAGCTCTACGTTCGGTCCTAATCAGTGAATTTACATTCACAGCAAGGATCCTAAGAGGCCTCTCCGGCCGCGCGCCTTTAACCTCTAATTTGCGTTAAGCTAGGCAAAACAGAGGAGAGAAAGTCTACCCTAGTCGCCTGCTCCCTGATCTGGTTTTGAAGGCATGTTAACTGGCCCTGAATGGCCAGTAACATGCCTCTTATTTCTGCCTGAACATCCGGTGCCTTAGGCATGAAGGCCTGTTGGGTAGCCTTAGCTGCAGGCTGTACCGTCCTCCCCTTTCCTGCCGCCATTTGGGCGTAAGAAATTTGGGGGTTGACGGGCGTTATTGTGGGAGCACGCGTTGGTGGGCGATTCTCTACCGCTGTTTTCTTCGCTGCTTTGTTATTTTTCAATTGCTGAAAAGCTGGGCATCCCCGATAGTTTGCAGGGTGGCCTTCATTTCTGCAGAGAGCACATTTAAGCCTGGTCTTGTCTTCGACCCTTTCTTGCCCGAGTTTACACTCTCCTAATTTGTGGTTTTCTCCACACTTAACGCAACGTGACTGCATTTCGCAGTTTGCTACAGCATGGCCAAAGCTTTGGCAGCGCATGCATTGAAGCATGTCGCCGCGCCTCTTTAGTTTATCCCAAGTGACAACCTGGTAGTCGAGGACGGAGATACTCCTCACACTTTCCAGTTTGCTGCTGGGCGAGAGCTGAACCAGGAAGAACGGTAGTTTCCGTGTCTCCCGTCTAGCCTTAACTGTGGTGAATGGCTTAACCCCTTTAAAGTCTAGATCATCGCTCGCTATTCGGCGGAACTTATTTAAGAGCGCCTTCGGGTCCGTTGAGGAATATATACTCTTTAACAGGACCGTCTGTAATCTGTCTTCCTTCGGGGTGAAACTGAAGAACTCAGTTGTGGATACTTTTAGTAACTCTTTAATTTTCTTATGCTGTTCCACTTGGAAGCAATGGATAGCATGTCTATCTTTACTAAGTCTTTTAATCATAAAATTATTGCCTATGGCCGACTTACATATCTCTATGGTCTCCTGTAGTTCCATTTTGTATGTGTTTATAGGTGGCACCTTTTCTTTTCTGCTTTTAGATAGCTGTGGTTGCTGCTGTTGCTCAGTCTGCAGGTGTTGGGTCTCCTGCTGTTGGATCTGCTGCTTTTGGTTTTGTTGTTGTTGATTTGGCTTCTGCTGTTGTTTTGATAGCGGTTGTTGCTGTTGTATTTGTTGCTGCTGATTTGGTTGTGGCTGCTGCTGTTGTTGTTGCTGCAGCTGCTGTTGTTGCTGTTGCTGCTGCTGTTGTGTTTTTGTTTGCAGTTCTCCAACGTTATTTGCTTGTTGCGCTTCTTTTGGTTGCTGCTGTAGCGACTTTTTTTGCTGGAGTTCTTTTTTCTCCCTTTCCCGGCGTGCCTCCTGTTTATTTTTGAGAGTCAGTACCAGGTGTGCAATTTTGGCTTTGAGGAGCTCCATTTCTCCTTCCATTGCACCAATTTGGCCCCTGATTACTTGTTCTTCCTTAGCATCTACTTCTTCATCTTCTGACGACGCCCCTGGTGATGTCAGATCCTCAAATACTTTGCTATTTCCAGTATAGTTGCCTTCTCCTCCCTCGGACATATAGCGTTTGAGCGTATCCAATTCCTCTAAATGTTTTTGTACGGCATGGTTTCATAACTTGTTGTAGTCAAATTTTCTGGTAAGACATAGTTGAATAGATTTGCTGCTGGAGAGAGTGACATTCTAGAAACCGTTCTTTATATGAAGTGGACACGTAAGGTTACGAAGTCATCTTTAATAACGCAGCCAGGTTGAATTTGTAGAATTCCAGAGCCTTCCAACACGGTCTGTGTTACGGTGTTATTGCAAACTACATTAAGAGTGGTTTTGAACTTCAAAACGTAAATCCATTCATTTGGCTTGTGAAGTTGCACCCAGTAAGGGCCATCGTTGGCACTTACAACCTTGCATGCAGGAGATTGCTGACCGTTATTCAAAAAGTTGATTTCGCAAGAGCTTTCTTCGGATCCACGCGTGTAAATCGGCCGCTGCAGATGGCATAGATGTCTTTCTTCAGTAAGGGAAAACATCCTTGAAACTCTATTGTTGCTAGAGGGTAATACTGGTCACGGTGCAAGTTAACCATAATGTAGTCGGTTGATGGTTGTATGGTAAAAAATGATGTTCCGACTAGAACTGGAACGGGAGTAACTTTGAAGAGCTCGAATTCATCAAGACTTAGGAGTGGTAATTCAATTTTAAAGATTATGTGTTTTTGATAGCTTTGCCATGAATGCTCATAAGATTATAAAGCTTCGGAATTTCGTCTAGAGCTACTGGAAGCCTGACTAATGAAGGTAGGTTTGATTTTATCTTTGTGAACTCGTTTCTTAACTGAGCGGGCGAAATAAGCTGAGGATTTATTTTTCCATGATGAGTGTCGATTATTACGTCTATTAACGAAGCTTGGGTCTTTTCAAATTGTAAAAAAAAAACTAATACGAGCAGGAATGCGATTGAATTAAAAAGCTGACGTAGTCTTTCTTGGTGGTATTCTTGTCTTATGTCATTAATAACAGCTGTGAACTCTTTAAGGTTTTCATTTATTTCCTCAAAACGGGAACTTGCTTGCTCATTTTGTTTGATAATAATAATGGTGGCGTCAATCACTGAAGTCTGGTTTCGAATAAGGCTAACTATGTGACCTTCATCGTGTTTTATTGTGTTTATTGTAGCAGACATGTGACTGGCGTATTCATCATCAAGGACACCAAATAAAGCATTAGCCACATTGCCAACGAAATTTAGAGCACCACGACGAACTCTCTGACTGATTGATGTTACGGATAAGAGATCATTATCCTTTTTTATATCGGCAGCTATCCAGGCAAATTGGAGGACTGTCCCCTTGCAAGTCTCGATCTTATTTGCAAACAGTTGGCAAATTTCTGCTAGCTTCCTATTATAGGTTACTATTGAATCGTATTCGGTCCAACAAGCGATTATGTTCCAACTGCTTGAAGTTATGGCTGAGGTTCCAAAATGTTCATAGTAGATCCCTGGCTGTGACAGAAATGGTTAGGTCTTGACTGGAGCACACACATGCTATAAAGGGAATGAATAGAAATACCAGGAATAAAGAAAGGGTTGCTGAGCCAAGTGAAGGCTTGAACTTCTTTTTCGCTACTGGACCCTCATCAGACATCTGGCTTGAATGTGCCATCGTTGTTGAGCAACGACTTGCCATTAGATTGACATCATCATCTTGAATTGGAACTGGAAGTGGAGCCAATCTGTGTATGGCACGACGTAATATTCCAGTAGCTGTCCGCACATCTGCTACTCGAACCAGCCCATCGGCTCCAGTTATTACGTTAGTGATACGTCCGAGTGGCCATCGCAAGATTGGTGTTATCTTCCTTGATTATGACCATCATCCCAGGTTCTGCATTTTGACAACTCTCCTTCCATTTATATCTGTGCTGTAGCTGATTCAGGTAATCACGTGACCATCGGCGCCAGAACTCATTTTTTTTAGATGATTTACAAGATTCCAGCGTGCAAATACCCCTGAATCATTTGATGCGGCTGTGTGATCAACATTGCTGATGAGCGGTTCTCCGAGCGAATAAGAGCGGTAAAATCATTCGGTGGATCGGACAATGGAGTTATGGGCCTTGAGTTTTATAAAGCTTCAACTTGAGTGGCAGCTGTTTCAAGCTCCTCATACGTCAATGATGCTCCTGCGATAATGTGCTGTAACAGATGCTTCGATGATTTGACCGCAGCTTCCCGTAGACCACCAAAATGTGGTAAGCGTGGTGGAATGAAATGAAAGTCACATCCCTTTGTAGCGCATGAAGATGTTATTTTCTTCCTCCCTGCCTCGGAATTCATGAAGGCCATTACCTCTGATAGCTGGTTTTTGGCGCCAACAAAGTTTGTTGCATTATCGCAGTATATATTTCTGCAATGGCCCCTTCTGGCAATGAATCGCTTAAGGGCCCCTATGAAACCTTGTGCGGTTAAATCGGTTACGATCTCCAAATGGCAGGCCTTGGAATGCAGCAGAAGATTGCAATATATAATTTTTGAGGCCGTTTGCCTCTTATCTTGTAGTGTGTAGATATCGGACCACAAAAGTCAACGCCTGTATTGATGAATGGCCTTGCTGTTTGAATTCTGTCTGCAGGCAGATTTCCTATTTGTTTTGACAAAAGCTTTGGTGTGGCGCGAGCACATTCGACACACTTGTGCAGCACTGATCGGACAAGCGTCTTTCCCTTTACTGCCCAAATGCTCTGCCTAGCAATCGAGAGCATGGTTTGTAGCCCAACATTATTGTTGTCCTCGTGAATTTCAACAAATAGCATTTTGGTGAACGGATGATTATATGGTATCAGTATGGGATGCTTAGCGTCATATGGCAATGCCGATGCTTCTAAACGCCCGCCCACACGAATCAGCCCTTCTTCATCTAGAAAAGGTGTCAGACTCATGTATGGGTTTTTATTTGGTACTTCACCCTCGTCTTTCAGATGAGCAGTTTCATCTTTAAATTGGTCTTGCTGCATATGTTTCAAGATGTTCTTTTTTGCTTGACCTAGTTCCGCAACAGATAGGGACCATTTTTCAGTTTGATTTCTACCAGCCTCAACTCAATTTCTTCAGCTGAAAATTCTTCTTCATTCTTCTTGATTTTGGTTATTATTGCCTTTTGTCTCAGGATGCGGATGTACCTTAGCATAAAAGCGACTATTCTTTCTGCAAATTTGAAGGAATTTTTATGGTTGAGGGTAGTTAAGATTCTTTCTTGATGCGGGGGTGGCTTGTGAACAGCGGCTCCCACAGAAAGATTCTCGTCAGTTGTTTTGTATTTAGGTGGCCAAATTGAAGTGACTCCATGTAGAAACTCTGGTCCGTAGAACCAAATGTTGCAATCTTGAAGTCGTTCAGGTGCTATCCCACGTGAAAGCACATCAGCCGGATTTTCTTTGGAAGGGACATGTTGCCATTGCTGAGGTATTGTGTTTTGTTGAATACGCGATACTCGATTAGCAACAAAAATAGGAAGGGAGGCGGATGATGATGAATTAATCCAAGCAAGGACAATTTCTGAGTCTGTCCACAAAAATGTTGCGTCATTATGAATCCTTAGGTCTTTTTGCAAACGAAGAAGTTCAGTGGCAAGGTAAGCTGCACATAGCTCTAGTCGTGGAATAGTTGCTTGCTATGCTAATTTTGCATGTTTGATGGTGCTACTCTTGATTTAGAACATAGTAGTCGCACCGTGATAGTGTTGTCACTGCTAACCGATCGGACATAAACTGCTGCTCCATAGGCCTTCTCCGAAGCGTCAGCAAAAATATGATATTGTGTGTTTTTTGAGTTTCTATGTGAAAATATGTGCCTATCAATTTTGATGTTATTAAGTGATTGGGTCTTCACGATACTTAAGGCATGTCGTATGCATTCCTTGAGGTAGTGCTGCATCCCAGTCAAGTTTCAATTCCCACAGTTTCTGGGGGAATATTTTTGCAACGACGACAACCGGAGCCATGATTCCCAGTGGATCAAATAAGTGTGCTATGTCGGAGTATGCAGAACGTTTTGTAACTCGAACTTTATCAACCCAGGATGTCTTGACACAGAGTTGATCAGACTTCGCCATCCAAGTAAGTCCTACTGTCTTGATGTGTTCATCAACGTTGCTGCTGAAGTCAAGCTCCATTTCTCTGTCCTCAAGCGGAATGCCTTTCAGAAGAGTTGCATGATTGGCGCACCACTTCCTTGACTTAAAACCACTACTTTGTCAAATTGTTTGCAGTTCCGATTGTGTTGTGAGTAACTCGGCAATTTTGTCAGAGCCAGTTAAGACGTCATCTACGTAGAAATCTGGAAACAGTGCCATTGATCTCAATGGGTATCATTCCTTATTTTCTTGTGCTAAAGCCTGAAGGCACTTTGTGGCTACGTATGATGCAGAGGTCTTACCGTAGGTAACTGTCTGAAGCTTGAAACACTTCAAGGCATCATTTGGTGTGCTTCTCCACCAATTCAGCTTCTTTCAGGAACTTCTGATCCTCTGTACATCTTTTCTATATCTGCGGTAAACACATATCTTGGCATGCGGAATCGTAGCAGCATTGAAAAGACATCATCTTGAATTGTTGGAGCAGTGGAGAGAATATCATTAAGGGATATACTTGTGGATGTTTTGGCGGAGGCATCAAATACTACTCTCAGCTTAGTGCTGCTGTCTGGCTTTTGAATGCAGTGATGCGGCAAAAAATAATATGGTTGGGCAATTGTATGAAGGGTCACTTCTTGCATATGACCCAATTGCTGGTATTCCTCCATAAACTGTCTGTAGAGCATTTTTAGATCTGGTGAATTTGCAAGCCTCCGCTCAAGCGCAATAAATCTCCGAAACGCAATGTCCTTTGATTCTCCTAAGCAAGTCGGTGCCTCTTTGAAGGGCAACCGAACCACAAATCGACCATTGGAGTCTCTTGTTGTTGTTTGGATGAAGTGAGTCTCACATCGTTTTTCTGCTTGAGTGGAATTACTGTCTGTGGTTGAAGTTGTTTCTTCTAATCGCCAAAACCTTTCAATCTGTTTATCAAGAGCCTCATCTGCGGTGGAAATTCCACAAGTTACCACCATAGGATTGAAAGTGGGGGTTGATACCTTGCCTACTGCTATCCATCCAAATACTGTATTTTGCAGGATTGGAAGATCATCTCCTAGGCTTATTTGTCCAACGACCAAAGTTGAACAAAAGATTTCAGCACCGATTAGCAAATCTATTAGTCCCGGCTGATCGAATTGTGAATCAGCCAAAACAAGGTTATTTGGAATATTCCAGGTAGATGTACTGATAGGCCTTGATGGCTGTGGTGAAATTATTTTTGGAAGAATGTGTGCTTCCACTCGGGTGGAGAATCCGTTGATTTTTGAGCACATTTCAACGCTAGTTCTTCGATTAGATACCTGCTTGCTTTGGCCGATGCCTTCAACACATAACGTTTCATAAGTCTCTTTTAGACCCAATGATTTTGCAAGTTTGTCTGTTATTAGATTGCCGACACCTTTAAATTTTTGGGCTTTGTTAACTCATCCAAATGAAGAAGTATGTTATGCTTCTTTTGACACTTTGTGCAACTTCTGGAAGAGCAATCATTTGAGGTATGTCCTGATCTAAGGCAATTTGTGCAGTACCTTGATCTTTGCACCAGGTTTAAGCGCTGTGATGGGTTACGTTGCAAAAACTTCTCACAAGAGTACAGCTGGTGGTTACCCTTACAGGAGATGCATGTGAATCTTGTTGCCACTAGTGATAAATAATATAATAAATTGTGGGAACATAATAATTTGAATATGAATTGAATCATACAGAATAATATGAAAATAAAGCATACAGAGAAGCTGTTGCTGGTTGCTATTGATTTGACAGAGAAGCTGTTGTAGGGTGATATTCAAGATTGTTGATGGATTAAAATATAAGTTAACACGAATACGAATGCTGACGATGCGTCTGGCTCGCTGCAATAAAATTCCATAGAAAAACACCTAGGTAACAAATACTGTGGGAATGCAAGTATTAAGAAATAATGCAAGGTTGCATTTATTCATTTAGCAAGTAAGAAACAAATTAATGTAAATTTATTTTTAAGTCAGTTCATAATTTTACTCCAATCAATAAAGGTCAGAGCAACCTGCTCTATTTATTTTATTTTTTTTTCAGAGCAGGTTGCTCTGACCTTTATTGATTGGAGTAAAATTATGAACTGACTTAAAAATAAATTTACATTAATTTGTTTCTTACTTGCTAAATGAATAAATGCAACCTTGCATTATTTCTTAATACTTGCATTCCCACAGTATTTGTTACCTAGGTGTTTTTCTATGGAATTTTATTGCAGCGAGCCAGACGCATCGTCAGCATTCGTATTCGTGTTAACTTATATTTTAATCCATCAACAATCTTGAATATCACCCTACAACAGCTTCTCTGTCAAATCAATAGCAACCAGCAACAGCTTCTCTGTATGCTTTATTTTCATATTATTCTGTATGATTCAATTCATATTCAAATTATTATGTTCCCACAATTTATTATATTATTTATCACTAGTGGCAACAAGATTCACATGCATCTCCTGTAAGGGTAACCACCAGCTGTACTCTTGTGAGAAGTTTTTGCAACTAAACCCATCACAGCGCTTAAACCTGGTGCAAAGATCAAGGTACTGCACAAATTGCCTTAGATCAGGACATACCTCAAATGATTGCTCTTCCAGAAGTTGCACAAAGTGTCAAAAGAAGCATAACATACTTCTTCATTTGGATGAGTTAACAAAGCCCAAAAATTTAAAGGTGTCGGCAATCTAATAACAGACAAACTTGCAAAATCATTGGGTCTAAAGGAGACTTATGAAACGTTATGTGTTGAAGGCATCGGCCAAAGCAAGCAGGTATCTAATCGAAGAATTAGCGTTGAAATGTGCTCAAAAATCAACGGATTCTCCACCCGAGTGGAAGCACACATTCTTCCAAAAATAATTTCACCACAGCCATCAAGGCCTATCAGTACATCTACCTGGAATATTCCAAATAACCTTGTTTTGGCTGATTCACAATTCGATCAGCCGGGACTAATAAATTTGCTAATCGGTGCTGAAATCTTTTGTTCAACTTTGGTCGTTGGACAAATAAGCCTAGGAGATGATCTTCCAATCCTGCAAAATACAGTATTTGGATGGATAGCAGTAGGCAAGGTATCAACCCCCACTTTCAATCCTATGGTGGTAACTTGTGGAATTTCCACCGCAGATGAGGCTCTTGATAAACAGATTGAAAGGTTTTGGCGATTAGAAGAAACAACTTCAACCACAGACAGTAATTCCACTCAAGCAGAAAAACGATGTGAGACTCACTTCATCCAAACAACAACAAGAGACTCCAATGGTCGATTTGTGGTTCGGTTGCCCTTCAAAGAGGCACCGACTTGCTTTGGAGAATCAAAGGACATTGCGTTTCGGAGATTTATTGCGCTTGAGCGGAGGCTTGCAAATTCACCAGATCTAAAAATGCTCTACAGACAGTTTATGGAGGAATACCAGCAATTGGGTCATATGCAAGAAGTGACCCTTCATACAATTGCCCAACCATATTATTTTTTGCCGCATCACTGCATTCAAAAGCCAGACAGCAGCACTAAGCTGAGAGTAGTATTTGATGCCTCCGCCAAAACATCCACAAGTATATCCCTTAATGATATTCTCTCCACTGCTCCAACAATTCAAGATGATGTCTTTTCAATGCTGCTACGATTCCGCATGCCAAGATATGTGTTTACCGCAGATATAGAAAAAATGTACAGAGGATCAGAAGTTCCTGAAAGAAGCTGAATTGGTGGAGAAGCACACCAAATGATGCCTTGAAGTGTTTCAAGCTTCAGACAGTTACCTACGGTAACACCTCTGCATCATACGTAGCCACAAAGTGCCTTCAGGCTTTAGCACAAGAAAATAAGGAATGATACCCATTGAGATCAATGGCACTGTTTCCAGATTTCTACGTAGATGACGTCTTAACTGGCTCTGACAAAATTGCCGAGTTACTCACAACACAATCGGAACTGCAAACAATTTGACAAAGTAGTGGTTTTAAGTCAAGGAAGTGGTGCGCCAATCATGCAACTCTTCTGAAAGGCATTCCGCTTGAGGACAGAGAAATGGAGCTTGACTTCAGCAGCAACGTTGATGAACACATCAAGACAGTAGGACTTACTTGGATGGCGAAGTCTGATCAACTCTGTGTCAAGACATCCTGGGTTGATAAAGTTCGAGTTACAAAACGTTCTGCATACTCCGACATAGCACACTTATTTGATCCACTGGGAATCATGGCTCCGGTTGTCGTCGTTGCAAAAATATTCCCCCAGAAACTGTGGGAATTGAAACTTGACTGGGATGCAGCACTACCTCAAGGAATGCATACGACATGCCTTAAGTATCGTGAAGACCCAATCACTTAATAACATCAAAATTGATAGGCACATATTTTCACATAGAAACTCAAAAAACACACAATATCATATTTTTGCTGACGCTTCGGAGAAGGCCTATGGAGCAGCAGTTTATGTCCGATCGGTTAGCAGTGACAACACTATCACGGTGCGACTACTATGTTCTAAATCAAGAGTAGCACCATCAAACATGCAAAATTAGCATAGCAAGCAACTATTCCACGACTAGAGCTATGTGCAGCTTACCTTGCCACTGAACTTCTTCGTTTGCAAAAAGACCTAAGGATTCATAATGACGCAACATTTTTGTGGACAGACTCAGAAATTGTCCTTGCTTGGATTAATTCATCATCATCCGCCTCCCTTCCTATTTTTGTTGCTAATCGAGTATCGCGTATTCAACAAAACACAATACCTCAGCAATGGCAACATGTCCCTTCCAAAGAAAATCCGGCTGATGTGCTTTCACGTGGGATAGCACCTGAACGACTTCAAGATTGCAACATTTGGTTCTACGGACCAGAGTTTCTACATGGAGTCACTTCTGCAATAAAATTCCATAGAAAAACACCTAGGTAACAAATACTGTGGGAATGCAAGTATTAAGAAATAATGCAAGGTTGCATTTATTCATTTAGCAAGTAAGAAACAAATTAATGTAAATTTATTTTTAAGTCAGTTCATAATTTTACTCCAATCAATAAAGGTCAGAGCAACCTGCTCTGAAAAAAAAATATTTTTTTTTAAAATAAAACAAGACTTTGATTAACTGGCGCCCAACACGTGTGGCAAAAAGTAATCCACTTTTTCCTGAATCCTCGCGTTATAAATTATATCGTGCTAACCATCGCCGATTATTTTTTCGCGTAGAACTGTTATCCTGTGTTAATAAATACCGCATCCTATATATCGCGTTCGTGAAGTGAGCTAACCATTGCCATCACACTAAGTGAGTTATAGGAAAATAAGTGTGTCAATGAGCTAACCAGTGCCACCATACTTAGTGCGTGTAAGACAAAATTTGTGCAAGTGAGCTAACCAGTGCCACCACACAAAGACTAAAAACAATTCCGAGAAAAGAGGTCCCTTAGTAATCCAGAAACCGGACAAAAAGAGGCAAATCCAGATTGCAGCCGCTTGGAATAAGGACAACAGCCACTACAAACAAATACTGTTAATCTAAAAGTAATATGAAGCAATACTTCATACTTTTTATGTAAGTTGAATGTTATAAAAAATCGAACCAATCGAATTCAAATCAAATTTATAAAAAGTATCATAAAATATTTAATCTAAATGAAACACACAAAAAATAAATAAATCAAAAATAATAGAAAGATCGATATCTGAACATTTAAATAAATTAAGAATTTTGATAAATGGATTGTGAACCTTCGTTCATTTCCATGCTTATCCTTGTTTTTTTTTTTTTGATAAATTTAGTCTTTAAAATAAAAATATATTTATAGAATCTTATTAAAAGGTAAAACACATTTTATAAAAATGGCAAATCCAAACAATTTAATAAAACCACAAATACAAAATCAAGTTCCTCCTGCTCCCGCTCCCCCTGTTCCACCTTTTAATATTAACCAAAATGAATTAGTAAATCTTGTCACTAGACTAGTAGCCGAAACCCTACATATTCAAGGACGGCAAATATTCAACTCAATTATGAATCCTGCAGCGGACATCAATAATGAGATAGACCAACCAATAAATTTAGCCGACAGTAACTTAAATGACTTAGACAAAATACCGGATGTTGTAAAAAGTCTCAGGAAAGTCGTGGAAAAAAGCATAGATAGAATTTTAAAAATGTATGAGCACCTTAAGGGTACTCCAAGATACTACGGTATCTTATCCGTTATTCGTAATAAAATAACAGGACATGCCGACGTGGTCTAAGAGTCGTATAATACGCCCCTTAATTGGGAAAAAATTTCGAAATGCCTTACTCTGCATTATGCAGACAGGAGAACCTTAGGCACCCTCGAATATCAGATGACTACTCTAATTCAAGGTAATAGTACGATCCCTGAATTTTATCAGGTCGTCTATCACCACTTATCTTTTATCCGCAATAAATTAGGATCCATCGAAATGAGTCAAGACTCCATGAACAATATGACTCAATGCTACCGTGACAAAGCTCTAGATACCTTTGTCAGGGGGCTAAAAGGGGATCTGCCACGGTTACTCAGCATACGAGAACCAGCGGACCTCCCCCAAGCTTTGCATTTGTGCCTAAAATTACAAAACGTAGATTTCAGAGCACAACATGCCAATAGCTCTTACAGTAATGGAATGAAAATTTTTCAGCAAGCTCCCCCAGTCCCTCCTAGAAGAGAAAGTACCGGCTCCCAGGCGTGAATTCTATCCGCAATTACTTCATAACCCCCGTACTCCTCAACCACCACAGCTTAATAGGGACGTACAGTACCAGCCTAGATATCAATAGCAACAGCAGCAAAGAATTCAAGCAAATCAACGACCTCTTCCACCAAAACCGATGTCTGTTGATTACTCTCTCAGAACTCAGAAAGTGAACTACCAAAATAGACCAAGGAATCAACAATTTACTCAAAAACGGCAGCATTCGCACCAAACGCACCCAACGCAAAAGATGCAACGAATCTACCATACTGAACCAGATGATGAAAAATCTTTGGAAAAGTATGAAGCAGAAATCAAAAATGAAGACCAAAACAACGACGAATCGCTAGAAGAATATATCTGTGGCGTTTGATAGAAACATGGTAACTCCAAAAATCGATTTTTTCAGTTTTGAATGCTATTATGATTCTTTTCACCTATATTTTCATTAGTGTAAAGAAGAAAGCTGTAGCGGCACTAGAAATTGGTGTAAATATATGGTCAAAAGATGATAAGTAACACTTCCATATTTTATATTTGGTATAAACTTGATATGTGTACTTATCAAGTTGATTTGTGTACTTATCAAGTTTGTACCAAACAAATTAAGAGCTAAAAATTAATGATACATACGAATCTATGTACTAAATCTAATACTTAAGTACTTGAGCTAATTAAATGTGTGTCATGCTACTCTCTTGTTGTAATCATATCTGGCAACACTTATTATGGCTTGTCTTGTAAGAGCAATAGTATTGTTATTCCCAAGATTATTTATTTTTATTGTTATTATTTATTATTATTTACCATACTGATGTGGACAATGAAGCTGTTAGTACCTTTTAGTTTATTACTGCCGCGATTATATTTTGAATAAAAAATGGAAAATAAAGAAAACGGTATAGTGTAGTAAAGCTTATGCTCTATTCTGATACGTGTCCTGGTCAAAATCGAAATAGTATACTACCAATAATTTTTCGATTTACAAAAAGAAACACGGCCACAGACAAAACTACTTTTTCTTGGAATACATTTTTATGGAAAGAGTTCAAAGCATCCAGCAAAGTTGTCGCATTTAAGTATTCATTGAATATATCTCAACCGTTCAAATTTTTTCCCATGCACACGAGAAGCAAACCTTTTCCCTTGGACAAAAATAATCCTTCCATGCCTCTCGCGAAACGGTTCCTGTAGACATCAGGAAATATAACGCAGGATTGACCCAATTTATCATTTATTTATTTATTTATCATGACAAAACCTTTAAACATTCTCTGCAGCAAACAGTCTATTCTTTTATGACTGACAGCGATGAAAATTACGAAGAATAAACTTTTTCTTCAATTTCACTTTAGCTAAGCCCAAAAAAATATTTCGTAAAATCACTACGAAATAATTTCGTAAAACTTTTGTTCGTGCATTCTACAAAATTTCGTTAACTAAACAAAATACGAATATTTTGTATTACAAACACTTTGTACAATTTACAGAAGACCCGTAGATTTCTTTTCCACGAATTTTAGTAATATGTGCAAATCATTTCGTAAATTTTACTAAAACAATAGATGAAAAGGGGAAATGCTTAATAACTTCTTTATATAACAAAAAATTGTAAATTTATCTAAACAACCGTCAAATGATTCTAAAAAGATGTCGTAGATAGTACGAATGTTATTGGAAATTAAAAAAAAATTTCGTGTTTAATATTTGAAAGACATACTTCACTAGGTATTGATTACGGTAAAACATTTTCATCATTTGTTTTACAACCTTGAAAGTGCTTGGAGGTACAAAGCAAATATAAAAGTAAATAATTTTGAAAATTATAACTAACTATATTTTGATCTATTATTATATTTTATAGTTTCCAGGATCGAATTACAGCTTACATATGTTTCCTATTGTGGGGAAGTGACTAATCCTCCAAAGAGTAGTCTTGGAGTCTTCTCATGAAAAATGGATCTCATCAACCATATTCAAGATCGGCATTAAATATTAATGTTTGGACACCTCCATTCCCCTTGCCAACTTATCATTAGTTCAGCTTAGCTCATGCATACTTATACCTACTATAGTTAGGGCAACAAACAGAACCTAAAAGTCACAAGGCCCTGGCATCTGATTCTCCATGAGCCGCCACCGTCGTCTGCCTGCACAAATACATCTTAATTCGTAAAAACAATTTGTTCTCATAATCGAAGAATTCATAGAATATACGAAATATTCAAAAGCATAAAATATATACAAAAGCAGAATATACGATTCTACTAAATTTTGGAATAATATTTCGTTAATTCTACTGAATTTTTTTATTTTTTTTTTTTTTTGGTGTATGTGATATTATAATGACTTTGTGTTATGTTCAATGTACATACAAAACAAAATAAAAATTGAATATACAAAATTACCTACTGTCTTTCATGATAACTCCCGATTTGGCTCATATATTTTTCCTTTGTATTTGGCTATTTGGGCTTTTTTACAACATTGCAATAAATATTTAAATGCCTTTTCTGGAAAGCTCAATTTTTGGAGTTATCATGTTTCTTCCAAACACCACAGATATTGAACCAGAAGACATCAATAACTTAGATCAAGCAGAAGAATTAGACGACATCTATTTTTTAGATTAATGCCCTCACTTCCTTTTTTCGAACATATTTCCAGAAGTGGAGGGACTCTGAAATTCCTTGTTGACAAAAGGAAAAGGAAAATAAAAATTATATTCAACCTCGTCATATAAAAAATCCCATTCTTAATGAAAAACATTTGTATGCTAACTCTGTTGCAGGTAGCATCAAAATAACACACCACTCACTCATTCAACTTTTTGGCATCGAAAGTGATAAAATAAAATTTGTCATCCTCCCCAGTCTTATTTCATTTGATGAAATTATAGGACACGACACTCTTAAACAACTAAATGCAATAATCCATACAAATAAGAATTATATGTCCATTCAACCTAGCCCCATTTACCCAAGAATTTCTATTTCTCTTAAACAGAATCTGTCACACTTTGTTAACAATATAAATATTAGGACGGATCACATGATTAAAAATCAATGTACCAAACTTACATATAAATATCATTCATAAATGTCTTAATCTTTTTTCTGAATCAAATGAAAAATTAATCTGCACTACCGCTGTCAAAGAAGAAATCCGAACAACCCGAAATCCCGTGTACTCAAAATCCTATCCCTATCCTATGGCACTAAAAAATGAAGTTTAAAAAGAGAGAGAAGATGGCATTATAAGGCCATCGAAATCACCTTATAATTCTCCAGTTTGGGTAGTCCCCAAAAAATTGACGCTTCAGGAGAAAAAAAATTCAGAATGGTAATTGATTACCGTAAACTTAACGCATGTACTATAGCCGACAAATACCCGATTCCTGAAATTTATGAAATTCTTGCAAACCTTAGTAAAAACCAATGGTTCTCTATAATGGACTTAAAAAGTGGCTTTCATCAGATCCCATTAAAAGAATCTGATATAGAAAAAACTGCCTTTTCGGTGAACAATGGCAAGTTTGAATTTACCTTTCCTCCATTTGGTCTCAAAAACGCTTCATCTATTTTTCAAAGAGCCTTGGATGACATCCTAAGAGACCTTATCGGAAAATGTTGTTATGTTTACAATGATGACATTGTGATCTTTGGAAAAGACGAGGACGAACACTTCATAAATCTCCAAAAAGTCTTCAACAAATAAGAGAAAGCGAATATGAAAATTCAGCTGGATAAATGCGAAATTTTTCCAGAAAAAAATTGAATTTTTAGATTTTGTTATCGGCAGGGACGGTATAAAAACGAATCCAAAAAAAGTTCAAGCAATAGTTGACCGCCCTATTCCCAAAAACCTAAAAGATCTTCGATCCTTCATCGGAATGTCGGGATATTATCGCCCCTTCGTTAAGGATTATCCAAAATTGGCGAAACCCCGAGACGGACACGTGTCCAAAAATATGTCAAAGAAAAAACTGATTCAACTACATCAAGAAGCTATCGAAGCATTCAACAAATTGAAAAATCTCTTGTTTCTGCAGAAGTCATACTTCAATACCCAGACTTTGAAAAAAGTTTTCAACTTACAACTGATGCCTCTGACTACGCCATCGGTGCAGTCCTTTCCCAGGACGACAAGCCAATAACCTTTCTTTCTAGAACGTTGAGCAAATCAGAAGAAGATTATGCCTCCAACGAAAAAGAAATGTTGGCAATTATTTGGTCACTGAACTCTCTAAGAAATTTCATATACGGATCCCGCAAAGCTAACATTTTTACAGACCACCAACCACTTACCTATGCTCTTAGCAACAAAAATACAAACTCCAAAATGAAGCGATGGAAAGCCATTTTGGAGGAATACAATTATGAGTTAAAATACAAACCAGGGAAAGAAAACGACCTCCAAAAATAGAAATAAATTCAATGACCCCAACAGAACACAGTGCTGACAGCTCAGCGCAAAATTTGATTCCCTTCGTTGAAATCCCCATAAATATCTTCCGAAATCAACTTCTACTAAAATTAAGAAACGAAAATAGCTATCAAATTAAAAACCTTTTTGACAATTACACTAGACATATCATAATACGACCAGACTATCCAAGAAACGATGCGGACACACACTACATATCGACATTTTTTCCACAGAAAAATGCTTGGTCCTTACTACAGTAGACAAATTTACTAAATTTGCCCAAGCAAAAATAATTTCATCAAGATCAATCGAAGACAAGACGACCCTTACGAGACATACTATTTTTCTTCTGTGTACCCGAAGTTGTTATAATAGACAACGAAAAAGCTCTTAATTCAACCTCTATAACTTCAATGTTAGAAGATGATCTACAGATCAAAATCTTCAGAACTCCACCATATAAAAGTGAAGTGAACGGGCAAGTCGAACGTTTTCACTCTACTCTATCAGAAATTAGGAGATGATTGAAATCGGATGGACCCTCACGGTTCTTTGAAGAACTTTTAGAGCGAGCAGTCAACGAATACAATTTTACCATTCACTCAACCACAAACAAAAAACCTATAAAACTATTTAACGGACGAATTCCTAGGTTAGGCCCTGACGAGTTTAAAAAAACACGACAAATCAACATAGATAAAATAAAGACAAAACAGGAAAAAGACACTAAGTACCACAACAAAAAGAAAGAACCTATAAAAGACTATGGCACAGGACAAGTTATTTATGTTAAAAATAACAAACGTATAGGCTTTAAATTGACTAGTAGATATAGACAAGAAATTGTGAAAGAAAATAAGAACTCTACAATATTAACTGAATCTGGAAAAGTAGTCCACGAAAGCAACATAAGAAATTAATTATTCTTTTTTTTTCAGATGTACTTTTTACATTTGCCAAGCTGAAATTCAAATCATGGACTTTTCAAATTCACAAATCGTTTCTTTACATACAGGACTGACGAAGATACAGAACGGACATTTTAAGTTAATTCATGTTAGTAATCTTGACCAGTACGATCAATTCCTTCCCGACATATTACCAATCCTTAACCTAGAAACAACCCAAAACCAATCCATTTTTCCCTTACTATCACACGAAATTCAACAAATCCGCAATTTTTTACATAACCTTAAAACTAAAAGTAAACGCTCTTTAGATTTCATTGGCAAAGGTTGGAAATGGATTGCTGGCAATCCAGATCATGATGATTTTATAACAATAAAAGAAAAATTACAGATGTTTTGAAAAATAATAATAAACAAGTTATCATTAACGAGTTATACAATGAACGAATTAATAACATTACAAAAATACAAAATGAAATCCAAAATTTACTTAAAGATAATAATAAAATCAATTTTGAAATCATTACAAATCTTAAATACAGAATTAAAATTGTAAAAGAAGAATTAGAGAACATAATCTATGCCATTCATTGGGCTAAACAAGGAACAATTAACTCTTTCATATTGTCAAAAAACGAAATAGATTTAGCCACTAAAATATTTAATGAACAACAATTGCCTTACACAACAATAGAAGAAGCCTTAGATTTCGCAGAAATTAGAATTATAAGTAATAGTTTATCAATCCTTTATATAATAAATATTCACTTTACAAACAAAGAAATATACGAAAATCTATTAATTAAACCAATAAAAAAGAAAAATATTGTAACTGAAATTTTATATGATGTAGTTTTAAGAAATAATGAGCAAATGTATGGAACAACAAAAAAATGTAAAACATTTAATAATCTATCAATTTGTAACTTTAAAAATATTGTAAATATTACAAACGACTCTTGCATTCCCAATTTGTTAAAAAGTCTACCAGCTACCAGCAATACAGTTAATAATCACCACATTCCAACCATAGACGAAATAACACCAGATGTAATATTGCTAAATCAGTTTATCGGAACTCTTGAATTCGACAATACGACTCACAACTTAAACGGAACATTTTTAGTCAAATTCCGGAACCTGAATGGAATTCCACATATCTTCAAAGAAAGTTCTATGATAAAACCCCTTCCAGCAATATTCCAAACAAATCCTAAGGAAAAAGAATTACTTTCGCTAGAAATGATGAAGGATAGTCCCCGTTTATTAAAGAACAGGTGTAGTTTCTGAGTTCTGGAAGAATACAAGAAAGATTCGAGGTAGAAATAAAAAATTCAAGTATCGATGGTGTTCTGGGAAAGGTTGGTTTTTGTTGTGAAACAACCACTAAGGAGTGTTGGTCGTTGTTGGCCTCCAGCCAGTCAACATTTGCCTTGCCCTCGGGTGAGATCGTCGTATCCAGCCACAGGTGATGCCTTGCGTTGAAATCACCGCCGATGAGTCCATATGTGCTTCTTTTGAGGGTAGTGTTGAAAATTTGTAGGTCATTGTGAATATTTCTCATGCTGGATTTGCACTTGAAATAAACACTGATGATGGTGAGGGTTTCATCTCTTCCTAGTTCAATGGTGACGGCAGTGGCTTCGCTGGTTGTGAGACCTGTGATGATGGTTTCGGTGGTTTTGGAGGAAATCTTCTTCTTTGTGTAGATTGCCGTCCCTCTACGGCCCTCATCCTTGTCCTTCCGGAAGGTTTTGAAGCCGGCCATGTCGATGTTGTTGCGTCTGGTGACGTTGGTCTCACTGATGATAGCGATGTCCGGGTTGATGTTCTTCATCCATAAGCTGAATGTTGTCCTCTTCTCTAAGCTGTACAATGAATTCACATTATACGTCAGGATGTGGAGCTTCTTTAATTGCCAATTTGGAACAGGAAGGTGGCCAGTGCCAAGGACTTCTCACTTTCGCTAAGCTGAGCATAGTTCGGTGGAACTGCACTCCGAGCTTTTCCCATGGCTGTCAGTAGGTTGGATCCAAAAATCCTTTGGACCTCGGTGTTCAGATTTGTTGGTGGGGCTGACGTGGGTTTGGTTGGTCCACTTCTTGGTGTTGTTGTCAGGGGTTCACTTTATCTGGAGTCGTTTTCTTTAGTTGCTGTTGGTTCCTGGAGTCTGCTGTTTTTTGTGATGGTCCACCTTTCACCATTGCTGCAAAGCTAACTGCCGGGCGGGTAACCACGCATGCTGACTTGGCAGCAAATTCTTGTTGTACCTTTTTTCTGCTGTCAGTCTGTTCCTTTCGGTGAGTCTTGCCTAGAGGGTTGGGCAACCTTTGAAGCTGGCTAGGTGACCTTCCTTTTGGCAACTGGCACACCAATCCGGTGTTCTCCTTTCTTTTACATTGTCCGGGTTCGTGCTCCTCTTTATACTTGACGCACACGTACTGGCGTCCGTATTGAATTTCAGCTTTTCCCAGTAGACCCTCTGGTTCATTATTAGCGTCTTTGTGTATACTTCATTGATGTCACAGGTCTTTGTGAGTTCCACGACAAAGTTGTTGTAGTTTATCCCCATTGCCCTCTTGGCTTTGAAGTGCGTCACCTTGACGACTAGGAGTCCTTCGATTCTTAGCTCATCTTCTATTTCGATGGCTGCCTAGGTGTGGTGAATCCCTTTGAGTAGTAGAAGGGTTTTCCTATCTTCCTTTGGCGTGAACGAGTTAAACTGGATCTTTGATGTCTGCAGGAATTTTTTTATTGCCTCGAACGATGCCCTGTCTCCAGCATTAATGATGGTCGTCTTTCCTATTCTTGAAGGTGACGCTTAGGTTGTTGGTTTTGCAGTGTCTTCTAATTTCGGCAACATTCCCAGAAAAGCAGAAGATGGGTGGCATTCCTGGTCCCTTTGCTGTATTCGTGGTCATGGTATCTTTTAATGTCTTTGGTGGCTGCACTGGAGTTGGTTTGGCGGCTGCTGATGTTGAGGCTAGCGGTTTGGCTGTCTTTTCTACATTGTTTTGGGTGGGCTTCGAAGTTGGTGTTGGGACATTTGGTTTGGTCATTTTGGTTATCTTCCCAGCTTCGAGTTGGACTGGTACTGGCGCTCTAGGCGGATTCGTTGGGGAATCCTTGTCGAGTTGGATACGCTTTCCGTTGTCCTTTTTGGTAGCCCTATTAGGTCTTTTCTGCCCAGGAAGGGGAAACTCGTTTGCATCTTCTTCAGAGCTAGTGATTTCACTGAGCTCCTCATCGGTGGATGATTCCTCCACGCTGCTGGCGGGTGAAGATACTTCGTCGCTGTCAATCTCTCCGGTGTCCATATTGCTGTCCATTTCTCTGTCGTCATTGATTTTATTGGGCTGCACAATGCTATTGAAAGTCATTGCCAGCTGAGCACAATATTGGGGACTGAGATCTTTGACGATCCCCTCAAGCAATGCCCTAAATGAGGCCATTGCCGTATCCGGATTTAAAGGTTCCATTGCTGGATTACCTTTGCACTTTACTTTTATTATTTTATTATTTCGGATTTAAACACGCACAACACTTAGTTTAACACGCTTAATCCTCATTAATATTTAAATTTCTAACTGGGATTATCCCATTTTTATTATCACTTGTGGGCAATAAAGCAGGTAGCCCGCAAGTATACCTGTACTTTTGACCTTTTTTTTAAACACGGGGTGGATTTAGTTTAAAATAAATTTCGTCCGCTCTGTCTGTCCGTTCTGCACGATGCACAATGAATGACTGTTCTCCGTTTCACATGCTAGCTCTTCTTCGTCCGTTTCATATCTACAATTATTGACTCGTTGAAAACTATTTGAGTTTATTGGAGGATTTTTCTTTTCAATATCTCATTTTCTCAGGTCGAAGTCCTTCTTTAGCTCTTGATTAAGTTCCATTACATGATTAAGTCTTTGTTGAAGTTCGTTGTTGTCCTTTTCAAGAATTTTTGTTTTATCTGAGTCTATTTTGGCGCGCGCAGGCGTGACAGGGGGAACCCTTTTGCCCGAATTCAGATGGTTTTCAATCAATTTAGACGGTGGTGATCGAATTACCCTTGCACTTTTTAGGACGGGATTTATTAAATGCAATAATTGGCTCTCCCCAGAATCCATAGAGTCTACCTCCAAAGAGGGTGGATTTTCCAGTGAACCTGGACTGCCACCTGGGGTACTATATCTTATTGTTTTGCTCATTGCATAGTTATGTATACATCAATCTCGGTATACGGAGTTTGGATTTTAGTCACCTATTACGACAGGCATGCCTACCTCGGGTATATTCTTTCCGCCTTACCCGCAGGCTCTAAGGTTAGAATATGATCCGAGCCAATGAAAAGTTGCGGATTTTATAATGGTTTTGAGACCTGGCAAACCATCTCACGAAAAGAAGTCTTACAGGCTAAATTCGCTTCTTTCTATGGTATCAAAGTTTTTGAAAGAATACTACTCCTGCGCCTGCAGACGATTATAGAAGAGAAACAATAAATACCTGAACATCAGTTTGGATTTAGAAGCAAGCATTCGACAATTGATCAAGTGCATAGAATCACTGACGTAATTAAGAGAGCTCTTGAAGAAAAGAAAATCTGGGCGACAATCTTTTTGGACTTGTCGCAGGCTTTTGACAAGTTGTGGCACGAAGGCCTCAAATTCAAATTAAGACAAGTTCTACCTGAAGGACCTTATAACATTATTAACAAATATCTAGATAACAGACGTTTTCGTGTAAGACACGGAAGTGAATATTTTAATTTTAAAGTTCTATACCTTTTATTTACACGCGATACACCTCAAACAGAAGATACTATTGTAGCCACGTTTGCTGATGATACTGCAATACTAGCAGTAGGCAAAACGATTAGCGAAGCTACAAATAAGTTACAAAATGCTCTTTATAATGTTAATGAATGGACAAAAACATGCAAATAGCGCTCAATGAGCAAAAGTCAGTCCACGTGGACTTTACAAAATACAAAATAAATAGATTACCGGTCTTTCTTAATACCGCTCGTGTTCCATTTGCAAATGAGGCAAAGTATCTGGGAATGACTCTAGAAATTAAAATGGAAGCCGCACGTGAAAAAGAAATGCGAAGAACTAAAAAGTAAATTAAGAGATATGAACTGGTTACTCGGTAAATATTCAAAGGTTAGTATTGAAAATAAATTGATTTTATATCGACAGGTTCTTAAACCTGTTTGGACTTATGGTATATATCTTTGGGGTTGTACCTGCGATACAAACTTAAATAACTTACAAACGTTTGAAAATAAATTGCTTAGGTCATTTGTAAATGCTCCGTGGTATAAAAGAAACGAAGATCTTCACAGGGATCTCGGGATTCCTACGGTCCGGGAAACATAGAAATCGACTATTAGAACACGCTAATTCAACGATTATTGAAATTCTTCGAATTTAGTACGCCGTCTGCGAAGAACAAGACCTTTCGACTTGGTGCGGTGAACAGAAAACCGCTTTAAAATAGCGGATTAAGCAGGAACTTTCACCGGAAAGTAACCTGCAACACGTTACTTAACTTCGTTAAAAATAAATTGCTAGATAAGTTTCAACTTAGTTGCAATCGGGAAGTGGAGGTGGTTTTAGTGTAGTAAGAATCTCACACTTCTATGAGCACTCGTTTTTCGGTCCTCATAGAGCCTGATATGCAGGTTTTGCACCTACCCACGGGAAAATAACAAAAAAAAGTAAGAAAATAAAGTGTTTTGATTTCCGAAATAAATAAGTGGAAGTTTTACATAAAGTAAATAAGTTTTATCTATCGAGTCTGAGTCTGTAAAATATATACAAAGGAGTAGCGAAAAAGAAAGAATTTTCTGTAAATTGTTCCTTGTACCATCACTGCATGTATCCTCTTCAATTCTGCCAACTAACAACACACACAAAGAAAAGGAAAAGAGTTTTGTCACTAGGCCGTTTTCTATTAGCTGTCGATATTTTTTGTATACAAATTTTGTTAAAAAATATATGAATTTATAAAAAAAACTTCAAGGATGCTTTAACTGGCTCTTCAGTTTCGAATCAACACAGCAGTTAGCTTTAAATGAAACTGCACTCATCATCACCAACTTACAGTACACATATAAAAGGTAATAGGTGTGTTTGGTTACTTTTGCAGCACGACGATCAAAAACTGTCAAATTATTGAAAGAAGGAGAAAAATCTTTCATAAAGGGGAAAACTTGCTACAAAGTTAACAAACGCGTTGAACTAGTTTCGTAGCAATTTTGTCTTAGAAACGTCAAACGTCACGCACACTATCAAACACAACAAATAAAATTTTAAAACACACACAAGATAAAAAAACACAGACGTTTTTTGACAGTTGTTTACTTCCTGCACTCAGAAATTTTTGTAGCAGATATTTGAAAGCTGTTTCATGGAGGGGAAGTTTCTTGCTCTCTCATTTGGCTCTCTCGTTGCTACAGTTTGGAGTTAACAAACAGGAATTTGTGAAATGTAGTGCGACATCGTACGAATTCGTACGAATTTTCAGTAACCAAACAGACCTAATATCTTCCGAGTTTTCATTTTCGTTCAAGTTCGCGCATGTGTCAAAATTTTAGAGACCCCTGTCAGTTCTTTGAATGTGTACAGTGGCATGTTCAGCACATTTCAAATTTAACATTTACCGCCATATTATTCACTCTGGATTTAAGT
Source organism: Dasysyrphus albostriatus (assembly GCA_946251815.1). NCBI lineage: Eukaryota > Metazoa > Arthropoda > Insecta > Diptera > Syrphidae > Dasysyrphus > Dasysyrphus albostriatus. The sequence continues at coordinate 12,655,423 of OX276339.1, forward strand.
TGGATTAAAGTGAATTTAAATCCAACTATTAGATTAAATACATCTGGATCCAAAAATTTAAATCCATATCCATATTATTCACTCTCAACATGCATTGAATCCAAAGGATTTAAAATGCCCTATCGAGATGTAAAAATGTTTTTAAATCCAGACGTTTAATCCAAACGTCAAATTTTCGAAATGTCAAATTTCTCCTGTGATAGTTAAATTTGATTTTCATTTAAATAAACTTTGTAACAAAATTTCAAAAAAAATAGGTTTCTTGACCAGAATAAGAAAAAATATTTCGCAAAATTGTGCTTTGACAGTTTACAATACAATTGTATTTCCTCATTTCAATTACTGTTCATCGATAATATATATGAGTAGTGTTGGAAATCAAAATAAACTTCAAATTTTGCAAAATAAAGCAATGAGAGTAATTTTAAAATGTGATAGAATGACGCCAATTAATCAAATGTTGCTATCTCTGAAATGGCTAAATGTTGATCAGCGTCTTAAATTTAATACCCTTATCATGATTTTTAAAATCAAACATAATATATATCCAGTATATTTACAGAGAAATGTGGAGTACATAACCAACAGTAGATACTTGTTGAGAAATCTTGGTGACTTCCGACTTCCGCTGTACAGAAGAGCTCAGACCCAAAACAACCTACTATATAAAGGTCTTCAACTTTTCAATATGCTTCCTAGTAATGTGAAAATAATATCTATATTGAATGTATTTAAATCAAAAATTACCTATCTTCTTTATAATAACTTAATTTAAAGACTGAATTGTAAATTAGAATTAAGAGTTTTTTAAACTAATAAATAAATTACAATTACAATTACAAAGTTAAAAGTATGTATGTTCCACGAGCGTATAAAGTATTATAAATATATACTTATTAACAAGATTTTTCACTGACCAAAAAATGATGAATAATTTATTAAAGAAGTGACCAAAATATCAATAAACTTCGACTTCAAGTGCAAATTGAATACAAATTTAAATCGAGTCGCAAGTTGAAACGATGTTGGCAAGACTACATAGATACCAAAGCGAAACGAAAGACGATGATAAAACTTGCACTATGACAAAAAAACGTGAAGATATCATGACGAGGGCAAACCGAAACTAAAGCGAGAAAACCACAACTCAGATAGCCGTGTAAAAGGGCACGGTGAGACCACATAAGACCACTGATCTCTATATATGTATTATAGAGATCAGTGCATAAGACGAACTCAAGGACCACGGAACTGAAAACCAGGTTTGGACTTTTAAACTTTTAATTTTGTAAAAAAAAATTTGCCGAGATGGTGCACAAAAATCAGTTTTCCAAAACTGAATTGAATTTGCAAGCGAATTGTATATTTTGAAGGTTAGCAAAAAGTAGCATGAAAACATTGCATTTTCCCGAAGTAAAATGTTAAAAAAATGTAATAGTACTAAAAATTCTGCTACAGCTTGCTACACTTTTTTTAAAAGCTTGATCAAATTGAAAAAATGCCATTAAAATACGTTTTTTTCAATAATTCACTGAACTTACAAATTCTTTCAAAAACCAAATAAAAGTTATCATACCAGCTCTAAATGAATCTTTTATTAATATCCACTACTCAAACAAAATTTGCTTCTATTACTTTTCTTTCACCAGCTATATCACTTCGCACAAAATCGCGTTTCACAACTTCAAAAATGCCTTTAACAATTCCGCTAATCTATCATATAAAAAAGCAAACAACAAAAAACTTTAAATAACAGTTATTCAAATTTATTATTTGGGGAGGAGCTTATCGGAACAAAATTCAACCACTTCTTACGCTTCAGAAAGCCATTATAAGAAAAATTTGTCGAAAACATTGTCGACATCAGAGCTTTGAACTTTTTTGTAATCTCAAAATACTTCCTGTTAGGCACTTGTACTGCTTTAAGATATTAGACATTTTTTATGAGGTCAGGTAATTTTAATTTTAGGTTAATTTCCAATTATAGTCTTCGTGGGAACTTTTTAAACCTTGTGTCTTTACCTCATTTCCGCACCACTGCTTTTCGTAATTTGTATTCTGTGTTTTCATATCGTCTCTTTAATAAACTTCCTCAGTCAATAAGAACACTAACCAATTTTGGAATGTTTGTAAAACACGTTAAAAATTGGCTTTTTAATTTTGAATATATGAGCTTAGAATTACTATTCTCTGATGTTTTGGTTTGATAAACAGTTATTATCTCCTCAAATATACTATTTAACGTAGTTTACTTTTGAAAAAAAGTTTTTGAGCTTTAAATTGTAAATTAACATTCTTACATCTTTTAAATACCATCTTTTTTGAAAATAATTTATTTGTATAACTTTTTAATTTCCTGAATTAAATCACGATATATTCTTATACATAGGGTCACCCCACCCTCACGCATTTTTTTAATTTAAAGATTATAGCCCATTGAAGTGGCATTTAACACTATTTTTATACCTTGGTATCCAAAAAATACAAAATGTCATTATTATTTCAATAAGTTATTTATATAATGTTATTATTATATTTATATAAAATGAAATTTATGTGAAATAAATAAATCTAAATCTAATCTAAAAAAGAAAAAAAAAATGTGAAAGACCCGAATCAAAGACTAATGGAACAATATTGCATATTTATTTTTTTGTTTTTGTCCACTGGTCAACGCACAGTGCGGTGCGGCGAGAGATCAGCAAGATTACACCGAGAAAATGAGTCGTCGTCGCCGTCATCTTAATTTCAAACCGAGTTAGCCAACTCGACTTGAAAAAACAACGCATGAAACGTATCGCAAATTTTTGTTTCAGTTTTAATTTTCACCGATATTTTACACCGAGAAAATGAGTCGTCGTCGCCGTCATCTTAATTTCAAACCGAGTTAGCCAACTCGTCTTGAAAAAACAACGCATGAAACGTATCGCAAATTTTAGTTTCAGTTTTAATTTTCGGTTTAAAGTGTCAAGAAAAAGTGAATAAAATAAATTTCAGTTTTAATCCGGATTTAACAACTTAAACTGACCTCCGGAGGGCAGTTTAAATCAGTTGGATTAATCGGGGTTAAATTTAGAAAATTAGATTTTAGTGTGGATTAAACAAGTGAATAATATGGAATTGGATTTAATTTTTGGATTTAAATTACTTCTAATCTGGATTTAAGTTTTAATCTGTATTAAACGAATGAACAATATGGCTAACGCCCATTTTCAGATTTATGTATTTTCCAAACTTCTGATTGACCAGAATTCAGAAATCTGAATCTTATGTCGAATTCCTTTCAACCATTTCAGACCGAATATTTTAACATTGAAAATGTTTATAGGGTCGTTTTGGATAAATTATGGTGTTACTAAAATGAATAAAGTGAATAAATGTGTATATGAGATGAACGCTAGCGTATACGGAGGGTACGATCGAATTTTTGGTTGGTGTTACCAGAATGAATAAAGTGAACAGATGAACGTTGGCGTATACGGAGGCTACGTTTGAATTTTTGGTTGGTGTTACTAAAATGAACAAAGTATAGAGATGAATGCTAGCGTATAGAGAGGGTACAATTGAATTTTTGGTTGGTGTTACTAAAATGAACAAAGTATGGAGATGAGTGGTAGCGTATAGGAAGGGTACGATTGAATTTTTGGTTGGTGTTACTAAATTGAATAAATGAATTTTAATTCTATATTTTTATAATTAAAAATGTGAGAGTCAATGCAGCCAGCAGTTAATTGTGCAGCTTGAACTATAAGTGTTGGCAGTTAAAAAAAAGCCTCACAGTTCTTGATAAGCCTCAAAAATCTAAAATACAATTTGATTAAAAAGTGGTACTAATATTCAATCAATATTCCTATAGTTCATTGTCATCGTTGATTTGCAAGTTTGTGTTACGAGAATCAGCCCAAATAAGAAGAACACAAATATTTCTCATAGTGCCACAGTTCATTCAAAATGTCTCTCTCTCTCTCTGTTCATTATGTTTTTTGATTTGTTTCATTATTTGTCTCTCTGTCAGTGAATTACTGAAGAAAATTACTTTTCATTCAAGTTCAGTATTCATGTTCACTCGTTCAATGTTCTTCTGTTGCTTGTTCACTTTTCAGTTGTAAAGATGCACCGATAGGGGAAGGTTCGTTCTGCTGCTCGGCGGCCCCCAATTATTTTTTTTCAGCTGGTACCTAAGTAGTTAAATTAATAGAATGCAATTTGCGTTTGTGTTTTGTTACTTCGTAGGTAGTAGGGTTAAATGCTTAGGGGATATGTTTGGTTAGTAGGTTGGTAATTTAGTAAGTTAGATAGGATGCTTGTGATATTCGATGGAATATTTTTTGTTATGTAATTTTTTTTACTTTTCAGTTTTATTTAGCTATGATAAGAAAGATTAACTAAGAAAATTAAAATATGAAATAAGAAAACAAGCGGAAATAAAAATATAGGTCAATAAAATCTGAAAACTAAAACATATACAGCCTTATTTATTAGATTTTATATGCGGTTGACTAATTAGAAAGTTTTTTAGAAGTCTTTAATTGTTGAAAATATGCCTTATAATAATAAAATAAAACGTCAATTTAGACAAATCTTTGACAACCGAAGTCTTTGTCTAAGTGAGAGAACTTTATGACAACAGTAAACTAAGTTTTAAAATGAAGAAATGCCCTTATTGGGATAGTTTTTCAAAATAGACTTGTTGAATAGACTAAAAGTCGATTTATAGTTACTGTGAATTTTAATTGGTAAATACTTTTATATATGATTATCATGTATTTCTATATTTTCCTATTTAATAGAAATTTCAAGTCCTTCAGGAATTTATCACCGACTTTTGTCTTTTCGAATTTTTCGGAATAGACTGGCAAGAAAACCCAAAATTAAAAAAAAAACACAATGGTAAAAAATTGCAGAAACGTTACACTCACCAGCATTGAATATTTGTTTGTAGGCGTAAATTTGGGAGAAAATCAATTTATTTGTTAGCGTTGCCTACAACACACGTTACACGAGTTACGAAAAATAGATTCAAATATGTACAAGAAAAAAGTAATATGAGCAGAAATATTGAATTTTTGGTTGGTGTTACCACAAAGCTAAATCAAAAACAAAAATAAAGTTACCACACAAAGAAAATGAAAATTTAAAGATAGAAGACACGCGGGAAAAATAAAGGTCAGTAAAATGATAAAAGGTGGGAAGTGTACAGCCTCTCTGTTTAAAAGAAGGTTCTCTCTTGTGTTTTTAAAATGAAACAAAATTAAAGACCCACAAAGATAATAAATTAAATAATATGTTGTGGAGACTTAACAACCCCTAGCATTTAATGTTAGTTTGTAGGCATGTATTTAGAGGAAAATTAAGTTTAAGTTAAAGGATTTAGGAAAAATAAATACAGATACAGATAAAAAAAAAACAAGGAATTAGGGTTGAAATTTTGATTTTTTGGTTGGTGTTACAACAAAGCAAAAGAAAAAAGAAAAAGTGAGTTACCCTACAAGGATAATACATATATGAAACTAGGAGACAAGTGACAGAAAATATAGGTCAATAAAATGACACAAGGAAAATATTAAATTATTTTTGTATTTTTGCAAATGAAACAAAATTTGAAAATAAAAAGCTACAAACGAATTGGACAAATAATATTTGTTTGAGACGTAACAATTACCAACATTGAATATTGTGTTTTTGGAAAATCAAATTTTAGCTAGTGTTACCAAAAACGAGGAAAAACCAATACACAACAAAATAACAAAACAAAAGTAGCAATATGTTCATGCTAACATCATTTTGTCTATAGTCAAAATTTTGTTGATGATAGAACAAAGGGAATATGAAATATTTAACCGAATTTTTAAAAGAAAAAGTAAACGAAAATCATGCCATAGTATAGCCTTATTTTGGGTGTTGTATCATCTTTGTATATTTGGGTATTTGATAATTTATTTTATTCTGTTTTATTTGTATGAAGCAATGAAAAGTTCAGATGATAAAACTTTTGTTGAGACAATGGCTCAAGAATGATCAAAATACGCAATGATGAAAAGGCTTCAAATTCCTTAAGTGTTCTTAGAGCTGTAGAAAAAAATCTATTTATGTGTAACTATGTATGTGCAAGTAAAGATAGAAATCCCAAATTAATTTTGGTTAAGAATTTTTTTAATTTTTTTTCAGTTCAATATAATTTTTAGATTGGTCTTAGTAAAAATCATGATTAAAATTGGCATAAATTGATGTGCTTGGAAACCGGTAAAGATAACATTCAATATAATAGAAAGATTACTAATTATAAAGATTAAAGATTTATCTAGCACAAATAAGTCATTTTCAATGTCCCCATTGTTACTCAAGGAGTGAAATCTGTAAATTTTTTTGCTTAGAAGGAATTTGTAAAAAGTCGAACTTGTATATTTTTTTTGATTGTACATACATATGTGTGCCGATTGACAGTAGTTTTGAGGCAAAAAGTAAACACATCAATGTACATACTAATTCATGAGTTACTCGCTTTCATTTGTACGATTAAAAAAACAAATATATTTCCGAGAAAAGTTTCAAAATTGAATACAAATAGTTGTGCTTCCATTAAAGTAAAACAAAACATTACAAAATCCATCAACAAACACATCAATCAAGGAACATATCGGCGAATGTACGCTTCTTATCACAAATCGAGTTTGGGCACTTGGAATGAAAGTTTATTTAAATTTTGAAAACTTCTTCAACCAAAAAAATCGATTAGTTTAGAAAAAATTCGATTTTTCTAGAAAAAACCAAATCTGGGATTTGGAGCAAGATTTACACGAACTTGCACACACACTAGAAAGATTTGACATTTTTCTGGAGTTGAAAGTAGTTTGCCACAGATTTAACATCCGCTCCGTCGTTCGGTTAAAAACAAATATATTATTAAAAATATTTTAAATTGATCAAAAAATAGTGAATAATTAGTAAGAAGTTATCAAAATATAAATAAACTTCGGTTCCAAGTGCCCAAACTCGATTTGTGGTAAGAAGCGTACGTTCGCCGATGTGTTTATTGATTGATTTTGTAATGTTTTTTTTTTTTACTTTAATGGAAGCACAACTAGCTATATTTATTTAATTTTGCAACTTTTCTCGGATATATATTTCGTCGGCTTAGAGTGTAAAGCAGCTAACTCACATTTTGCATTTTTTACAAACAAATATTTTAAACAAAGTGTTCGCATTATTTGAATAAAACCAAAATTACATTAAGTATTTTTCAACACTCGTAATTGCCAAATTCAGTGAAATTGAAAAGATTTGATAGATTTTTGTATTTTTTAGCAATTTTTGAAGTGATCTATAATGGTAACAAAAAATGTGAAGTTAGGCGCTTTACACTCTAAGCCGACGATTTGTCTTCAATCGTACAAATCGAAGCGAGTAACTACTTATGAATTAGTATGCACATTGATTTGTTTACTTTTTGCCTCAAAACTACTGTCAATTGGCACACATACAATAACAAAAATAAAAAATTGACTTTTTTTTTACAATTCTAACCAAAAAAATATCCGTCTGAAATGGTTGAAAGGAATTCGACATGAGAATTATTTTTTTTTTTTTTGTTCATTATCTGACAACCGATTTTTGACAACATGCGCATGTTTGCATGTTTTAATATGTGTACTGTGTCACCAACTAACTAGTACTTTACTTTTTGTACATTTATTTTATTTTTAATTATTTACCCAATGATGACTTCCATTGGATCTTTGAATCAATACTCGTATTTTAAGAAACAGTCTTCCTCCAATCGTCTAAAATATCTTATTAATAAGGCTGTACATCTCCAGACATTGAACTGGGAAAGTGTTTGACTCAAGCAACAGCACTTTTGTTGCTTATTCATGAATGTATAGCTAGTTGGCCGAGAAAAACAACAAAAGCAAGGTACAACTAGCAACACACCTGCTACTGGTCGTACTTACTTTCCTGCTTTTTGTAGAAAGAAACAACATCAAAAAGCACTGAAAAGCACTGACAACAACTATAACCCTACATCGATTACAATTAAATTACAAAGAAAAGAAACAAACAAAAATATGAAAAAAAAAGTAATTGCAAACTGTCTATTATGTAGGTAGGAATACAAGAAAAAAATTTAAAAGAAATAAATCTGGTCTTACCACTTTTGAAAGCGACTATTGCTGTAATTTCCTTCCAATATCATGTTTACGCTGGTCGTTGGGACGGGGCAAATAGGCAACAGGCAGAGTCCCAGAAGACGAAGAGATAAACGTTGTTAGTTGTAGTATATTATGCCAAAAAGGAATTCTGCAGGATTCAAGTAGATTTAAACTTTTTTTGCAGAAAAAAATATAATATTCCCGTTAATCCACACTTCACACAAATTGATATAATTTACAATTCCTTTATATATATTTCTTGCAAGGGGATTGCTCTTAAAACTGTGCAATAAATACATAGGTATTTTGATGACGACAGCTCAAAAAAACAGGAAAGCCACGGTAATGTGCACAAATTACCCTCCCTTTTATTTTATTTTTATTAAAAACTCAATAATAGTATTAATAATCAAACAAATATTTTTGTCGAAATATATAAACTTTTTTATTTACATAGAATAAAAAAATATAAAAAATAAAAATGTATAGAAAATAACGCAACGACGACGTCGAAATCGAACCTCGAAATGCTTGAATGAATAAAAAAAACTCAATCCTATCCTATCTTATTTGATTTGCCACAACTACGTTTACAAGTAGGTTTGAGAGCTTGAGTTGAAATAGGGTTAAATATACGACCCAGGTTTTTCACTTGGGTTGAGTGCTCCATTTTGAGCTGAGCTGAAACGGTATATAAATTCTAGAAAAATTAATAGCATTAATGTATTTATTTCAATGCAAAACAAATTCAATTGAATTAACACAATCACTTACTACACTTATATATTAAAACAAAGCTATATTTGTACACAAACTTGCAAATAAACAGACCAAGGGCATTCATGCAACTTCGTAAAAACCTAGATAAGTTTGCAAATTGGATAAGTTTATCTTTTGGTTAATGAACTGACCAATTTTGTATGGCAAATGATTTACACAATTTGGATAAACTTATCAAAGAATTTCGTTGCGTAAAATTGACCAAACTGGTTAAACTTATCCACACGTCATTGTGACTCTTATTCTGATTGAAATACCTAGCATTTAATCAAGTATTCAAAAAAGGGCGGTCATGCAAACTTTGCGTAAACTTATCATTTTACACAATTTGTAAACTTACGACGTTGCATGAATACACTTACCATATTGCATGATCTGTAAAACTTACTCCTCGACCCAGGTTTTTCATCACAAATTTCGACTTGACTCCGCTCCTCGCATGGAGTTGAGTCGAATCAAACTTATTTTAACTCGACCCAGGTATACAAAAAGTTGAAGCGAGCTTCAAGCTTGATGTTGGCACTAGGCGTTTTTCTATTTTATCTCCGAGCATAGAAAAAAGAATTTTAAAGGAGGTGGTGTATTTCACCATTAGGCCCAATTCACATAGAATTGGCGTATGGTGCTGGCGTGGTTTTCGTCTGTTAAGGGTGTGGAGCATAGATAAACAAATAAAGATGGCAATCCTCAGCTGTCAGTTTGATTTGCCTACAAGCTGTAGCGAACAGCTGTGATGGTTAAATTTGCAAAGTATTGTTGCAAAGCAGTGCAAGCCGCACACATAGAAACAACTAGTCACTTACCATTGGTGAAAGCCGCACACATAGAAACAACTAGTCACTCAACACAGTCTGTATAGGAATGGTGAATTAATTTGTCGGTTATTTTTGAAAATCGTGGACATGTTCAAAAAGTATAAAAACCAGAAGAACGAAATTTAAAGTGCTTACTTAACCTTATATATCATCCAAATTAAAATTATGTGGAAGATTTAGACCAACTTTAAATAAAAAAAAGGTGTAGGTTACTGATATAGTTAATACCCGTGACACACAAGTGGTACGGATATTATAGTGTGTCATGTTCATGTTAAAAAAACGAGAGCAAAATGGTAAGAGCATGGTTTCAAAACTTGGATTTTTCTTGTTTACACGAGCATTGAGTTTTTCCTTGGTGACTAATTCGAGAACTTAATTTTAGTAAAAAAAATTGTCAATATAACACTTAACAGGATGTGTTTCAGCTAATTGCTAGTACTATAATATCCTAATGTCCAGTACTGTGTCTCATGTATAAAGGCTTAACTTTTTGCAATATTACAAAAACACAAAAAATTCCCCGCTAGAGCAGTTGTTTTTGGGAAACATATAAAAATGATAAAGAAAGCTTAAATTTTGGTTAAGGATTTGTATATTCTTTTTCATAAAACAACTGCTCTCAGGGGAAATATTTTTACTTTAGTAATTTTGCAAAAAGTGGCCACTGTTGTGTTTGTTCACGTTCCCAAATCCACGAATTTAGCCCAAAGTTCTGTCAAAGCTCAGATAAAACAAATAAAATTCGTAGTTATGGGAATACATGACCAGACGTGTAGTTAAGTCTTAATACGCAATCTAATACCACGTTCCCACAAAACCGATCTAGAGTTTTAATTGAGATTTCATCGTAATATTCATGAAATCTTGTTCCATATACTTGAAATAACAAAAATTTTGAACCACAATGTCGAATTTCATTTTGGTGGGAACATGTAGCGACAAATTGTTTTTGTCTTTATTTTCATTGGTGTTGGGTGTTCACACGGGATTATTTCTGCTATTACACGATACCTTTTGAGTGATTACTTTTTTAAAATTAAATTAGCGAAAACTGTGAGATTCGATATTTATCTCGTTCGTATTCATTTAAATTCACCGAAATCGCACATTTTGAAATTTCAAACTCTATGGGGAAATGTGAAGATTCGGACCGAAATCTGCAGTTCCATATTAAAGGCTTTTCAAAACCAAAGCGAATGCGTTTTTTAGCATTGTGTATGTGTCATATTTTGAACTATTGTGAATGATTCAAATTCACATTGGTTTGGGAGAGCCTTTAAAGGTTGTGTGCTGGCCATATTTTGTACCTTTGCGTATGATTTGCTATGATTTCATATTGGTTTGGGGTTGTCTTTTTTTATTAGTTAAATCCACACTGAAATCAGTTTTTATTAATTCAGGCTTAATGAGTGCAATTGAAATAAAAGCTCCTCCAAACCAACACAAAAGCATAGCAAATTATTCGCAATGATAAAAACTATAAAGGCTCGCATAGCGAATCATTCACAATAGTACAAAATATGACAAACACACAACCCCAAATAACAACAAAAATTCGTCATCGCTCTGCATTCACGTTGGCTTGGGAGAGCTTTTAGTTTGTGTTATTTTATTTCTATACTGATTGTATTAGTAAATATGGTCACGCTAAAAGCTATGACTAGCCATTTTATAATTTTAATTCAGTTTGGCACCCGAGCATATTTCTATTATTTCTCATTAATATTAGCCAAAATGTTTAAGGTTTGTATTTAATTATCAATCTCTTATATCTATCTATTTATTAATTTAACAATATGTGTTTGTATCTATCTATTAATTAAACGGGGTTAATGTTTTAATCCATAGCTCCACACTTTTAGCTCACTGATTTGGTAGTTTAATTGAGGATAGTTCAAGTATGTAATTGGCTTTTATAACTTACCTGAAACCTAAATAATCATTAAAACCCAGTAGATCCACAGAAATTGATGAATTAAAAATTTTGAACCACAGATCATTGTCTAGCCCCGACGTCGTTTTTTTTGTTCAAGCCCGTTCAGGCAAAGAAAAAAACACACCTAATGTGAACCTGGCCCTAGTTTGGTTTCTATTTGTTGAACACATCCCGTGGTCAGAATTATTCACCTCGGTCTGTCAATTAGATGTCACAACAAAACCACATACAGGGTGTTACCTATTTCAATTTCATGCAGGATAATTTATGTTATGAAATTTTAGAAAAAAAGTATGGGAGGGGGGATAATTTATCCATTTTTAGATAAGAGTAATGACTTTCTTAAAAAAAAATAATAAAAAACTAACTGCACAACTAACTTGCAACTTGCTATGCAATGCTCTTTATTTTTGTTTAATTAACCTTTTTTAATTTTATGACTAAATTTATTTAAAATAACAATAACTAAAAAATACGACAACAGCTACAAGGTCATGCTATAATATCTTAAAAACCATTCTCGAATCATTTTTTTAAATAAACCATTCTCCAATCAATTTTTCAAATTTAGATGATTTTATAAAAAAAATAATTATATAACTTAAACCTTAAAAAACAGTTACAGCCGAATTTATTAGATTTTCTTAAAATGCCTCTTAGAGGTCATTTAGTTAAGTTTGCTTAAATATTTAAGTTGCCTTTAAATGACGTTACTTAAATTCTCATCTATAATCAATTTTCCATTGCTACTTAACTAAACGATTGAAATGTAACGTAACGTGAGAAAACTCACTAATACATGTTCTTTTCAGCTTTTTTTTTGGCAGCTTGCAAACAAATTCAAACAAAAGATGAGCACATGTATTTATAAGAAAGAAAGAGAAGCAACTGGTATACTAAATGCAAACGAAATGAAACATGGTTCCATTTTGGTTCCTGATGCTTTGATGTTTGTGTTCAGAAACTCTATTATTCAATTCTTTGATTCACACCTTGGCCTTTTGATAGAAAAATATGTAAATAAATCGAAACAATTTATTTTTCTAAAGGAAACCACAAATCTTAAAACTTTCATTAGGTACCGCCAACAAAAATATGAAAACTCTACCCACAAGCATACATAGGTATACCTATGTTTCTGAAATAAAAAAAACCATTAGTCTCGAATGTAAAAATATGTTCAAGATGGCTTTAAGTAACCTTTAAACGCGGTGAATGGCGTTTAAGTTAAGATGCATTAAAGTAACGTTGCTTAAAAGTGAAAATTGATTATAGCTACCGATTTCGCACTTAAGAGCAACTTAGAGGCATTTTAAAGTTACGAAGCCTTTAAATTTCTTTTATAAATACGGCTGTTAGTGTTTTGTTAAAACTATTTCATTTTTTTACATTATGAAGTAAAGTTTCTGTAATAAGTATTCAATACTCCTATTAAACACTCAAAACCAAATGCTTAGGTGTCATGAAGTTTAAAAAAAAAGAAAGAAAAATAGCTATTGCTTTTTTATTATCTTCAAAAGAGATCCATATCTGGACTAAATTTTAACACGTGCTACAAAAACGATTATGAAAATTCCTCATTATTTTTTGTTTGTACTTAAATTAAATCCAAATCAATACCCGAATCTCGACAGAAAATTTTTTTAATTATTCTGGGTTGAAGATGAATGGACATCTGAGTGATTGAAGACATTTTACTATTCATTTTTTGTATTTTATTATAATTGTGGATGAATATTAACTATTAATTACAATTGTTTGTGTATATTAAATTAAGTAAACAATTTCACATCGATGTTTTTGTTTTTAGCCGAAGTAAAATTCGCAAAACTATTTTCCAATTTTCAAAGAAAAAAAACTGAGCTGTCAAAACAAATAAATCTCACCGCATTTACATTGTTGTTGCAATTCACAACTATTCATCGACACGAAGTGAAATTACAAATAGATATAACAAAGTCAACAAATGGGTTTAGGAGGGTGAAACGTATGAAAGATTGGCTTCTAGGTAATTGATATTCTCTGGTTTTTAAGTCAAATGTTAAATCCATAGATAAACAAATAAAGATGGAAATCCTTAGCTGTTAATGATTTGCCTCAAAGCTGGAAGCGAACAGCTGATGTATTGGATTTGCAAAGTATTAGTGAAAAACGCACACATAGAATCAACTCGTCCGGATACGAAGATATCCAATGAGAAATGTCAACAACAGCTAATTGGCGTTCATACACATAGTCCTCTATTACACGATGATTCTTTGCGTCTGACTCTTTTTTCGAATTTCTCTTTGAAAATCATCCTATGAGTCACGCGCTATTACATGGAGCTTCTCGACACTTGATGCAAAATTGGCAGTTCTCTTTGCTGTTAAAGCGCTTCGTATTGACGACTAGAAATGTCAAAATACGATATCTGGTGGCAAATAAAAACAATTGGTAAACTACATCACAAATTTGCCGCGATTAGAAAGACGTGTATTTACATTCAGGTAAAATAGTTATTTATAAATGAAAATATATTTTATTTCAAAGAAAATTACCTTAAAAACTTTACTAACAATATTTCTTTCTGTTAAATTCAAGTTCTATTAAGAAACAAACCCCCAGGTGAACAAAAAAGAACAAAACAAGAACAGACATCGAAAAGCCATCTTTATTTGCCGCCGCCAGCCGTAAGTGCCTACAATATTTTATTCAGAAAATGTTTGTTCACAAGTTCCTCTTAAATAAAATAATGTAAGCAAATCTTTTTTTTTTACATGATTTCAGATTTTTGTTAAAATTGACCTGCCTTTTGCTTTTACCCTGCGCTCAGCCAACTGGAAATACTGCGTTGGTATTGTTTATTATTATTATCTGAAGGTCCACCAGCTGGCGTCGTGGCTCCTTGTCAGCTCTGTCCTAGCGATCATTCATGGACCTAAAAATAAAGACAAATATTATTTTATAAATCCATTTTCTTGACTAAACATACAAAATAAAATTTACCACGCTTTTCGAACAATCAGTGGAGTTTTTGATTTTTGAAATATACTGCAACTTCAGCTTCCAAAGTTTGGAAAGCTGAGCACTGTCAATTCTACTCGCACGGTATGGGTTCTCAAACCACAAATGGAAGGGCTTTAAAACACTTGACCCAATGACACAATCACCAAGGAATAATAATCATCATAATATTCTTCAATTAATAAAAAACACGAACTATTTAGGGGCGAAAAAACTGATGGAATCGCTTCCGTTGTGATTACACTTTACGAAACACTTGGTTCCACCTTAAGAAGGAATCTATGTGCAAAGTTTCACTTTATATTTTGTAAAAAAAAATACTTTTTATATTTATTAGATTAGTTTTTTTTGTTTTTAATAAATAATATTCAAAGAACAAAACCCGAATCACTTATGTCTAATAACAAATTTTGAAATTTTATGTTGCCATCCTTTTGCAAGTTTCCCCGGTAGAGTACTGCTTCCAGTCGTCAATAGGAAAAATAGAAAAATACGAAAAATGCTAAAAAGAAACGTCAAAAAGAGTCTCAGAAAACTTGGCCCACGACGCACAGATCAACTGGCCTTCCATCTCATCTTTTTTCTCTTACGCACTCATTATGTTCGAAAAGAGTCAGACGCAAAGAATCATCGTGTAATAGGGGACATAGTGCGACGACTTTTGAGTCATGACTTTTTCCGAGATTCAATTGGCCAGTTTATATTTCTTGAGCGCTCAGTATTTTTCCTCAATTTTTTGACAGAGCAGGAGAATAAAATATAAACAGTATTCCTCACATAGAAGTCAAAACAACTCTCTTTTTCTTTTCTTCTTAGAGAATTTACTGAGACAAAAAATAATTGAGCAAGCGAATCCAAAAAATTTCAGTCTCAGTTTTTAAGGGGAAAAGTGAGGAATTTTTGAGAGGAATCCTGTTTATATTTCTGAGCGCTCTGAGTCCTCTGAGATCTCAGAAATATAAACTGGCTAAATAAGTGCAAACGAAAAACCATCTGATCTCACATTCGCACCCATTCCATTTCGAAAAAGGTCATGACTCAAAACTCAAAAGTCGTCGTGTAATAGGGCACCTGCTCTTAACCTGAGGCCACACGAGTGGATTGACTGTCAAATATCTATAGACGGTGTTCACATTGGATTGAAAAACTGGATTTTTTTTGACGTTTCAGTGCTCACATCTCGCTACCACTTCTTCAGTAAGGGAAGATGTAAATACTGAAACATCAAAAAACTCCAGTTTTCCAGTCCAATGTGAACACCTTAATACCACTGATCTCTATATACACTGGATAGTGTATTCCTTATAATGTATAACAGTTATTTTGCTTCCAATTGAAGATGACTATTAGGTGGTCGGCTTCATAATTTCACGTCTACATTTACACAAAAAAACGTGTTTCCAAGATGCCAATCTGTTGGGTTCTTTCACGAACACAAAAAACAACTTCTTTCTTTTATGTTTAAAATGAGGGTTACTCAAACTCTACTCATTATTTCCTTCGTTACCTATTCCGAAACCTAGATCATCACTTCTTTCAAGTCAACCACGCATTCTACCCTATTTCATTTGCCTTGACACAGTTTGTTTATTTAAACAATGAATGCGCCAAATGTTGTAATTGACATGCTTGCACTCCATGGGTCAGTATTGTTTATGTTTGCAATATGACCCATGTCGTTGTTTTGTTGTTTGGTTGACATAGTTCGATTGCTTTTCCTTTTAAAGTGTAACGTGTGACACATGAGGAACCTTTAATAGCAATTGAACTATGTCATGTGTCTTGTAAGCGATTCTTGGGAATTGTGTGTGGTCTCCAGTTTAATGGCACAACAAATCTGAAGAAAGAGAAACAGACCATAATATGAAAGGGAAAAACTGTATGGGAGTTTTTTTTATTATTTTTTTTTTCATTAAGTTATTCACTATGCGCATTTTGTTTGTGCTATTATTTTCCAATAGCACTAGAATTATATTATTAGAAAGGTGTTTTAATAGGTAGTAGTAAATATGTAGATGGGAACCGTCGATGCCGTTCATTATTTCAGTTTGCAAACAAGTTGAACAAAACAGCTGATAAGTTTGATAAGGAGAATGCGATTACACAGTCTGTGTTTTTTATGAGTTTACCTCCTTGTCACACACTACGTTTGTTATTCCATATGTAACCATTAGTGAATAAAATAAAATTACAAACATTACAATGTTAGCAAACAGATTAGGGAGGAGCAACGAAGGGAGATTTGACGTCTTCATAGTGGAATATTTTGTATAACTTGTTTTACAGTTATATTGTTATACAAAAAGTGGTCAGCTTCATAATATAACAATTCTTCAAATGGAAGCAGGTTTTTTATATCAATACCCTATCCAGTGTATTAAAGAGATCAGTGATTGAGACCGGTCTTACGGTAGTTTCTGGACAAGAGAAGTGAAGAATCAGGGATGTCATGAGACGAACAAAATTTAAACACCGACCTCAGGAGCCTCATTTCTCGGTATTAAAATAGTCGTGCTCTGAGCACAGCATGGAGTAGAGCTCAAGCTATCGGAGTTAACTCTGAACATAATATGACATGGTCTTATCCATAGAGTATCTATATTATCTAGAGAACCAACAGGGCTTTTTCTCTTTCACCCTACAAACTGCACTGAGAGGATTTCCTCCACATAGCTGAGCATGTGGTAGCTGCCCAATGCATTTTAAATGGAACCACACCAATACAATGATAATTTAATGGATTTTGGCTCATTAGACTAAAAACAACAGAAAATTGAATTGAAAACGTCACTTTAGAGCTATCCACAATTCACTCTAAATGTAACCTTCACTTGCAGGTGTTGTAGGCAAGAGGGGTACGAGACGGTTCTCTAGATAGTATAGGTACTCTATGGTTTTATCGATGAATTCATGGGATTCTTCCGTCATGCTTTCATTGTTCAGTAATCATGTCCGCTGTTTCTAAAGTGATTGTCATGTCTTGGCTGCGTATCCGATATAAAACAACCAAATTTTGGCTTTGGTTGAAGTCGATGAAAAATCCCGGTGTTTTCAAAGACCAATTCCAAACTCAAAAAGAGGCTGGTGTGACCCACTGATCTCTATAATACACTGGATAGCGTATCGACATAAGAAAGTTGCTTCCATTTGAAGAACTGTTATATTATGAAGCTGACCACTTTTTTGTATAACAATATGACTGTATAACAATTTATACAAAATAGTCCACTATGAAGACGTCAAATTTCCGTTCGTTGCTTCCCCCCCAAATCTCTTTGCTAACACTGTTGTGTTTGTAATTTTATTTCATTCACAAATGATTAAATGAAATGGAATTACAAATGTAAAGAGTGTGACAAGGAGGCAAAATCGTAAAAAAAACACAGACTATATAATCGCATTCTCCTCATCACACTTATCAGCTGTTTTGTTCAACTTGTTTGCAAACTGAAATAATGAACGAAGTCGATGGTTCCCATATCCCATCTACATATTTACTATTACCTATTTAAACACCTTTCTATTGATATAATTCTAGTGCTATTGAAAAATAATAGCACAAACAAAATGTACCCAATGAATAACTTAATGAAAAAAAAAATATAAAATAAATTCCCACAAAGTTTTTCCCTTTCATATCATTGGTCTGTTTCTCTTTCTTCAGATTGAAATTTTGGAAACAGGTTTTTTTGTGTTAATGTAGACGTCAAATTATGAAGCCGACCACCTAATTGTCATCTTCAAATGGAAGCAAAAAACTGTTATACATTATAAGGAATTCACTATCCAGTGTATATAGAGATCAGTGGTGTGACCCACACTGGTAACTTCTCATTGGTGTCCTCGGAAGCTGGAGGCCTGATGTTATTTTATTATATTCACTCCTATTGTGAGTTTCACCCGGAAAGCTATTCACCCGAAAAAATGTTGCTCACGCGGAATTTAAAAACCAATTGCGAGTTCCTCCCGAACGAAATTTCACTTCGAAATTGCGATGACATTTCGAAAAAAAAGAGCGTTTATTTAAGAGACAAATATAAACAAAACGAAACATCTGAACCAATCCCAAATAACTCATCGTTTTAAAGGTTGACTTTAAACACATTTTTAATGAGGCTTTAAGCAATGCAATGTTTAGACGAATATTTTTTTTGAGTACTTGTTAAAGTTTGAAGAAATATTAAACACTTAAAATGCACAATGAAAAAAAAAATACAATAGTATTGAAAATAAATTCCTTTTTCGAATGAAAATGACAAATTGTTGGGCTTAAAAACTTTATTAAATGATTTTTGTATGTTCCGAGTAATTTTTGAACAAAAAAAATACCGAAACTATTCAGAACTACATCACTTTGAACACAGCTAAACAGATATTTGACAGATGAGTGAAGTGCGAATTAACTTTTTTTTTAAAAAAAGTAAACAAACCGTGCATTGAAAAGGAAAATTTTGTGTGTTTTAGTGATAATTAAGAATTATTAAAATGTATAGCATAGCCCTGAGAAGAATGAGAAATGATGAGGAAGAAAAAACCAAACAAAAATTTATTAGAAGACAACTAAGAGATTCCTCCAACCCTTTGGAGTTACGTGAGCCTTTGTAAGTTTATGAGTTATGAGAAGATAAATGTAGATTACAAATAAATTTTTTTTCAGATTTCATCAATACTACCGAATTAATAAAGAAGCCTTCAAATATTTGTTGGATATTCTTTCCAGCTCCTCGCCTCCAGTAAAACAAAAATTTGGTGTGCCCCCAATTATTAAACTTGCAGCCACCTTACTTTTCCTTGCAGAGGGCGGGTACCAAAAGGGAGTTGGGAAAGATCATGAAGTTGGGTTGGCACAACCATCTGTAAGCCTTGATTGGCTGAAGTGTTGAATGTGTTAGAAGAGAGGCTTTGTCCTGAATGGATAAAGTGGCCAACACAAAACGAAACTAGAAGAATCAGTCAAGATTTCTTCATGAAATTCAACTTACCAAGCGTAATAGGATGTTTAGATGGAACTCACGTCAACATTATATCGCCATCACACAATAGAAAGGGGAAATTCAGCTTAAATGTTTTACTTGTAAGTATAAGTAGATACGTTTAAAAACATTCATAAATTATAATTTTCATTTTTATAGATTTGTGATAATGAGTTGCGAATACGCTACATTGATGCAACACACGCTGCAGCATGTCATGATTCCTTTATTTGGAACGTGAGTGGGATCAAATCCAAATTAGAAGAAAATTATTTGCACAATGGTAGCAATGGTTAGTTGTTAGGTATGTAACTAACATTTAAAAGCATCCAACAGTAGAATGAAAAGAAAACTATCCTTATCAATATGAAATTTTATTTATTTTTATTGCTTTTCAGGAGATGCTGGATACCCTTAGAGCCTTGGCTAATTACGCCTTACAGGACACCTCAACTAGGCTCGATTGAGGAAAAATTTAATGACGTTCATTCAAGGTGCCGAAATATAATCGAAAGAAGGAATGGCGTTTTAAAAAACAGGTGGAAATGTCTGCTGAGTGCTCGAGAGTTGCACTATTCCCCATCTAAAGCAGTGAAAATTATAAATGTTTGTGCTGCACTGCACAACATTTGCATTCACTACAAAAGTGATACAGAGATCCACAACATAACTAAAACCTCCAGTGAGGTAATTGACAGCCAAGAAAATGTACATACCGATGGAAACTATCTACCTGCAAGCCAGCATATTCGCAATGAAATTGCAAATTCTTTATTATTAACTTAAATGAGAAAAAATTATAAAATAAAAAAATAAACGTGGTTTAAACGGAAATACTTTTCTTTCTTTTAACAATGAAATATTACTTAAACATAAGCTTAAACTTTGTTTTGAACAAAAAATAAACAAAAACAACTTCGATAAAAAAAAGAGTTAAACAAATATTTCATTTAAAAAAATAAAAACACAAAATTTTTTGATTACTTTTTAGGTTGCACTCCTCGTAATATTTCCATTTCAAGTTCCTTTAGTTGCAGCATTTTTTGAGATTCAAGAATTTTGTTTTCGAGTTCATTATTACGGAATGCTTCCATCACTTTGTGGTGACGTTTTTCTTCCTTTAGTCTCTGGTTAGAGAAATCACAAAGACGGTCCAAAGACCGGTAGATTTTTTTAAAACCATTTTGAACATCGGTATTGTGTTCTTTTACAACACAAACAACTTTCAAAATAGACGAACAAATTTCTTTTTGGTTTTTCAGCTTTTCATAAATGAGATCATTTGTAGTGAGCCGAGCAGTCTTATATTTTTTTGGTTGTGTTGGTTTTGATGTTGATGGCTCCCTGTTTCGCAAGGAACACTATCATCATTATTACCATTATCACAAGTCTCAATAGATAATCCATTATATCCTCTAATGAATAATTGTCGTCTCCATTTTCTTCGGCAGCTTTTCTTTCGGTGGGAGGCAAACCGAAGGATGAGCCGAAACCTTCCACAGCTTCGTTAACATCTGTTAGCTGTATTATAGCTTCTTCCACATCTGTGTACTTGACTGTTTTACAAGGGCCACCTCCGGTTGCTCTTTGGTTCGTTTTATTTTGCATCGCCTTTTTCCTAACATATCTTTTCTGGTCATTCCAAACCTGGTGAAGCATTTTTAAATTTGGAACTATAAAAATAGAGCAGGTTACCTTTTTCCACTCAGTTTTGGACTTTATTGGAGGTCCCACGCTGTTAAGATCATTTGCCAAAATATTCCAGAACTCCGAAATGTTGTCTTTATTTTCTTTTGAATAACCTCTGGCGATGTCGGGATGTAGTTGCATTTTATTTAAAAGCAACTCGATTTGACTTCTATTTGTTGTTTTACTCCTTGAAATAAAAAATGCAAATTATTTTCGATTATTTTGTTGTTGTTTATAAAAATATTTTACATTTTCCGCCAAATGTGTTGTTTTCCGTCGCCAAATTTTGAGTGAAAGAAAGAGCTGTCAAATAGTTAACATTCCACCCGAAAAAAAAGTTCACAATAGGGGGAAATTTTTCGAAGTGGAAATTTTTCCGTCCGAAACTCACAATAAGGGAAATGTGAAATGTCAATTTTTTCGGAAGGAATCCTGAAAAAGTGGAACTCACTATAGGGGTGATTGTAATATTTTCTCAGGTTCGTTAATAAAACTTATTCACTTTATTTAAATTCTCCACTTATTTACTTTACAAAATGAAACACTTTACTTTTACTACCACAAAACAATTTATTGTTCTCCCGCTTGGAATCCGTTCGTTGTTGCTTTTGTGTCATATCGTGTTTTCATCCGATCACTCGATAGCTTTATATTTGCCCTTGTCCTTTCGTGAATGTCAAGAAGCTTTTCTTTAAGGTCTCCCACGTAGTAATCTATTTCTTGGGGCTCATTACCATAACATAACAATTTTATTTCACTTGGCAGTCGTATTGTGTTCCCGAGCAGGATTTCTGATGGTGTATGTCCTTTTGAGCTATGTACTGCACTTCGACAGGCCATCAAGAATAATGGAATATGCCGATCCTAGTCTCGTTGGCTGTCGCTTACCACTTTGGAAAGGTGTTCTTTAAGGGTCCTGTTGAATTGTTCAACCATTCCATCAGATTGTGGATGAAGCGGTGCTGTCCTCGTTTTTTTAATGCCAAGGAGTGTAAAAACTTCCTGAAAGATTTGGATTCGAAGTTTCTCTCTTAATCTGAATGGAGTTCCATCGGCACACCAAACCTGCTAATCCAGTTGAAAACAATCTGATCCACGACTGTTTTGGTTTCCTGGTTTGGGATGGCAAATGCTTCAGGCCACTTGCTGAAGTAGTCCATTACTACCAATATGTATCGGTTTCCACTTTTGGTTTCTGGAAAAGGTCCGGCAACGTCTATTGCAATCCTCTCAAAAGGCGTGCCCACGTTATACTGCTGCATTTTTGTATTCGTGAAGGGGGCTTCCAGCAACACCAAGCTGTCGTCCACTTAAATTAGATAACTTAAAAATGTTTGCCTTCATAAAGTTCAATTTCCTCGGGTCCACAGATTGCTGAGTGTCCACTTCTGTGATCTTAGTTATAGCGGACACTGATTCACACTTTCCAACAACTTCTCCTTTTCTAAGCTTGACTTCGTACGGTTTGGTGTTTAGTATCCGTACGGGCACCATGTGGTTGTAAGGTGCCACAAGAGTCTTCCCTAGGATGATGTTTTGGGAAGACTGCTCAGAGTCTAGCTCCACCATAAGGTATCGATAGCTACCCAAATCACCCTTTATTTTTGTCTAAACGAACACTTCCGAAGAAGGTGGCAGGCATATATCTTCCTTTATGACAGTCCTCAGAGTTGATGTGCTTTTATTGCCATTAACCATAGGATTCTCCACATTTCGGTACTTAAGAACTTGCTTGCTGATATCAGGGTTTAATCCGTGCTCTTTCATGAAGTCGATTCCAACGATGCACTCGTCATATATATCTGCTACCAGAAACAGATGTGAAAACTCCAGTTCTGCCAAACGGATCGTAGGACGAATCTCCTCGTACACTCTGGTGTCCTCTCCTGTTGCAGTTTTCAGACGGTAGGTGTTGGTGTTATGCAGCCATGTCATCTTGACCCAGTCTCTTCGGACAATGGAAGCAGTGGCACCGGTGTTGGTCGTAGCTACTTATTTCTTGCCGTTTAATATTGCCTCCACAGTCAGGCTTTTATTGTTTCGTTTAGTCTGTGTGACCTGAATAGTTGTTCTGGGGCCATCGATATCAGAAATCAGAAGTTGGTTCTTACTCGTTTCCCGGTTGGGAAACAGGTAGAGTGTGAGTAATGGTGTTACTGTTTCCATTTCTGCGTCCACAATGTTGACATGCAGGTTTTCTAAGTGGTAATCTGCACTGACGTTGGAGATGTCTGGTTTTGTTACAATTTTAGCAACGAGCAGGTCCATCTCGCCGGTTCCTTTGCAAGGCTGCTTTCTGGCATGAACACTCCTCAATTTCTATTTCTCTTATTCGATGGTCTCCTTGAGATGCCTGTTCTGCAGCTTCCCGACACAGGGCGAACGCTAATGCCTCAGGAAGTGTGCGTATCCAGCAGTTCGAATTGCTCGCTGAAGGTTGATATCAGGTAGAGCACGGACAAAGGCTTCTGTTGCGAATTGGTTGATGATTTCTTCCTCTGCAGCCGGATATGCCAGATGTGCCAACCGTTCAATGTCTGCTTGGAGCTGTTGCAGAGTTTCTCCTCTTTTCTAGACTCTAGTACTGAGTTGAACGCGTAAGATTTCTTGCATATGGCCATTTCCAAAGCGTTTGTCAGTAGCCTGAACAAGAGCACTGAAGTTGCCATTCTTATCTAAGGGCAAGTATCAGAGCTCTATATTTGTCTTCCTTGTCCCAGCCATACGTTGCTGCGGCTGCCTCAAACTGCTTCTTGTAGATTGACTAAGAAGTTAGTCCATCAAAGGTTGGTGGATGCATCTCCCTTCTCTTTGGACAGTCACCTGCATTTTCTCGAACCTTCATTCTCTTTACTTTATCCAATTCCTTTGTAATGCATTCGATTTTATCTTCGAACTTTGCTTCTAATGTCGATTATTGTTTATCGACAGTCGAAAATTGTCTTTTCTTATTTTCACTTTCACAAACAAGTTCAGTTTTTGTAATTATGGTCTGTTGAAGCACAATAAATTATCTAAACACAAATTAATTAGGTTTATTCCACTTCTAACAAGCTAAGAAACCCAACAAACACAAAAGCAGTAGTTGAAAGCAAAAAAGTAGCCGTTGAAAGCAAAACTAAAAATCAACCGCCAAAAGCAATTACACTAAGCAAAAGTGATGAAAATAAATCCTATTCCCAGATTATTAAAAATGTGCGGAAGATCGAAAAAACATCTATTAAAGAAATGCTTGAACTTATCCTTAAAAGGATTATTAAACAAGATTTAAACATAAAACAGCTAAGCGAAGAAGTCACTCTTAAAAAACAATGATGGACAGAGCACTCAAAATCGCAACATGGAATGCTTGGTGTCCGAAACTCACCTCGCTATAGAACAAAATCTTGATAATAAATTACCTCACTATACGTGTTATCACGCTCCGCACCCAGCTGACAAAGCTAGGGGAGGATCAGCAATACTAATAAAAAAGTGCTTAACACACTATAGAGGCAAATAAAAACATACAAGTAACAACAATTAGTATTGGTATAAAAAAGAAAGAGTTTAAGATAGCATCTATATACTGCCCTCCGAGGCGCTCTCCAACTGAAGAAGACTATGCAGAACTCCTGAATTTGTTAGGACATAACTTCCTTGTTGGTGGCGACTTCAATGCTTAACACACCCAATGTGGACTAGGCTCATAACACCGAAAGGCAAACGGCTATATCAAGCAGGTCGCAAATACAACTGCGAATTTTATTCTTCGGGCTCGCCAACATATTGCTCATCTGATTCTAACAAAATACCAGACCTTATAGACTTTTTCGTAGTAAAAGGTATTAAACGAAACCATATAAGTGTCGAAGGTAATTACAATTTATCATCAGATTATACTCCAGTAATATTATCACTGAGCGAAGCAGAAATAATAGAAAAAAGTAATCCTAAGCTCGTGAACAAAAGAACAAACTGGAACGAATTCAAGGATAAACTTGAAAGTTTTATAAACCTAAGATCCCCTATGTAAACAATTGAACAGATTGTAGAACAATTTATTGCTGATGTGCAACATGCTGCAGAAGAAAGTACTCCAACAATTTCGAACTCAAGAGAAAAAGAAATAAAATATCCTGTCGAAATAAAGGAGCTGATCTTGGAGAAAAGAAGAGCTCGAAGAAAATGGTAAGCTACGAAATTTCCAGGTGATAAGGCAGTTTTTAACCGTCTTAACAATGAACTAAAGAAAAGAATCTGTGAATTTAAAAGTGATTCACTTAGTAGATTCCTGAATAGTCTGACGGCGGATGCTTCTACGGAATACTCCTTATGGAAAGCAGCTCAGCGCCAAAAATGACCACAGGCACAAAACCCGCCAGTAAAATCTCAAGATGGTAAATGGATTGGAAACCCAAAACAAAAGGCTGATCTCTTCGCTGAACATCTCGCGAATGTTTTTAAGCCATTTCCAGCAAGCACAGCTACAGATCTTTTACAGTTTGTTGATAGAAACGACGAATGTGAAATTCCTTTTGTCACGCTCAAAGAAGTAAGAAGTATGTGTCAACATAACAAAAAATCACACAGGGTACGATCTAATAACTGCTCAGGTTTTGAAATAAATGTCTTCTACAGCCTTCAAAAAACTCCAATTTATAATAAATGCATGCCTTAAACTAAGATATGTGCCACATCATTGCAAAATTGCAGAAGTCATTGTTATACCTAAACAAGGTAACATCTTACAGACCTATATCGCTCATACCAATCATGGCAAAAGTTTTCGAAAAACTGCTTCTGAAAAGACTAAGCAGAATAATAGAAGAAAGAAGACTAGTTCCGAGCCATCAGTTTGGATTTAGAAATAAACATTCCACGATAGACCAAGTGCATCGGATTACGGATGTTGTGGAAAAGGCACTTGAAGAAAAACAAGTATGCTCGGCTATATTCTTAGATGTTGCTCAAGCCTTTGACAAGGTTTGGCCCTTGGGACTTGAGTACAAACTGCATAGGGGTCTTCCCAGGCAGTACTACGAAATACTGAAATCCTACGTTACATACCGACTCTTTAGAGTACGGTACGACCAAAATTACTCGGAACTAAAGAAAATTGAAGCCGGTGTATCACAAGGAAGTGTCCTAGGACCAACCCTTTATGTGTTATATACAAGGGATATTCCAGTGGACATCAACGCTATCATGGCCACCTTTGCTGATGATACTGCAATATTGATGCCAGATAAATCCATTACGAAGGCTACACAAAAACTGCAAAATGCAGTCGATAAAGTTAGTGATTGGACGCAAAAATGTCGAATCAAACTAAATGAAACAAAATCGACGCATATAAACTTTACAAACAAAAAAATAAACAATGTTCCAGTTCTTATAAACAGTACAACAATACCTTACTCCAATACTGCCAAATACCTCGGAATGACTTTGGATGCAAAGCTTAAATGGAAAGAGCACATCAGAAAGAAAAGAGACGAACTAAACTTGAAGTACAAAAAAATGTATTGGTTACTAGGAAAGAACTCTGACCTATCTATCCAGAACAAACTAATAAGCAAGTACTAAAACCCGTGTGGACATATGGCATTCAACTATGGGACTGTACAAAGAAAACAAATGCTGAACCCATCCAAAAAATCCAAAGCAATTCCCTTCGTGGAATAATAAATCCCCTTGGAATATAAGGAATAGCGATCTACATCGTTACCTTCAAATTGATATGATTACCGAAGTGGTTAAAAAACACGCTGTATCACACAATCAGCGACTGCAAAGTCATACCAACTCCGAAATGGAGACCATCTTTAACATTGACTTATTATATATGGACGGCTAGTCGTATGTTATTTCCATACAAAACCCTTATAGAAATGTGTTCAGCTGCTCCTTAGCGACATAAGAGCTGCCGTCGAATTTCGGCCAAAAAAATAACTTATTTTACGTCATGTGTGTAAATGACATTGTGTCAAACTTGTTTTTTTTTTAATTTGTTTTTATTAGTTTGGAAAACTCTTAACTCTATTTGTGCAATTTTTAACAAAATATTTGTTTTAATAAGAAGTTGATTCTAGATTTAAATGTACTTAAGTTGACTTAATTTGTAACATCAGTTTGAAAACGGTTGAATAACTGGACCCTTTATAAAGAACATGGTTTTGGGTTTGGGCTCTCCTATATAAAGGTAACCGACAATCTAGCATTTCTTAGTGCATATCTCTCATTACTTATGAAGTGCCAATTATAGTGCATGCATTTATTTGTTCCCAGTTGGTAACAACAATACGGCATCATGTCGTCGTTTTGTATGTCACTTAACCTCTGCTCTATATCTATTTTATTCTCTATTAACAGGTATTATCTACCTAAGATCTCATCTCAATAAATATCTCTCGGTGGACTCATTCGGAAATTTGCTTTGCGAGACTGTGGAACGCGATCCTGGAAGTCGATTACAAATTAGTACAAGCGAGGATAATACCGGCAGATAGGTGTTGAAAAATGAGTCGCGCGGCTACTTCTTAGGTGGTACTTCAGACAAGCTCGTATGCACAGCAAAGACTCCATCAAATGGAGAGTGCTGGACAGTGCATTTGACGGGCAGACCTAAGGTGAATCTGCGCTCGAAACGGTTCGCACACTTGTCGGAGACAGAACATGAGATTCATGTGGACGCAAATATTCCATGGGGTGAGGATACTCTGTTCACCTTCTTTACTAAGTACATATTTATGATTGTTAAAAATGTCACAATACAAGTACATGACGGTCAAGTTCTTTATAAATTAAACTAAAATCCTTATGTTGGGCTGGTATTGAAACCGTCGAATGATTCACACTATGTATATGCGGTGTTTTGGCACTACCCATTCTCGCTCCACTACTACTCTCGCCAGCTACATCATCTACACTACTTTGATTAGCACCGGTTGAATTCAATCCTGGCGTCGATGAAGTATCCATCGATGCTGCGGTGCTATTTAGTTTTGATTTACCACGCTCCTCGTCAAGAGAGTATGATCTGGGTCTAACTTATGCATAAGTTGTTTAAACTGAAATGAAAAAAAAAAGTTTCTTAAATTAGTAACAGGAATAATATTGTTTCTATTGTTTTTGATCACATACATACAACTAAATATTTTACAACTAAATCCCTCTTATCCTCTGCATTAATCTCGACATCACTGTTTTTCTCGTACAAGCTTTTTCATAGATTTTTTGTGTTTATGATGGTGAATAGCTTGATTTCCTACCATCCGTCAGACCAGACCTAAATGAAATGACAGAGATATAATTTTTGGAAAAATAAACAACAGTTTAACAAATATAGATTTGCAAGTACTTTTCAAAAGATTGACTGAAGGGCCGCTTACTCGCCAAATACTGTGCAATTAAATACGCATTATTATAGTCTATATAAGTATATATGTGTTGTAATGTGCAATTCATATCCGTATATGGTTTTATTTTGCTCAGAAGATTTTTCTTCCGATTTTCGAGCACATTGAATATTTCCAAATTTAATTCTTGATCCGTGGTGTATGGTGTTCCTTGAGTCGTTATTAGTTCAAGATTTATTATTGCGAGCACCTGTTGAACCATTAGCACCATTATCTGAATCTATCACTATCTGATGCTGATTCTGATGATTCATCTTTAAACCAAAAAAAGAAAGAAATGATAAATAAGTAAAAGCTAAAATGTTTCTTGTTTGGTATTAAACCTTTTATTCTTTTTTTCTTTGCCATCTCCTCTTTTCCTTTCTCGCCATCAGCTATTCGCCTTTGCTGGTTAATTATATCCTGATACCCAGTGTGCCAAATAGAAATGCCTTGCATAGTCCCAAACTAGGTCCTCCTCTTAAGCGTTCACAGCTAAATAATCTTATAGAATCTTTTGCAGAAACTCTGTTCGTTCTTCTTGGGGGTCGAGTTGGATTTTGCTCTGTGTGAAAAAAGAAATAATATTGAGTAAAAACGAAAAAAAAATACTAACATCAGTACTCACATTCACGATTGGCAGGTCACCCTCTTTTTCCTGCTCTGCCTTGATCATTGAACCAATGATATTTACGTTACACCTGGACTCGACGGTATCTTCTTTGCTGCAACAATTCCGAAATAATCCAGCCTTCCAGCGATACCAATTGAAAACTATGTTCGTTGTTCGATAATAATAATTTTTTGCGTGGATTTTTTTTTTCATAAAATAAATAAACCCAAAATTCATGTGTCAGAAGTTACACCACATCCTCCGCTAATCGACGGCAGCGCTAGTGGCGTATAGTAATAGGTTGAACTGAGGTGAAATTGGCTCCTGGCAGTCCATATATAGTAGGTCAATGATCTTAAATGTACGAGACAACGTTCGGAGATTAAGCAAAACCAAGCCTCATGAGCTGATGGTCTAAAAGCTATGGGAAAGTGTTATAATTTAAACTTCCCACAATGCGATTTATAAATTAAGAAAGAAAAATTATTGGTCCTGATTCACCGGTGGTCTTAGTGCGGTAAGAGTCCCACACTACTCGCTACCGATTCTTACCGAGTGTCTTTTGAAGATTTCCATCGGATAAAAAAAAAACAAAAAAAAAACATTTATCAACAACAAAACAATTTATTGTTCACCACTGAAATTAATTCACCACTTTACTTTTATTACCACCAACTTTACTCATTCATGATTAAAAATAAACTGCGTCCTCTGCCGGTCACACATGTGCTTTTATACTTTTCCACAAGGTTCCCGAAAAAGCTGGAAGGTTCTAGTATTTGCTTCCAGAGCTTACCATAGGGGAAATTTCCCATAAATTTCCCTTTCCAAAGCTTTCAATTTGACGTTTAGTATTGGGAGTTCGAAAGCTCACCAATGGTCTCGGTAGGTTGGTTTGTGTCCCGTCTAATCCGAAATTCAGTGTTTCTTTTATTCGTGAGTATGGTTATAGTTCATTCGAGAGTCGTTATAGTACAAATGTGACAGTCGTTACAATATAAAAATCGTCAATTCAAGATCTTCGAAAACGTTTTCAGGTGTTCAATATGCAATCAAGGGAAGATCAATGATTGGTTTGGCTTTTTGATATTAGAAACACAAACATTGTTCAGTTAGTGTACCCGAAGCCAATTTCATTGATTGTAATCAAGATATTTGATACGAAAAATGGTGTTTAACAATTTTTTGTAAAGTTTCTTGTAGTTTTTTTCGCTAGAGTAAAACAGTTTGTTGAATAATTACAAAACGTATCAATTATCAATTATAAACTAGAGCGTGAAATTGAATAAACTCGAAGCCAATATTATTGTTTATTCTCAGGACATTTTGAACGAAAAAAGTTCGGCAATTGCAGTTTTTATCGCTTTAAAAAACTTTTTATGGAATATTCATATAAATTTTATCAATTTTTTGTAATAAATTACAGCCGTGTTTATTAAGAAAATTTAAAGGCTTCGTAACTCTAAAATGCCTCTAAATTGCTCTTCAATGTGGAGTCGGTATCTACGAGTGTAATCAATGTTCACATTTAAGCAACGTTACTTAAATGCATCTTAACTTAAACGCCATCCACCGCGTTTAAAGGTTACTTAAAGCCATCTTAAACATATTTTGACAATCGAGACGAATTGGTTTTTGTTATTACTACAGAAACCTTATGATTTTATGATTTGTGGTTTCCTTTAGTGAGTTGAGCTATAAAATGAATTGTGTAAATTGAAAAATTATATAAGAGATTTTCTGAAAACAAACATAGACCAAAATGGAGTCATGTTTCATTTCATTCGCATTTACTATGTCTAGATGCTACATCCAGTTGTTTCCCTTTCTCTCTGAAATTTCATGCGCTCGTTTTTTGCTTGCAAGCTGTCAAAAAACAGCTGAAATGTACATGTATTTGTGAGTTTCGCACTTTACGTTACATTACAATCGTTTAGTTAATTAGCAATAGAAAATTGATTATAGATGAGAATTTAAGTAACGTTATTTAAAGGCAATTGAAATATTTAAGCAAACTTAACCAAATAAACGTAGCATTCTACGAAAATCTAATAAATTCGGCTGCTAATGTATGCGGTTAAGTAAATTAGAATTAATGTTGCCGTTGTCTAAGCTCAGTGCATCTCTGTCTTTCTGTATATAGGAAATTGTGAGCGCAAGCAAAGAGAACCTTAAGCTTTTAATGCAGGTGAACGATGATCGTCACTGGAGGCGTATGAAGCTTACTTTATACAGAAAGACAGAGATGCACTGAATTTAGACAACGGCAACATTAATTCTAATTTCGACTGGAGGCGTATGAAGCTTACTTTATACAGAAAGACAGAGATGCACTGAATTTAGACAACGGCAACATTAATTCTAATTTACTTAACCGCATACATTAGCAGCTGTATTTATTAAGAAAATTTAAAGGCTTCGTAACTTTAAAATGCTTCTAAGTTGCTCTTAAGTGCGAAATCGGTATCTATAATCAATTTTCACTTTTAAGCAACGTTACTTAAATGCATCTTAACTTAAACGCCTTTTACCGCGTTTAAAGGTTACTTACAGCCATCTTAAACATATTTTTACATTCTAGACAAGTTATTTTTTGTTTTTATTTCAGAAACATAGGTATACTTATGTATGTATGTGGGTAGAGTTTTCATATTTTTGCTGTGGGTACCTAATGAAAGTTTTAAGATTTGTGGTTCCCTTTAATAAAATGAATTGTAAAATAAATTATCTCGATTTATTAACATATTTTTCTATCAAAAGGCCAAGGTGTGAATTAAAAAATTGAATGATAGAGTTTCTAAACACAAACATCAAAGCATCAGCACCAAAATGGAGTCATGTTTCATTTCGTTTGTATTTAATATACCAGTTGCTTCTCTTTCTTTCTTATAAATACATGTGCTCATTTTTTGCTTGCATTTGTTTGCAAGCTGTGAAAAAACAGCTGAAAAGAACATGTATTAGTGAGTTTTCTCACGTTACATTACACTTCAATCGTTTAGTTAAGTAGCAATGGAAAATTGATTATAGATGAGGATTCAAGTAACGTTATTTAAAGGTAACTTAAATATTTAAGCAAACTTAACTAAATGACCACTAAGAGGCATTTTAAGAAAATCTAATAAATTCGACTGATAGAATCCAAATATCTCGAACACATGAAAATCAAGAATGTATAAAAATCAGAACAGACAAACACTTCTGTTAGTGAATTTGGTAAATGCACTTTAAGGCTCTCCCAAATCAATGCTAATTCACATCGAATCATTCGCAGTAGAACAAAATAGACAAATACATAACGCTAAACAACTACACAAATTATCGTAAGCAAATGTTTCTTGTTGGTTTGGGAGAGCTTTAAAGTGAATTGCCGAATTCACTAATAGAGGTGATTATCTAGAAAAAATCTGGAAAAATGAAAATAAATTTGAATTTTTTTTTACTTATTTTAAAATTTAAGTCTCTGATAACAACAACAACAATAACAATTCATTTCACTTAATTATTTTTGGTGGAGTTTTGGCAAAGTAATTAACAAATAAATTAGAATAATAAAAGAAATCGTTATAAGTAACGTAAAAAAAAATTTGATTTACTTACCTTCCTTTTTGTAAATTTCACGCAATGATGTCATGTCAAAATGATGTTTAATACTAAAACTCGGCTTTACTACGGCTTTATGCCTCCAATAAACTAATTTAAGTTTACTCCACCTGCATTCTCGTGTATTTTTTTTAAATTAAATTTTTCTGGATTAGAGCTGATGTATTGTAAAGTCAAAGTTATTTTTCTCCGTCACTAAAACGAGTAAATAAATGAAGTTGTTTAGGTTCAGTTTATCAAATTATTGATTCTTCTGGGTAAAACAAAAATAAAAACATGATTTAAAAAATGAAATGATAAAAATATATTTCATTTAACACAACTTGAAAAATATATGAAAACTAACAAAAATACAAGTTTTATAGAATTTTGAACTAATTAAAGTGAATATGCGACCTTCAAAAATAGCAGCCAATAAAAACACTTCAATGGTACTTCCGTCATTTGTTAATACCGCATTAACACGAATGGAAAACTGGCAGTACTAACCTTAAAACTATAGAACCCGTACATTTGTTCTTCATTTTATTTCTCATTGAATCCATCAAAGTCAGCTGAGCAAGAAGTAATAAAAAATGTTTTAAAGAAAGCTTTAGCATTTCCCTAAATTGGTTTTCAAAATTACAATGTGTTCGAAGTGTTTTCCGGTTTATGCTTATTTTTGCGACTGAGTGTTCACTGAAATTATTTTTCATTTTTAATTTTGAAATTTCAAAAAAAACCTGCCAGATCCTGACAAATATTATTTGAAATCACAGTTCATATACATTTTATATAAATTTTTGATGACATTTTCACATTTAGGGATATAGTGTGCACTCACTCACACCATTCAAAGTTTGGATAAGCAATTGTATGTTCTGCTTTAATTTCACTTTCAGTTTATAAAAAATGAGAAAAAATGCAGTGTTCTACAGGCTTCATTAATTATAATTATAATTTGATTAGGAAATGTAAAAACGAGAAAGAGATAGAGCACTATTTGCCAGGCACTGTCCCGTAGCTGAGACAGTACGTGTCTGTTCTCTTTCTCACTTTGACAGCTCACAAAAAAAAAAAAAAATACAGCTACGGGGTCAAACAAAAAAGATTTTAATTGTTTTTGTGTTTTTTTTTATAGAAATAAAGGATTTTCATTGCAATAAATAGTTAAATAAGCATAACTAAACAATAATTCAGAAAGTTTTTGTTCGAAAACAGTCATGATCTACAAAATATTGGATTCAGAATATTCGCGACTTTGTTTACTTAATATCTCACTTATAACTGTGTTTTTTTTTTATTCTTCTTTTTTTTTGAAGCTCACGACTTATTTTTGGTTTCTTTTTGCTCGTTTGATTTTGACGTCCGGTGAACATTCCGAATTGTGACTGCGTGCCCTAATGAAGATTCGCTGAAGTGCAGTTCCGTCGAGTGTGGTCTTACTTTTATTCTACATCTAACACCTATAGTGCCATTATGGCAACGCTGTCACTGATAACAATGCACAAAACGCCATAGATGTAGCACATTTCTATGGATGAAATTTCAAATAAACTTTACTTTTTGAATTTTTAAAAGTAAATGGCACGAGCTTCTACGTAAAATTTTTGTAGTTAGAAGATTTTGTGGTGTAGAAGATTTGAATATATGCTTGTATGTAGTGTAATGATTAACTTTCTAATGATTAGGTTTCGAAGTGGAATATTTGGATATAACAGAAAGCCCAAAAAAAACTAATTCAGCAGAATCGCAACCATCGCCAAAAGATGAACCAAAACGTCGGAAAATTAATGCTGTGTCTAGTATTGAAGTGCTTACAAAAAAGCAAATTGAGCTTCAGGAAAAATTTATTGCAGATCAAAATGAGAACTACGGAGCTTTGATTAAAACCCTCAACGAAATTAATAATTCAATAAAAGAATTGAAAGATTCAGTTACTTCCTTACGTCAATTTAAGAAGGAATTCAATATTTACGAATAAGTTTTTTTTTTTTGCGTAAACATATACATACTTAATGTACCTAGTGAGTGTTGTTTAAAAAGATGCTCAGTTGTGAATTAAAACCATGCTGTGAAGTTTTTTGTTTTTAATAAGGTTAAGTTTGTTATATATTTTATTTTATTGTTTTTAATTTAATAATTTATTTGTTTTGTTGGTTGCTCCATGTTCAAAGATTTATTTTGGATGGATCTTTACTTCTTCGCTTTTTATAACCTTTCTTTTGTTGTGGTTTTTTAGTTTTTTGTGCTTCACGGGTCTGTCAGAGGAAATTTAATAGCGATTTTGAGATGCGATTCTAATTGTTGTAGGGGATGTGAAAAAAAATCGAAGAAAATTCAAGTCGTTTGCGTAAATGTTGTTAGTCATATCAAAACAAATAACCGTTTGCCTACATAAACACGTTGTCGAACAGATGTAAAATTTTATGTAAATTTTTTACATCGATTTATTTCAATGTTGATCGGTGGGAAATAGTGTGCATACAAGAAACATTTAACTTACAATTTTGAACAGTTGTTGTCATTGGTCAAATTCTCGGAAGTTAGTCCTTGAGAATAGAATACAGCAAAGTTTGCAAACATATAATTACATATGATGTGTGGTTTTTGGAAAATTTGCTGCTTTAAAGGACTAACTACAGAGAGTTTGATCTATGACCACAGTTGTTATATATTATTATTATTAGATATTCGTAAATATTACGAAGTCATTGACATGGCTGATATAAAATCCATTTTAGGAGCAGCGATGAGTTTATAGCCGTTTTTCATTGGAGGTGGCAAAGTACTTGTGAGTAGATGAAAATCATATTCTAGTACTACAAACTGCACATGCTTTCATGTGCGAATAGATACCTTTTATATGGGAAAGCAGTTTGATGTGTTCCATTGAAAAAAGCTGGCAGAATACTTGCAAGTACTTCGCCACCTCCAAGGGAAAACGCCTTATGTAGACCGTAGTGTGACGTGGTCATATATTGTACACCACCCTTTTTTTAAAAGCAGAACGAGGAATGAATGCCTTGGAATGAATTTTTTTTATTTAAATGAAATAGGTAGCATTTGCATATAAAAATTATTTGACTATTAATTTCTTAGACGATTATCCCAAAGACTATCCCGTATTCTATTGCGGATACCCAAACCTTCATTGTTCATATTTTCCGCTTGCTGCTGGTTTGAATTTTCGGGTAATGAAACTACCCCTCCTCTTTCTTCCGGAAGTGGTACATTTTAGTCACAGCATATGTTGTGCAGGGCAGCACAAACATTTATTATTTGGGCCGATCTTTTTGGAGAGTACCTCAACTTCCGTTCTTCCAAAACACTTCTCCATCGAGCTGGCAGATGCAATAAATAAACAATTCTTTTTTTTATGGTCTAAGCAAAGAATAAACAAACAATTACTTTTCATGCAGCCAATGCATCGTTCCACAATGCTCCTAGCTCGAGAGTGTACATTATTGAAATACGCTTCTGGGGAAATTTCAGTTGCGTTTCTGAACGGAGTAATTAGAAACGGTTTCAATGCCACTATCACCTTAAGGAAGAAAGAGGAAAAAGTTAAGTATATACATATTTCTGTTCCTTTGGTTCTAAAAGGGTCCATGTCCATTTTTTACAATATTGACTTATTTGATTCAGCAGAAGATGTTTTGGTAATATAGGCCAATGTGATTCATATGTTTCTTAAAAAGAATAACAAGATACTGATGGTTATAAAAACTTTTTCAATTTTTTTTTTAAGATTTTCAATTAAAAAGAAAAATATTCGTTTTCCAATTATCAAACTAGGCATTGGCACTTTTAGAACCATCAAGGTACAGATTTATATGTACCTTAACCTAGTAAGTACTTTAAATTTTTGTTTACCGAGAAGCCATGAAGACGTTCTGCCTGCACAGTAATCTTAATTCAATTTATCTCCCTCGGAGCTCTGCCTCCATACGAAGCTGTCATGAGCACTTCCATACTTGGAATTGATTGAAAGAATTTTCATTTTCTCGTCACAAATCTTGAATGAAAAAAAATTATTCTTAATACCTATATCGTAAATTTTGTAAAGTGGTTATCTTCGTAATTCTGTCACAATTTGTATAGAAAATTTAGCAGATTTATGGAGCTTACAACATTACTATGTTTCCGACAAATTTACGCTGTTGCATAAATACCGTCAATACAAAAATTAACTTACAATCATAAAATTTATACTATGTCTCCCTTTTCGGTTGAAGAAAATATGCTCATTTTCTGAAGGACGGAGTATCATAATATGACTTCCATCTATGCAGCCAATAACTGAGAATAGAAAAAATATATTCCTATTTATTTTGGGCAAGAAGTAAAAAAAATTATATACCTCCTGGTATTCCATATTTGTCAAATTAAAATCTTTTAGTTGCCTCTGACGGAATGAATTTTATTTTCGAAGGACATAGTTTTGTCTCCATTATGTTTAAAGTCCTAGGGGTCACTTAAGATATAGTACTTTGTCCCATTGGAGTTGACCAGTCAGCACCAACTTGCCTCTGGTAGCCACCACCCCCAAGAAAATTTAGCGTCGTAGCTAATTGCAGAATGGGAGGAATATGGGTTGACCGAACTCCAGCTGGCAAACCCAATATTTCAAGGATATTTGCAAATTTCTCCTTTGTTACACGAAAGTTCTTTATGAATCTATTAAATTATTAACATTAGCTTAAGTATTAATATACCGAACAAGAAAATAATACCACTTACTTGGAGTTTGGAAGATTTGATATATCCATATTGTTTCGGAGGTTTATCCTCAACAGCCGAATATTATTATTTTGATTTTCTTCAACATTTTCCTCAAAAAACAAGTGTATGGGCACAAAAATATCAATTGTTTTCCTTAACCTTACGAAAAAAATTTAAAAAAAACTTAAATTTTATATGTAAGTGACAACTAAAAGGCTGTCACAGAAAAAAATCACAAAAATGTGACTATCACAAGTGATAATTACCTTACACAGACGAAATTTGTTAACTATGACTGTCATCTATCACAATAAACCTTAGTCGATTCCACCACAGGTTCAGGAACGGGTTTCTAGGACTAGACGTTTTCTTACATTAAACATTGTACAACGTTCATTGTCCTAAAATTATTATAAACAATAAAAACCATTTCAAACAAATTATTTTACTTCCTCTTCCAGTAACTTTTATTATTAATTGATTAAATAATTAATTCTTTCTGTTTTCTTTTCCCAACATCGTAAGCAAACAATAAGGATAATAAAATGATACATTACTGCACAGTGTTAGAAAAAATGGTCAAATTAAGTTTGTAGTCCTTATTCAGTTGAAGCGAAGTGTAAATATTTGGAATTTTTGTTTGCCTTGCAATTGCAACTGCCAAAGACCCAAATTGTTAGCTGTCACTTTGACTCTGATAATTTGGTAGAGATTCCAATTGGAGTCAAATAAACTGTTATACTTTGTAGGGAATATCCTGTGTATTATAGAGATCAGTGCATTATGTCGTTTTAGATTGGATTTTCGGAATGTTCTACTCTTTTTTGAGTCCAATCGAATATGAAAACATCATGTTGTCAAATTTACACACACACTACTGAATGACGCCATTTTATAAAATGGCTTCTTGAAGCATTTATCACTTTTGACAAGTAATCCGACGAAAAACTTTATATTGTAGTTTTCAATTGGACGTTCGGCGTACTCGTTTTCCACTCCTTTTTGACTCCTTCTACTCCAAAAGCATTCGATTGGCTGTTCCGAGTAATGTTTTCGGAGTCTTTTTCTGTTCCGGATTTCAAGAAGGAGTAGATTTGGAGCACACGCATTCATATAAAGTTTTTCGTCGGACTACCTGTCAAAAGTGATAAATGCTTAAAGACGCCATTTTGTAAAATGGCGTCATTCAGCAGTGTGTGTGTAAATTTGACAACACGATGTTTTCATATTCAATTGGAATCAAAAAGGAGTAGAACAGTCCAAAAATCCAATCGACAACGACATTATGTATGCGTGTGTTCCAAATCTACTCCTTCTTCAAATTGGGAATAAAAAAAGACTCCGAAAACAATACTCGGAACAGCCAATCGAAGGCTTTTGGAGTAGTAGGAGTCAAAAAGGAGTGGAAAAGGAGTGCGCCGAACGTGCAATCGAAAACGACATTAGTCTAGCAGTCTATATATTTATTTATATATACGTCCATAGAGCTTGATTTCACGATTCTTTTTTTTGTCGTTTCGTGTTTAATCTTTTTGACACTTTATATGAGGGGTTTAGAAATGTAGGATAAATGAAGAAACGAAAGCACGTACACAAATCTTAAGATTTTTTCTGGTTGAACTTTGACGTTTATGATAAGCTTTAAATGATGAGCCTTAAAAGTGTTTTTCGTGATTAATTAGACATAAATTTGAAAAAGAAGTTATATTAAAATATTTTTAGTTATTATTACTGCCAATTTTTCCATAAATTAACGTCAGAAAAACGAATGGGCTCTTTTGGTTGTGTGTAATCGCGTACCTGTCAGACGAAAAACGAAATGAACAAAAACATGAATCGTGTAATCAAGATCATACTTTTTGAACGTCAGACAAATGAATAGATTTTTTTCGTTGTGTGGAATCACGAAGGTACATATATGCCAAAAAGACGAAAAATGAAACGAACGAAAAAACGATTCGTGTAATAAGGCTCGTACAGACGAATTTTCAGAATTTTTATGACAGCCGATCTAATCTGAAAACTCTAAGAATTCAGATGTTTGAATCCTTATATTATTTATGACAGGTGACCAACCAGAAGCTCTAAAGCGTGGTACACAATATTCAAACCTGAGTGTCAGGCTATGTTCTAACTGAAATTCATCGTACGACTGAGCAACAAGCGATGGTTGCTGCATCGGACGATCAAAATATCTAGTATCAATAAATCCATCAATGTGTTCTTATTAGAATATAAACCTGGTAGCGCGATGAGGCTGAAGCTAAATTTGTGTGACTGGCACCGACGCTACAAGAAGTTGTTTCATCGCCTTAAAACAAATGAGTTTGTTTTTTATCGCACTACAATGCAACGGATTTCAGAGAAAATTTGATAAACGAAGCTTATTACAACAAATTTTATGGGATTT
This sequence comes from Dasysyrphus albostriatus, assembly GCA_946251815.1. NCBI lineage: Eukaryota > Metazoa > Arthropoda > Insecta > Diptera > Syrphidae > Dasysyrphus > Dasysyrphus albostriatus. Next base: position 12,695,484 of record OX276339.1, read on the forward strand.
ATTTTGGTAGTGCTACAAAAATAGATGCAATGCATTTTGGGTGGGAGTTAAAAATTTAAATTGCTTTGGATTTAGTTCTACATACATTTATTGAACCTCGCAATCGTCATATTTCACGATTTGAATACTTAAAACAAAATATCTTTTCTAAATTTTAGATTAGCTGTAAACATTTTGTTTACTCATCTTATTTTCTGATCAACGTTGAGGATTTGTGCAAACTTCGAATAGGGAACCAGATTTAAAATTAACTTTCGTGGCCGCGTAGGAGCGATCAGTAATAGGACACACATTTTGGCAGCGCTCTCAATAAGCGATGCGACCGACCGAAGCCCATCGCTGGGTTGCTAGGACATAGCCTCAGGCGTGTTGGACGTCAAACATGCCTGAAAAGTTTCACGTACACACTTGTCAGTTGTGTTAGCTGTCAGGCAAAGCAGTTCCACTATTCTCAGAAAATTGGGATTTTCTTATTTCGAGGTTATTTTCACCACGAATCGTCTTAATTTTTTTGTTTACATCACACACACCAGCTTTTTCATATATAATTGCAATTTTCCCACTAATTCACGCTAATAATTCTTAATTTTTCCCGTGAATGTCGGCTCATGAATTAAATTGTATACACATCATCGATCAACCAGCCTACAAACAGAGGGCTGTCAGGCAGCACAGTACACAAATAGAAGGTATTACATTGCGCAGGTTGCCTAAAATGAGAACTGCCAGAACGAATTCAAGATGGCCGTTCTCGTGATATGTCTGCCGTATTACAACAATAACAAACGCAACAAACACGAAAGAAATTATCTTAATAACACTAAAAACCAATGTTCCTATTGTCAAAGTAATAAAATAATAATCATAAACATTAACAGCCGAATTTATTAGATTTTCTTAAAATGCCTCTTAGAGGTCATTTACTTTAGTTTGCTTAAATATTTAAGTTGCTTTTAAATAACGTTACTTAAATTCTCATCTATAATCAATTTTCCATTGCTACTTAACTAAACGATTGAAATGTAACGTAACGTGAGAAAACTCACTAATACATGTTCTTTTCAGCTTTTTTTTGGCAGCTTGCAAACAAATTCAAACAAAAGATGAGCACATGTATTTATAAGAAAGAAAGAGAAGCAACTGGTATACTAAATGCAAACGAAATGAAACATGGTTCCATTTTGGTTCCTGATGCTTTGATGTTTGTGTTCAGAAACTCTATTATTCAATTCTTTGATTCACACCTTGGCCTTTTGATAGAAAAATATGTAAATAAATCGAAACAATTTATTTTACAATTCATTTTACTAAAGGAAACCACAAATCTTAAAACTTTCATTAGGTACCGCCAGCAAAAATATGAAAACTCTACCCACAAACATACATAGGTATACCTATATTTCTGAAATAAGAAAAATCATTAGTTTCGAATGTCAAAATATGTTTAAGATGGCTTTAAGTAACCTTTAAGCGCGGTGAATGGCGTTTAAGTTAAGATGCATTTAAGTAACGTTGCTTAGAAGTGAAAATTGATTATAGATACCGATTTCGCACTTAAGAGCATCTTAGAGGCATTTTAATGTTACGAAGCCTTTAAATTTTCTTTATAAATACGGCTGTAATCTTTTCTAAATTTAAGATTAGCTGTAAACATTTTGTTTACTCATCTTATTTTCTGATCAACGTTGAGGAATTGTGCAAACTTCGAATAGGGAACCAGATTTAAAATTAACTGTCGTGGCCGCGTAGGAGCGATCAGTAATAGGACACACATTTTGGCAGCGCTCTCAATAAGCGATGCGACCGACCGTAGCCCATCGCTGGGTTGCTAGGACATAGCCTCAGGCGTGTTGGACGTCAAACATGCCTGAAAAGTTTCACGTACACACTTGTCAGTTGTGTTAGCTGTCAGGCAAAGCAGTTCCACTATTCTCAGAAAATTGGGATTTTCTTATTTCGAGGTTATTTTCACCACGAATCGTCTTAATTTTTTTGTTTACATCACACACACCAGCTTTTTCATATATAATTGCAATTTTCCCACTAATTCACGCTAATAATTCTTATTTTTTCCCGTGAATGTCGGCTCATGAATTAAATTGTATACACATCATCGATCAACCAGCCTACAAACAGAGGGCTGTCAGGCAGCACAGTACACAAATAGAAGGTATTACATTGCGCAGGTTGCCTAAAATGAGAACTGCCAGAACGAATTCAAGATGGCCGTTCTCGTGATATGTCTGCCGTATTACAACAATAACAAACGCAACAAACACGAAAGAAATTATCTTAATAACACTAAAAACCAATGTTCCTATTGTCAAAGTAATAAAATAATAATCATAAACATTAACAGCCGAATTTATTAGATTTTCTTAAAATGCCTCTTAGAGGTCATTTACTTTAGTTTGCTTAAATATTTAAGTTGCTTTTAAATAACGTTACTTAAATTCTCATCTATAATCAATTTTCCATTGCTACTTAACTAAACGATTGAAATGTAACGTAACGTGAGAAAACTCACTAATACATGTTCTTTTCAGCTTTTTTTTGGCAGCTTGCAAACAAATTCAAACAAAAGATGAGCACATGTATTTATAAGAAAGAAAGAGAAGCAACTGGTATACTAAATGCAAACGAAATGAAACATGGTTCCATTTTGGTTCCTGATGCTTTGATGTTTGTGTTCAGAAACTCTATTATTCAATTCTTTGATTCACACCTTGGCCTTTTGATAGAAAAATATGTAAATAAATCGAAACAATTTATTTTACAATTCATTTTACTAAAGGAAACCACAAATCTTAAAACTTTCATTAGGTACCGCCAGCAAAAATATGAAAACTCTACCCACAAACATACATAGGTATACCTATATTTCTGAAATAAGAAAAATCATTAGTTTCGAATGTCAAAATATGTTTAAGATGGCTTTAAGTAACCTTTAAGCGCGGTGAATGGCGTTTAAGTTAAGATGCATTTAAGTAACGTTGCTTAGAAGTGAAAATTGATTATAGATACCGATTTCGCACTTAAGAGCATCTTAGAGGCATTTTAATGTTACGAAGCCTTTAAATTTTCTTTATAAATACGGCTGTAAATATCTCGAAACAATTTTATTTTCTTATCAAGCAACAAAGGAATACACACATAACACACAATAATTTTCAGTCAAATAACACGTGATCCACCATTTTTGAACATGCCTTGAAAACGCTAATTGGTCAGTTTATATTTCTTGAGCGCTCAATATTTTTCCTCAATTTTTTGACAGAGCAGGAGAATTAAATATAAACAGTATTCCTCACATAGAAGTAAAAACAACTCTCTTTTTCTTTTCTTCTTATGTAATTTACTGCGACAAAATTTCAGTCTCAGTTGGCCAGTTTATATTTCTTGAGCGCTCAGTATTTTTCCTCAATTGTTTGACAGAGCAGGAGAATAAAATATAAACAACATTCCTCACATAGAAGTCAAAACAACTCCCCTTTTCTTTTCTTCATATGTAATTTACTGCGACAAAAAATAATTGAGCAAGCGAATCCAAAAAATTTCAGTCTCAGTTTTTAAGGGGAAAAGTGAGGAATTTTTGAGAGGAATCCTGTTTATATTTCTGAGCGCTCTGAGTCCTCTGAGATCTCAGAAATATAAACTGGCTAAGTTTTTAAGGGAAAAAGTGAGGAATTTTTGAGAGGAATCCTGTTTATATATCTGAGCGCTCTGAGTCCTCTGAGATCTCAGAAATATAAACTGGCTAAATGATATTACCTTCAATGTGTGTATCATGGTCAGGCAGTATCAAGAAATTTTGTGAGCAGCAGGTTATAAGTCAGCCCATCATTCAGAGTGTACACATTCACAGTTCTGTTTGATATCCAACACGCCTGACACTCAGGTTTGATAATGTGTACCACGCTTAAAAGTTCAGTTATCTGAATCTAAGAACGCACGAACTCCCAATCCTATACTACGTTTACAAGCAGTATCGAGAGCTCGAGTTGAAATAGGTTCGAATATACAACCCAGGTTTTTCTTCACTTGGGTTGAGTGCTCCTTTAAGAGTTGAGTTGAAATGGTATTGAGATTCCAGAAAAATAAATGGCATTAATGTATTTATTTCAATGCAAATTTAATTTAATTGAACTAACATAAGGATTTACCAACACGTATATATTAAAACAAAACAATATTTCTACACAAACATGCAAATAAACACTTCATAATGCAATATCTGTGAATCCAACTCGTCGACCCAGGTTTCTAATCACAAATTTCATCTCGAGTCCTCTCCTCAAGTGGAGTTGTTCGTTTCAGCTTGTAGACAAATCAAATTGACAGGCGAGGATTGCCATCTTTTTTTAATAATCTCTGACTAAAACACTTTAAAAATAAATGAATGTTGACAAAAAGTGCTTAATATTAAATTCCGAAAACACGAAAAACAGAGCACTCGAAAAAAATCAAATATCAACCGTGGATTCGTAAGTGGGAAACCAAAATTTTTATATTTAATTCTTTCAAAAGAAATTTCTTCATGCAATACCTTTATGTCGGAACTCGGAAAGTTCACAATTCTATTAAATAAAAGACAAAAAAGTCGGAAAAGATTCTATTGCAATCATATTCATAAATTCTTCTCCTTTAAAGTTGTGCTTATTTAGAAAATTTTTTACTTGCAGTAAAAAAAATTGGTGTAAATTTTTTTAATTTTCTTTGATATGTTATGCACAATTGACTGTAAGTTTTGTTAATTATAAAATATAAATATAAATTCCAAGTTTCGCATCGAATTGCCTTTATACACACCTTGAAAGAATTCTTGTCTTAATTAGTAAATTTGCTAGGAGACTGGGACAACACACATTAATTAAAAGGGAGGTGAGCACAGCGAATCCCTGTTGCACATTTTTTTCTTTCGTTAGACAAACAGACTTTTTCTTCCTAAAAAAAAAAACAATTTTTCTTTTATTATGCTCAAAATTTTAAGATTTTAACCTTTTGTGTTTATTGCCCCTTGCCATCTTTGGGTTGAGGGTAGCATCCAGTTCTAATCATTTTTAAGTGTTATAAAAATTAATCAAATCCACCTAGTTATTTGCTAGGTCGTGGCCAGGTAAAACAAAGACGAAACGATTTCTGCATTTTGTGTTTGTTTTAACCAGCTGAACCTACTATGCCCCTGAAAGATACCGGGGAAAGGTACATTCTAGGGCCAACAGAATTAAATCCTGAAATGTTAAGATTGGTATCGTAAAATTTATCTCAGAAATTCCCACATTGCCTTTTTTATATTCGCTGTTAAAGTGGGTGGGAGGTTGAAAATGTATCAAACCAATATATTTATTTCAAAGGGGCGACTTTCCATTATGGTAGAACGCCAAGTACTTTGAATTATTTCTACAGTGAGCTGTCTGTAGAATAGCTATAAATAGTCTAGTCAAAATAGACATTTGACCTAGCCAAAATTCCGATAAGATTGAAAACTGGTATGGACGTTCCTTTTGGCATAACAAATCAATGCCAAAAGTCCCCGTCAATCCCACTCGAGCATAAAAAGTTATTCAAGTTAAACTTTCGAAAAAGTTGGTTTCTGGCCTATAATTTTGAACGGTGACTGATATCGAAAAATAATATTAGAAAGCTGTGTGGATCATGCAATTCTCTACAAAAAAAACATCTAATAAGGATGTAAAGCTATTTCTAAAATGGTGAATTGACAAAAATATCGGTTTTTTGGGAATAGCTCTTTAACGGTAAATGCTATCGAGCTATTTTCAAGCAATATTTGTAGTTGTTTTGACCCCTTAAATAAAAATGCAAAATTGTTTGATCTGACATTTACCGTTAAAAAGATATAATTATTTTAAAAATTTTGTCAAAAGCCAAAAAAAAGGTTTTCCGTTTTCTACTCTAAAATGACAATGGTGTTTAAAATAAATGTATGGTCAGTCTGTATATGCCAAAATGTTCTACTTAAAATGTTTTGACGGTTTTTTCCATACGAGTGGTCAGTTACAAGATATTGTGCTTTCAAAATGGCCAAATGTCGAAAATATCGGACTATCACCTACAATTCTTAAACAATTAATTTTATCAAAAAGTTCTTTAAGCAAAGCTTGTAGATTGTGTGATGCTCTATAAGAAAAAATATTTTTTTCTAAGACTAACCATTAAAAAGATATAAATATTTTAAGATTTTGGATCGAAGTAAAAAATAACGGCTTTTTATTCTTACTCTTAAATGCCAAAGATGTTAAAAAATGGATGCTTAGCTTGTAGGAGCTGAAATGTATTACCTAATAGGTAGTTCAATTTGTGTTGGTTAAAAAATAAAGCGGTTTTAAAAGCCAAAATGCCAAAAATATAGGTTTTTCGCGTATAACTCTCAAACGATGAATATTACCAAAAAGTAATATATGTAAAGTTTGTAGATAATTTCATACTCAACCAGATAAAAATTATTTTTTTTTTTTTAATTTACAATTCAAAACATATAATTACTTTAAGATATTATTTAAAGTTAATAACAGCGATTTCCTTCGTCTTACTTTTAAATGACAAAGTTTTCTTAAACCAATACATGCTGAGTTTAGAGGCCATAATATTGTCTACACATTTAATTCCACTCAAGCAATAATGCACAAGACATTAGATTAAAAAAAAAATTAAAAGCATTATTTTTGTATGATTTGCATCCGGAGAAAGTACCTACCTTTGTTTTTTTTTTTAATTTCTCGAAAACTAAGAAAGATTTTTGCGTCTAGTTTTCAGTATTTGACTAAGAATTGATAAAACCATTGAATATTTAAACAACGTGTTGATATAGGTTTACAACATTGAATCGTCTTCTTACGGTGCCGCACAGTGGGGAAATTTGTATGGGAGTGCGGAAAAAATTCAATAAAAACTGAACCACTCAATCGATTTGGATGAAATTTTCAGGGATGACAGCTTAACTCATAACAAGTTATTATAAATCATTTCAACCCACTGACTCTCCCCCTCCCCCTAGAACCAAAAAAATGAATAATTAAAAATCAGCTTTTTTGATTTTTTTTTTTAAAGAACTCTTATTGTGATTATATTAAGGCCATCCTTCCTATATAATGACATTTAAAAAGTGCATAAGGTATTCATATTTTTCTTTGGTAAGTTCTAACTTTGTGAACATGTCCTTGTTTTACAAATTTTTTCATCTGACTTTAATTCAATGGAAGAAGCGAAGTTGATAACCTCTTGGGGAAACAAAGCACGCACTTCTTCCCTTTTACGAGTATATCGCTAAGCGCGGTCAGAACACTCGCTAAATGATTTTCGCGGTCGACCAGATTTATGGCTAGTTGAAGGTGTCACGTCATTCTCGTCCTCATCACAATCAAAACCAATGTTAAATGTTCCCTCGAGCCAAATTGAGTTCTTATCTTCAAATCGCGATTTTGTTCGTTTGGATTCCAACCACCTTTTTTATTAACAAAAATAAGGAAATAAAATATTTTAATTTTTGTTAAAACAAATTAAATTTTAGTTGTACTTCTTTAATTAGTTAAAAACCACAGCCCGAGGATAAAATAGTTTTCAAATCATCACTATTAAAAAATTTAAGAATCTAATAAATGTTATAATTCAAAAAAGTACAATAAAATTTAATTTAGTTCAAACAAAATTGAATATTTTGTTCAAATAATTAATTATCACAACACAACACAACACAATATAACAGTTGGTTTATAATCATTATTCATTAATAAAACCTTTTTTTAAATTGAGAATAGAAGCGTTTGTACACTTCACTCACAATTAAATCAATATTTAGTTCACTTGTTAACGTATTTGTATTTTCCAATAACAATTTCAATTTTAATCTATCTTTGTTGCATTCCATAAGCTTTCTGCTTAGATCTATGTATGAAATGCTAAAAACTCCCATTATAATTAATAATTTTTATTTATTAAGAAGACGAAATATCCGTTTTCACACGTTTTTAATTTGAGCGGGTGACGAAAACGTTTACGCAAAAAAAAAATAACGGCTAATTCATTTTTTCTGAGCCAAGGTTAGAGTACCAAGAGAATATTTTTTGTAGTAGATTTTTTTAAAAAAGTGGTGCAATTTGTAGACTTCTTTTTTCATTTTTTTACTACAGTTGTATTGTATTGTAGTCTGACAACGATAACTAGTACAATTTTCTCAGTGCTAAGAAAAAAAGTATTGACGAATATATGATGCACATTAAATTAGCTATAGCTCCTAAACTATAGATCTTAGAAAAAAAAGTTGTTTTATATATTTTGTAGCAAATACAATTTTACAACTTTGTTAAAGATTGTTTGTCTCTATCATAAAAATTGAACAAGCTACAAGCGAAAATCCTTAAAAAGCTTAAAAACAAAATGGCGGACAAGTGCGTAGGATTTCAAGTGTGTCTGTTTGGAGTTTTTGGTTTTCATTAATGTTATTTAAATATTTTGAGTCTAAATTATGGCTCAAATTTTTTTTTAATCTAATTTATAGCGTTTTATTTTTTAATAATAGGAATTTAAAATTATTTTTGCTATAAATTACAGTTTTCAAGCGTCGATTAAATTCGCAGTGGCACCTGGTGGCACCTAAATTTGGTATATATCGAAAGATAATTTCATAAGGAAAAAGATGGTAATAGTCTCTAACTGTAGGCAGATGTAGCTAAAATTATATATACAAAAATATGAAAAAAATGTCATATTTTTTTCTTATTTCTTTAAATAATTCTATAAAAACACCAGAATCTTAAAATGTAATTATTCCTTCGATTTACAATAACAAAAAAATTGTATTTTTAGGAAAAAATATAAATGTATAAATCGGCTCAAGCGAACAAAAAATACACTACTTTTATTTAAGAGGATATTTACCCTATTTTTCATACTTTCAACAACTACCAACTTCACAAAGCTATTAAAAAAGAACTATAAATTCGATTTCATTAATTCTTTTTGATTTTGATTCAGTTTTTATTCTGGAATTAAGATATAAAATTTCAATTTTCTACGAAGAACTTTAATTTTCGACTTTTTTCCGCAAAATCCCCACTGTGCGCTGCAGCAAACTGCGAAATGCAGTCACGCTGCGTTAAGTGCGGTGAGGACCACATTAAGGGGGAGTGTAAACTCGGTTTGGAACGGGTCGAAATGTGCACTTTGCGGAAAGGAGGGGCACCCTGCCAATTATCGGGGTTGCTCAGCTTTTCAGCGAATTCGAATTAACAAAGCGGCTAAGCAGACAGCGATAGAGATACGCCCATCAACGCGTGCTCCTACAGCAACGCCCGTCAATCGCCAAATTTCCTACGCCCAAATGGCGACAGGGAGGGGAAAAACGGTACCGCCTGTAGCTAAGGTAGCCCAACCGGCCCTCGTGCCAAAGGCGCCGGACGCTCAGGCCGAGATTAGAAGCATGTTGCTGGCGATTCAAGGCCAGTTAACAGGACTTCACAATAAGATAAAGGAGCAGGCGACTAGGGTAGACTATCTCTACTCTGTTTTGCCTAGCCTAACGCAAATAAGAGGTTAAAGGCGCGCTGTCGGAGAGGCCTCTTAGGATCCTTGCTGTGAATGTAAATTCACTGATTAGGACCGAACGTAGAGCTAATCTTTTCCAATTGTTGAAAGACCAAAGTCCTGATGTGTTTATGGCCAGCGAAACTAGGCTGAACCAGAAACATAAGTTGTCTAACAACAATTACAATATCGTTAGAAGAGATCGACCCAACTCCACTCAAGGGGGGGGGGGGGGCGTCGCAATCTTCATACGAAAAGACATTAATCATAAAGTTATATACAGGGTGGCGCACCAATTGTGCTACAATAAGAAATTCAAATAACTTTTTTTTTAATCGATGTATTTCATTTATTTTTTTTTTATTGGTTAGAAAATTAAATTTTATTTTAAATAGTTAGTTGTTTTTAAAGATTATAGACCGCAAATGACCTCCACGCTCTCCCACGCATATGCGGCACCTGATCAAAAAATTATTCATTGCGGCCTGAAGAGTTGAAGTTGGGATCGCCTCAATTATTGTCGTTTTAACTGCTTTAATTCAGTTAAATTCGTGGGCTTCGTTTTATACACCTCTTGCTTGACATAACCCCATAAAAAGAAGTCTGGTGCAGTCAGGTCAGGTGACCTTGGGGGCCAGCGAAGAGTGGAGTTCCTAGAAATTAATTTGTTTGCGAATTTTTTGTTTAGCTCCGCCATAACTGGTCTGGCTATATGTGCAGTTGCTCCATCTTGCTGAAACCAAACGCTGTTGAATGGTATACGTCTTCGGCGCAGTTCTGGGTAAAAAAACACCTTCAACATCTTTAAATAACGGTCCCCATTAACAGTAACGGTTACACCGTTTTCTTCAAAGAAGTACGGCCCGACAAAACACCTTGATGAAACTGCGCACCACACAGTGACTCGTTCTGGGTGCAGTTCCGTCTCATGGAGCATTTCTGGATTAGACTCATTCCATATACGGCAATTTTGCTTGTTTACATTGCCGTTAAGATCAAAATGGGCCTCATCAGACATGAACAAACAATTGATCAATGTGTTGTCTTCTTCGGCCATTGATATCATTTTTTGGCAAAATTCCAGGCGAACAGGCAAATCCTGAGGGTTTAACTTGCTAGTAATTTGTACTTTGTACGGAAACAAGTTTTAATCGTCATGAAGTATCCGTAGTAATGACCGTCTACTAACTCCAATTTGCCCCGATAAGTTTCGGGTCGAAACGCTCGGATTGGCCTGTATTGCAGATGCTACTGCTGCGATTGTATCCTGAACCCGAACATTGGCATCTCGATGTTACGGCCTTCGTGCGATGCTTCCAGATTCGGCAAACATGTTTACAAACATCATAATGGTCCATCTACTCGGGGGATTACCGCCAAACTCCCGCCTAAATTCCCTTTGGACGGAAATGACGGACTGCAAAGCATGGTACCGTTGCACTATCCAAATTCTTTTCTCCGTATCCCAAGCATCCATTTTTATAAATCTAAATAGTAACCTACAAAATAAAAAAAAATAAGCCGATTACTCACACAGAAAAAAAGTTATTACGTTTTATTTTTGTAGCACGATTCGTGCGCCACCCTGTATAATAGTGATCTGCGCAGATTTCGGCTGTTAGAGGCGTGCATCGTATGCATTCCTCTCCAACAGGGGAAGCGAATCAGCCAACTGATTTTATGACAGCTTGAGAGCTTGAAAAACTTTTCGAATGTCTACGCTTGAGCTTGGAAGAAAATTACTTTCTCATGGCCGGTGATTTGAATGCCAAGCACCATGATTGGGGAAATCAAATTCGAAATCAAAGAGGTAATCATCTTTTCAATTGGATGAGTCGATACAACACTGAGTATGGTGTCGACCTGCTGGCTACGGATCGGCCATCGTTTCCAAGAAGCGGTGCCTATCTGGATCTATTGCTAATAGACGCAAGACTGACAATTACTGACACGGTGGGTCAAAGACCCAGAAACTGTTTACGAACGATCGAGTACGACAGTGATCACTGCGGACTCGCCGCCGTAATACAGCTTCCGAACGAGCTCGTAGAGTTGGAAGAGTATGTACCTGTGCATACTTACAATTACAGTAAGGTGCACTGGCCACGCTTCACCAACGCCTTATCGAGCGAAATCAGTTCGAACAATATATCCCCACCAAATGACAGGAATTTGACAAATAACGAAATAGACCAATACCTAGAACAAATGGACGAGACAATCAAATGAACAATGAACAGAACAATACCGAAATACAAGCAACGGGACGCAACCGACATGTATCGGAACGCGACCATTGACGCACTACACAGACAAAAAAGTGGACTGCTGACAAGACTAAAACTCTTGTACCGACGATTAACTGACCCTCACGATCTGGAGATTAGGACACTGAAGCCGTCGATCAAGAACATCAACCAACTAATTAAAGAAAACTATCGGTTGTCAATTAATTTGTTTTGGGATAACAAAATTCGGGCCGTTAATTCTAGCGACCCGAGCATGTTTTCCCAAATTAACAAGATATTTAGAAGGAATGATCAGAACGACCTTCCTTGTCTTAAACTTCAGAGAACGACAGACAACAGAGACGTACTGTTGACAGCAGGAATTAATCTAGAGGACGCCGTCTTGGACGATGACCTCTTTATTGTCGAAGATCCGCAGGAGAAAGTGGAGGCTGTGGGGGCTGCTTTCCAGCAAGTGTACAAGTTGAATGCGTGCATTCGCCCGAATCATGACCTGGAAAACAGAGCCTTGCTCCATCACTTCTATCTTCGGAATGACATCACGCAATGGCGATCAGAGAACCTCGGTTTTATCGGGTTCAATGAAGATCATTTGGCAAACGCCATAATCGCCGAGCGAAATGGGCCCAGTTCCCTGTTAATTACGAAGGTGGAGCTCCAGTTCATCTTTGATTCATTAAAGAAGAAGAAGTCAGCAGGAGTCGATGGCATATCCAACGTTGTACTTCGACATTTACCTCAAGAAGCAGTAGACGTTTATACCACTCTGTTTAACAACGCTCTGAATAATGCATATTATCCAGTGCGTTGGAAGACAGCTGTGGTGCATCCTCTCCCGAAAAAGGGAAGAGACAACTCCAATCCGGCGAATCTTCGGTCGATAAGTCTTCTTCCGAGTATTAGCAAGTTATTCGAAAAAGTTATCAATAGAGCTCTGTCTAAGTGGGCAGAGGACAATAATATCATACCGGACAATCAGTTCGGTTTTAAGGCGGGACATGACACCATTCATGCAGCGTCTAAACTCGTTTCTGATGTCCAATGGAACAAATCTAAGAAGCAGTGTACGGGTGCCTGTCTGGTTGATTTGGAGAAGGCCTTCGACACCGTATGGTGAGAGGGTCTTTATCTTAAGCTGACCGGATTTGGCATTGGTAAACCACTATTATATATGCTTTATGATATGCTCAATGGTAGAAAGTTTGTTGTCAAGAGTGGCAATGTAACTTCTGCCACAACCTTTAATATTAAAAATGGTCCTCAGCAGGGAGCGGTCAACTCGCAGATTCTATTCAGCATTTACACCAGCGATTTGATAAGTAGTCTAACTCAGGCAATTGCGTATGCCGACGATCTAATTGGGTACAGAACAGCTCCAAAAGTCGAGGTCATCAGGATTCTTTTGCAGCGTGACTTGAGAAGATTCAGCAATATTGCGATGACTGGAAGTTGAAAATCAACTTTCAGAAATCAGAAACTATCTTGTTCAGGACTTCGTTGCTTTGAGCCACAAGGGATACGAGAAAGAACTGGCGCAAGCTGGTGATCGTAGGGCCAAATGGACATCCACTGGCGAGTAAAAGTGTAGAAAAGTACCTTGGCATCTGGATGGATCAGTATTTATATTTCGAGAGACAAATAAATGCTGCTCTGGCCAGGGCTAGGGGAGCTTTTGTCCTGACGAAACGGTTGTTTTATAGCAGCCGGCTTGACAGCAGGGTGAAGGTGATTTGCTACATGGCCCTCATCCGGCCGATGATTGCCTATGGATGCCCGGTTTGGTTCAACGTTGCCCCATCTCAAATGGAAAAGATTCGGGTGTTTGAGAGGCAGTGTCTTCGACGCTGCCTTGGATTGCACAGAACACCAGAGTCGGAGTAAAAACACTACTATTCCAACCTGGCTCTATACAATGGGGCCAATATAAACAGGATAGATAATTTCTTGCTGAAGCTTATTCGAGGTCACATTGCAAGAGCGATGTCCTCGAGTAACAGCTTAATTTTCGGGGCTTACTACCCGAACAATGAATACTACGAGAGTGTGCGTCTAAGCGGCTTTATTCCGCCCGATGCATTCCTCTACCTAGACAGTCGAGGGCTGATCCAGGATAGAGCAGCGGTTCCGCTAATCTACCACGTCGGCCGTAGAACTGTAGATGGGCGGCTCCTTTACAGTCGAGACGTCCTCGCACAAGACGGAGCTGAGCACCTTCGGTTCAGTACAGTGCATAGGTTTAGATAGTTAGTTTTAAGTAGACACAGTCAGGGTGGCACCAAAAAAAAAATATATATATATAAAATCCACAAAAACACAAAAAAAAAATTATAAAACCGGAAAATGCTTGCTGTGGCTGTTCTAGTTTGTAAGTAGTCTGTAAGTAGCTTATAAGTAGATTGTAATTAGTTTATAATTAGTTGTAAATAGTTTTAAGTAGCTTTAAGTAGTTTTAATTAGTTTTAATTACCTTTAATTTAGTTTTATGTAGTTTGTAAGTTTTATATAAAACCAAAAAAAATAAAGACAGAGATACCGAGTTTTTTGTAAATTCTTCTCGGTAAAAAATAAAACCGACCTGGATTTAGTATTAAGATAGTTCTTTGGCCGAAAGGCATTAACATTAAGTTATTATAGTTTAACTTAGAGCGCCCGACTGGGGCCAGTAAGTTAGTTTTAAGATATTGATAAGTAGGCTAGTTTTTATGAATTTTTGTCCAGCTTTAAGATAGTTTTAAGAAAATTGAAAAATAAAAATTTTTTTATAAAAAAAAAAAAAAAATAGTTTTTAAATTCCGGGGAACAAATATTTTTCGTGTGAAACCCAGAATAAGGCTGAATAAGTTTTGTGTATAACCTGTCAGGAAATATCTTTACGAGGGAACATAAACGACTTGAAAACTTGTACAAGTAGGAAATGCGAAGCAAGGTAAAGCGGGAAAAAAAAATTATGGCGAAAATTACCTCAAAAATGTTTTAAAGTTTTGAATAATATGCCTCAGTGTAAGGACTTCGGTTTTTGATCAAACCATGTTGCGACCCCATAAAGGGGGTCGCGTCCAATAGTTTGAAAAACACTACTTTAGATAAACCCAAGGAGTAAATTAATTCTAGTTCAGCATTAATTTCGAGAATAGTTATGGTTAATCCAGAGTTAATTTATCAAATTTGGTGAGTTAACTTACCAATTTTAATTATACATTTAAGTAAGTTGACTAAAAAACATATTTCGGTTGCTAACCACAGTTAAAGCCGCCACTCGGGATAGTCTCGTCATAAAGATAAAGACCTTGAGAGGCATGCACCTATTATTTCTGAAAAAAAGAAGAAATTGCATGGGTATTGAGTTTCCCAGTTTCTTAAGTGTTTGTATTTAACTTATGTATTACAAACATTCAAGTTGGGTAATCAAGAATGGCTTTTAATTTTTGAGTTTTATGTTTTTTTTCCAATATTACTCTTAACTGCTCAGCAGTTTCCAAGTTAAAGCAAAAATGAAGTTATAACTGCGATTACTCTAATGTTGTCTTAGGTAATAAATAATAGATCTTCAAACTGTCCTGGGCAGATTTTAATATTTTCTTTAAATTAGATTAGATAGAGTTTATTTAGCAGTTAGCTCTTTTTACAATTCCATTACATTGTCTCTTATTGTTATTACTAATTATTTTAAATTAAATAATTATTTTTTACAAACAAAAGTGCATCTTTTTTAAATTTTATAAAGTTAGTTTCAGTTTTCACATTGATGGGAAGTTCATTGAAAATGAACAAAAACATATTTTGAGTTCTTGAATTTCTGAATAATTGCACGTTTAAGTTATTACTATTTCTCAAATTATAAGGTTGTGCACTTGCTCAGGTTGTTAGTCATTTGCTTTAATAAGTGGGCAACATACTTTTTATTTTTTTAACATAAAAATAAGTTTAATTTAAATTTTCTTTGCCTTACATTGAACCAATTTAGCATTTCCAGCATACTTCGAATGGATGTATATCTGCTACAATATAAAATAGAGTGCATCGCTTTGTTTTGAAACTTTTGTAAAGTTTCCAGTATACCTAAAGAACCAAATCTTGTATTGTTGGACAATACTGAAAGTGGGGTCTTACTATTGTATTATAAATTTTGATTGCCTTTGGAATACATAGTTTTGTTTTTTGAATACATTTTCCAAATGTGTTTTTTTAATTAAGTCTACTGTCCACTATAACTCCTAAATACTTTATTTAATTTATACATTTAAATTTTTCTATTTGGTTTATTTCACTATTTTCAGGTAGCAAAATTATTTTCCCTTTTTCTACGTTTAGCTTAAGTTTACTCATATTTAAGTAATTTTTTATATTTTTCATTTCATCAGTTAGTTTTCTTATGCAATTACATAGTTCATATCCTTCAATGTACCAAAGCCCATCATCAGAAAAAAAAAATGTATTTTGTTTTATTTATGTAATTGCTTTTTTAATAATCATTACAGCAGTATTAATTAAAAACTCGTATCCGGACCCTTGTAATACCCCAGGAAAATTAGACAAAAAAATGGCAAAACTTCGAAAAATTCCGACACAGCTGAATTTTGGTAGAGAGCTTTGTTTTGATGTCTTAAGCATTTCCTGAAAAGTTCCGTAAATTCGGGCCGGGGCTTAATTTTTTAGGGGAGGTTAAAAAGGGTAGTTTTTTTGAAAAAATGTGAAGGTACAAATTGTAGATTTCACTGTGCGAAAGAGAACAAATATATATTTTCTTTAATTTGCTGAGCAAAACAATAGGACGAAGGCGATAATATTTTTGTTTGCAGTCACCAACTAGCTCTCGTGCTGTAAGCATTGTTCCAACCGGCGGCTTTCCATTGTGTGCAAGTTCATACATTTTTTTCCACTTTCCGTTAACTTCTCAAAGAATACTACTTCTTTCTCTTTCACTCGTTTTGTAGTACCCAGTTCCTACTTATCTCGCGAGTGATAGTGTTTCTTACACATCATGGCCCCAGGGCCGAAAATGAAAACGGGAAATAGGTTCAGCGCGCTCACTGAAGTCGCGCTTTCCGAACCCCAGGCGAAAAGAAACAAAACAACGCTGAATCCCCTTGACCCATTCCCTGAACTCCCTAAAAATATCAATTATAAAAACCCTAGATTAATTGTTATCGCCCCTCAAAGTGAAAATAAACCACTTTCATCAGTGAGCATTTTTGCATTAAGAAAAGCTATCGATGCAATAAGCACTGAATATGAGCAGATCTCACAACTCAGAGACGGTAAAATATTAATCCTAACAAAAAATCAAACTGTCGCAGACAGATTCATCTCGACAAAAAATCTATCTAACCTTTGCCCTGTCACAATCACTATGCATAACCAACTCAACTCGTCTAAAGGCATAGTTTACGCTCCCTGTCTTATTAATGTTGCCGAGGCAGAAATTATATCGGAAATGAAAATGCAAAAAGTAACCGATGTCTACAAATTTACAAAACAAGTAGAAGGAAGCCAACGTCCAACAGGCTTGATGCTTTTCACTTTCGACACATTTCAAACTCCTAGTACCGTTGAAATCGGCTGGTATAATGCCAGGGTAACTGAATATATTCCTAATCCCATGCGGTGCCGGAATTGCCAGTTACTCGGACACACCACCAAACGATGCAACGGCACCCCCATGTGCCGAATATGCAATCTTCCACCACATGCTAACTCCGAGTGTTCTAGAACTTTGTGCGCAAATTGCCTCGCCTCCCATCCCTCTATATCCAAAGACTGCCCAAAGTTCATTCAAATGAAAGAAATTTTAAAAATCAAAACCCAGAAAAAGTGCAGTTTAGCCGATGCTAAACGCATCTACAATGACCAATTTCCGTCCCAAGTTAATTCAAACCATGACACATTTGCCAGCAAAGCAAAACAAACTAACCCAACACCTACCTCTTCACCACCAACTGAACTGGTATCAACCACACACGTGACAAACAACAAAAAAATACCTGACCTACAAACAGTAACGGACAATCATACAAACAAAAAGACACATTTCATCCAACGCAATAATACTGAACAAAATTTACCTTCATCTTCCGAACTCCCACCACTATCATTACCCCCGAAACCTCTCCAAATATCCACTCAAGCAATTGCAGCTGGACTAAAAAAAAATAATAAACAAATAAATACAACTACACCTACTGCTAACGAATACAGTAACAATACCTCATCAAATTCTATACCAACAAACAATAACACGAATAAGACAGACAAAAACTCAAATTTAAATACTTCTCAATCGAGCTCAACTCACTCAAACTCCTCCCCTTTATCCAAAACAACTCAATCCCTGATAGATAAAAACCAATACTATGTTCCCACTCCAATGGATGACGATGACAGCCAATAATACCCACAAAATTAACCTCAAAGACAACGGCTCTGCTGCCCAGGAATTGAATCTTCCGAGCTCCTCAAGGAGCTCGGTCGGTTCAACGTCTGGGCAGCGGAGTCGACACTTAAACCCCCCAAACTTAATAAACGTAAATATCACACAAAATAATCCTTCATCATCTCACTTCTCAAGAAATCAAAATTCCTCCACCCTTCCATCGGCCGCAGCCAATAAAAGTATGTGGAATAATTGTTATTCGAATATGGTTCTCGTAACCTTGCAATGGAATATGCAAGGATTTGCAAATAATTACGACGAGCTTAATTTTTTTTTTTTTTTTTTTTTTTTTTTTTATAATTCATTTTTATTTTTCAATTTTCTTAAAACTATCTTAAAGCTAGACAAAAATTCATAAAAACTAGCCTACTTATCAATATTTTAAAACTAACTTACTGGCCCCAGTCGGGCGCTCTAAGTTAAACCATAATAACTTAATGCTAATGCCTTTCGGCCTAAGAACTATCTTAATACTATATCCAGGTCGGTTTTATTTTTTACCGAGAAGAATTTACAAAAAACTCGGTATCATTGTCTTTATTTTTTGGTTTTATATAAAACTTACAAACTACATAAAACTAAATTAAAGCTAACTAAAACTAATTAAAACTACTTAAAGCTACTTAAAACTATTTACAACTAATTATAAACTAATTACAACCTACTTATAAGCTACTTACAGACTACTTACAAACTAGAACAGCCACAGCAAGCATTTTCCGGTTTTATAATTTTTTTGTATTTTTGTGGATTTTATATTTTTTTTTTTTTTTTTTTTTTTTTTTTGGCGCCACCCTGACTGTCCCTACTTAAAACTAACTACCTAAACCTATGTAAGTCGGCCATACCTAAGAAAATAGCAAGGTCAACTATTAAATGTCTTAAGGAACTTCATCTTCGTTTTTCAACCACGACGAGCTTAATATTCTAACTACTGAACACCATCCAGGTATTGTATCCATTCAGGAGACTCATTGTGCCTACAATATTACTCCAATAGTTCCAAAATCTTACACGGGTTACTTCCTAAATCTTCCTAGCAACATAACATCTAAGCAAGGCATCGGCATAATGATAAGAAAAAATATTCCTCATAGACAGATCTCTCTTAATTCAAACCTTTTAGTGCTAGCACTAGAAATCCAATTAAAATCAAAAATTACATACATAAATCTCTATCTCCCACCAGAACAAGTTATCACGAGACACGATCTAGAAAATATTTTAACACAAGTTGATGGTCCTATAGTAATTGGCGGAGATATTAATGCTTGGAGTGTCCTCTGGGGTTCACCCACCACAAATACAAAAGGAGCTTTGTTAGAGAATTTCTTGACAAACTCCAACCTCCTTTTATTGAACGACGGCTCGCCTACTCATTTCTCGACCCATAAAACCCTCACCCATATAGACATCACTTGCTGCTCCCCTGAACTATACCCTAAAATGCAATGGAGAACGTTAGATGATCTGCATAACAGTGATCATTTCCCCATATTAACTTCGCTCGTATAAGGCAATAAAGAAAAACCTTCTCCTCCTATATTGAAATATAAGACGGATCAAGCAAATTGGGATGAATACAAAAAATCAAACATTAACATCTCAGGTAATTTTAGTTTAGATGCGAACATCAACAGATCAGCTGCTATTTTTCAAAAATCCCTCCGAAAAGCAGCTAATAATACAATTCCACAATCTTACCCCAAACAGCCCAAACATTTTGTCCCTTGGTGGAATCCCGAACTAAACAATCTAAGAGGGGAAAAAGTGATAGCTTGGAAAAAATTAAAAAAAAAACCTACTGTAGAAAACCTTATCTCATTTAAGAAAGCCAATGCAATCTTTAGAAGATCATTAAAAGCAAACAAAATCAAAAGTTTAAACGAGTTCACTTCATCCATTAATCCTAACTCTTCCATAACAAATATCTGGAATAAAATCAGACGATTCAGTGGCTCAACATTTTCTCAATCAATCAAATGTATTGAAACCGATTCCATGTCGCTTAATACCCCGTCACAAATAAGCAAACAATTTGCAACCACATGGTCCGAACACTCCAATGACACAAATTTCCACAATAACTTTAGACTACAAAAAGTTGAAAGTCTTCGCAACACAACAATACTTCCTACAAATTCTGCGAGTATTCACCTTGAGCAACCAATATCTTTATCGGAACTAGAGTCGTGTCTTAGCAAACTGAAAGGAAAGACACCAGGAAGAGACAGGCTTTCATATCCAATGTTCAAAAATCTACCGACGCAGACAAAAAATATTCTTATAGAACTCTATAACAACGTTTTTGACGAGAGTGTTATTCCTCAATACTGGAAAGTTGCCACGGTCATTCCAATTCCCAAACCCAGAAAAGAGATTAATAAAGTCGATGGGTATAGACCTATCTCACTGTTACCATGCATTTCAAAGATTCTTGAAAAGTTGATAGCAAAGCGTCTCCTCTGGTATACAGAATCCAAAAAACTCATTGCTTTAAACCAAGTAGCATTCAAACCAAAAAGAGGATGTCAAGATGCTTTGCTTCATATTGACAGCTATATTTCAAACGCTATCTCTGCCAAAAACCATGTTTCAATACTCTCACTCGACTTCCAGAAAGCCTTTGATAGAATAGGAGTTCATCTTGTTCTAAAAAAGTTGAGAGAATGGCAAATAGGTCCAAAAATGTTTGGGTATATAAAAGCTTTCCTTTCTAATAGAAAATTTTGTGTGAGGGTGAACAATACCTACTCTCCAAACTTTCCTCTACACAATGGCATCCCACAGGGATCACCACTTTCAGTAATGCTCTTTTATATTGCATTTGATGAAATCAGCAACATTATTTCTAAATATAAGATTCTTGATCATTGTTGTTATGCTGATGATGTATACATACTTTGTAAAAACAATGATTTGGATACAACTAAAACGATTTTTATGCAATTATTAAAAGATATTGCAGATTGGTCCACTTTTTCTGGTGCCACCATTGCATTACAGAAGTGTAAAACATTTCATATATGCAGGAAAAAATCTTGTCCTAACTTAAAATTAAGCATTAACGAAGTAGAACTACAATCTGTTAATAAATTAAGTATATTGGGATTAACCTTTAACAATAAATTTAAATGGACTGATCATTGTACACAACTAAAAAAAACACTTGCTGCAAGGCTTAATATTATCAAATATCTATCCTCAAAAAGATGTAAAGTTCATATAAATACACTTTGTTACCTTACAAAAATGTTAATATTAAATAAAATAGACTATGGGCTCAACATTTACGGAAGCTGTCCTAAATCAACACTCAACATAATAAAACCTACATACCATCAAGCTGCAAGACGATCAATCAACGCATTTCAAACGACACCAATCAAAAACATATTAGCTGAATCCGGGTTGCCTTCGCTTAACGAGAGATATGAGGAAACGATTTTAAAATCAGCTACAAAGCTCTTATTCCCCTCAAGATCCGTTATAAACAGAGACGCTAGTTCAGCCCTTCGATCCACACGCCAAAAAAGAATCCCATCAGCAATTTCGTGTATATGGAACCGCATAACAACCCTTAACTTGCCCACTAAAACCACCTATATTCGAACGTCATCATACCCTTCCTGGATGTGCAGACCAGAATCTTTTGAGTTGTCATTGGGCAATTACTCTAAAAACTATACACCAAAAATCGTATACCGAAAAGTATTCGACACCATAGAAAATGAGCTCATAAGCAGGAATTGAAAATTTATATTCTCTGATGGTTCTAAAACAGAGTACCACACAGGCTTTGCAGTAACAACAAAACATGGCGAAATACTCAGGTTAGGTCTCCTACCTGAATACTCATCAATTTTTACCGCAGAAGCTCTAGCTGTCTACGAAGCTTTAAAATATGCAAGCAACACCAAAGGATGCTGGGTCGTATGTACAGACAGCCTTTCGGTCATCCATGCTATTATGAACTTAAATAACAGCTCGCCATCAATTACCATTCTAAGGGACATTGTTGTCAAGACCGTGAACAAAGTAAAAATTATGTGGGTTCCTGCCCACATCGGCATTATGGGTAACGAATACGCTGACAAAGCTGCTAATTCAGCCTACAAATCCCCCTCCTTCTTATTTAATACATTCGATGAGTCGGATCTCTTAAGAACCATCAGAGCAAAAATCGTGACAACCCAGAGGCAAAGATGGTCGACATATACCCACCATTACTCAAAAGTCAATATTCACAAAACCCAACCCATGTTCCCAAGTATTACACCCAAGGAAACCATTACAAATTTCGTTCGTCTTCGCTTAGGCCACACATCTCTTACTCACCAACATCTTTTAAAAAAAGAAAACCCTCCGATCTGCTCTACTTGCACAGTAACAATGGACATCCAACACCTGCTAGCCCACATAAACCGACTTTTAACTAACAATAATCAAAACATTTACCAACTACTTAAAGATATTAATGCACAAAACCTAGAAACTATCCAAAAATTAATTTTGAAACTTAACTTTAAATTATAAATCTTTATCAGCGAGCCGAACGCCTTTGCAGCTTGTGCTCCTAAAATTTTGTACTAACCTAGCAATTTAAGATTACTATTTTAGTTTTTATAAATAAATAAATAAATAAATAAATATTTTTCTTTGAATGCATGAGATAGAAAAACTGAATAAACATTGTCGGTGTGTTGGTTAGGTTCGTTGCGATTGCTGGTGGAGTTGCTCATGTGCGCGCTCAGTAGTCAACTTGTGACTAAACTATTTTGTTGCGGTAGCAGTTGCATGTGCCCGACTAGCGCGTATAACAAAAACAAAAGTGGGACACCTAATTCAGTTTCAATTGATTCAGATATACTATTATTAAATTTTACAACTTGCTCGCGTCCAATCAGATGCGATGGTTCAACCATTCGCATTCAACTTTATTTTGTATTAGATGTTGTGTGGAAGTGATTAGTAAAATCTTTCCTTCGGTTTTTTGTTGGTCACAGTGTGTTTGGCAATGAAACAACTAAGTTACATATGCTTTCCCTACATTTCGGCAGGGTTTGCTGCCTTCTTCAGGGGAACTTTAATATTGTAGTAGAAACTAAAACAATAGGAATTACAATCACAATTTAAGTAATTAAGTTAAAAATTTAATATTGTTAATGACTATTATCATTGAAAAAAAGTAAAAATAACACTTCGAATGAAGTTAAGTCTATTAAATAAAAACAAAGAAATTTTTAAAATGACATTTAAGAAGATGAGACGAGAGAGCAATAGACGGCCGAGATGTTTTGTCTTGTTTTCTGTTCATATTGTTGTTGTTATAAATTATATGTAATATTTCGAGAGTGTATCGTTTTGATACTCGTACATGTTTCTCTGTAAAATGTTTACACCTTCAAAATTTGGAGAATGACCGCTTTCAATACTGTGGCTTGCCAGGGCTGTCTTTGCAGGATTGTTGGATTTGCTGTTGGATCTATGATTGGCGATGCGTTGGCGAGAAATTACTTTTTGGTGCCGATGTAGCACAGGCTGCATGGCTCATCTAATAAAATAAAAACAAAATCAATCTATCTGTGAAAATTAATAATTATTAAATTATTATTACAAATGTTGTGGGAGCTCTAAGGGATTAGAACTATCGCGAAAGTTTCTTCTCTACCTCCCGATCTTAATTTAAAAATAAAATAAATCAATGTTGTTTACATTTTGTTTTAAAATAACAAAAATAATAAAAGAAGAATATACCTACGTGTAAAAACTTTTCACAGTGTTAATTTCAATTTGTCAATGTTTGACGTTTAACACGTGATATTTTCATGCAATATTGTTGGCAGCATTCATTTTTAAAGCGAATGTGGAAGCTCGCTATTCATAATACCGTGATAAGGGGAATTCGCTATAAAGCGAAAAAGCCCTCATTACGAATAGTTCCATTAGTAATGAGGGCCTTAAGAAGGCAGAAACCCCTAGCAAAACGTCGGGAAAGCATAAGTAACTTAGTTGTTTCATTGTCAAACACATAGTGACCAAAAAGCCCAAGGAAAGATTTTATCAATCTTTTCCACACAACATCATATACATTTATTCCAAATTGGTCAATAAATCATCTTAAGTTTATTTTTTATAACTTACATTTAAATAACAAATTGTCAAACCAAAAAAAATCGTTGAAGGGGAACTAAGGTAAACAAAACAATAAACCAAAACATGATAGCTTTAGTTTCTCAAATAGACCCATGTAAACATCCTTCTAACTTACAAAAAGAATTAACAATTTATCCTAAAAAAGTAAAATAATAAATAAAAAAACAAATTTGACGCCACTTTAAGCTACCCACCTTACACTAATCTCTCAACAAAAGCGTAAATTCTGGTTTACCACCTATTTACATTTTAAACTTAAAAGCTCATGCAGATTATCTAACAAGATAATTGTGATAAGACAACAACGTGCCAATGCTTATCCGTTTAGGGAATAGAACCAGATGGCCTCATCGCATGAACTTTCACTATCTTTAACGGAAAGGATCATATCTGAATAGCAGGAAATATTTGCAACTATCATGGCAAAAACAAATAAACAAATTTATCGCCAGAACTTAACCAGAGCTTCATCTTCAGTGTCTAGAAGAATCTACAGGAACCTGAATCATTTAATGCTAACTGAGGAAAGCTATTTTAACGTTGAGTACTCTTCTATAAGCACAATTTTCCGAGCTAGGGTGGAAATTCAATTTGAATTTATGCAATAGAAGAGAACCTTAGGATATTTACCACTTACACTTACTTACAATTTTACAAGAAATAAGTCGCTTATATTTCCAGAAAAGTTTTCTGACTCTTTATAATCTACGAAATATTAAATGGTGCTCGAGGATGGTCGAGCTTATTCAAATTCTGCAAACATGCTCTAACGTATCGGACTAGCTTTTAAAGAGAGAGCTATTGACATGTTTCTACTGAAACCTACTAGTTACTGCCCTAAAATTACTTTTTTTCATTTGAGATTTTATTATTATTTTAATTATTGTATGTTTCAAATCATTAAAATTGTGTGAAAAATTTGAATATACTCCTTCCCATTTGAATTTCTATAAAATTTTAACTATGTTTTGTAAATTCTAAAAAAAAATTATAGTTAAGTCTGGAGTTCCTCAGGGTAGCCATCTTTTTCCTATTCTTTTTATATTATTTATAAACGATCTTCCGTCAGTTCTTAAGTTTTCGATTTGTCTTATCTATGCTGATGATGTTAACATTTTTAAAACTATTTCTAATAGTCTTGACTGTGAAAAGCGTCAAATTGATTTGAATGCTTTTTATAACTGCTCGTAATTGTTTGTTGTTGAATATCGACAAGTGTAAGATTATAAATTTTACAAAAAAAACTATCTATTTTGTCTTTTGATTATAACCTCAATGGCTTAAGTCTATCAAATGTTAGTGAGGTATCTGTCCTTGGTGTTTTGTTTGATAAAAAACTCGAATTCACGCAACATATTAATGGGATATGCAATAAAGCAAATTCCATATTAGGTTGGACCAAAAGGGAATAACGTAAGTTTTCCGACCCATATGTTATCAAACAATTTTATACAGCATTTGTCAGACCCATCTTGGAGTATGCCTGTTAGGTGTGGCCCCCTTATTACAGCTGCCACAAAATTAGAATCGAAAAGATTCAAAAAAGGTTCTGGAAATTTTCCCTCAGAGACCTTGGCTGGCAAAACCCATTGAATCTTCCATCATATAATAGCCGGCTCAAACTTATTGATCTTCCGAGTCTTGAGAGTAGACGTTCTTATTTATGTTTTGTTTTTATCGTTAAACTTATTGACGGTAACATCGACGCTTTGAACCTTTTGTCTCGTGTTAATTTTAATATTCCAAAACGTAACTTGAGAGAGCTCTAGCTAACCCTTTGTATATAACGCACTATCGTACCAACTACGAACAGAACTCACCTTTAAATAATATGTTAAAATTATATAACGTAAATCATAATTTATTAAATAATTTTTCTGATTTATCTAAAATTGTCTTTAAAAGAACATTTTATAATTTGTAATCAATACTTAATTTTAATAAACAAAATTGAACGCTAGATTAATTAGCTTGATTTGAAATAAATAAATAAATTTGTGAATAACTATTCAGTAATAATTATTAATAAATTAAGTTATTGTTTTTTTAGTTATATTTACTTTGTTAATGAAATGTCATATCCGACAGACGGCAAAATTGCCATGTTCGTATTCTTAACTGTAATTTTGTACAATCGAATCAAAAAAAATAAAGAATTTATCTATCTCATAGAAAAACCGATAAAAGTAACACTGATGATTAATATTAATGTTACTATTTTATACCTGGTACTTTTTATATGCATAAATAAATATAAAATTATATATATTTGTATATGAGCGTTTTATATCTGCGCCGGTATATGAACATATTGCTTAAAGATCTCACTGCGGTTGGACTTTCATCCTTTCCTTTGTATTGTTTTGTGATTTTAAAGGATGTTCCCGCGCTCCGGTCTCAAACAAAATATCAATATCATTCACGTATGTAGGCATTTGGTTTCGTAAAAGAATTTCCACTTATTGGCAACTGGGTTAAAATAGATATCGATAAACTAGGATGATCACCCATGCCTTCAACAGGGTCTCAACGTAGAACCCAAGTCTTATGCCGAGAAGGTTAAGTTCACCATCGTACTGTATTCATAGGAAAACAATATATATAACGGGTGATTTTTTAAGAGGTTTAGAACTTTAAAAAAAAAACACAAAAAATTCGAAAAAATGAATGAAATATTTATTTGAATCGATAGTTTATACCTTGCAATTTAATGTTTAAAGATAATTTCATGCAAATGTTGACCGCGGCTGCGTCTCAGGTAGCCCATCCGCTGAGTCCAATTTTGGCATACTCTTTCACACATATCGGCCGGTATCTCACGAATGAATGCATGGATGTTGGCTTCCAGTGCGTCAATCGAAGCGGGCTTGTCCCTATAGACATTAGCCTTGACATACCCCCACAAAAAATAATCTAATGGTGTCAAATCGCACGATCTAGGCGGCCAATTGACCGGCCCGAAACGTGAAATTAACTGTTCACCAAACTCGCCTCGCAATTGCGCCATTGTTTCGCGTGCTGTGTGGCATGTGGCACCGTCTTGTTGAAACCACATATCATGCAAGTCAAGAACTTCCATTTCGGGCAAAAAAAAGTTTGTTATCATCGCTCGGTAGCGTTCACCATTGACAGAAACGCAGCGATTCGCATCATCTTTGAAGAAATATGGCCCAATAATGCCGCCGGCCCATAAACCGCACCAAACAGTGGCTTTTTCGGGATGCATTGGTAGCTGTTGCAATGCTTCTGGCTGATCTTCACTCCAAATGCGGCAATTATGCTTATTTACGTACCCATTCAACCAAAAATGAGCCTCATCGCTGAACACAATTTTTCGATAAAAAAGCATTTCGAACCGAGCACGAATTTTGATAGTAAAATTCAAAAATTTGCAAGCGTTGTTCATTTGTAAGACGATCCATGGTTAAATTGCAAACCAAACTGAAGCTGTTTGACAGTGACACAAGGTACTAAACACACGTCAGCTGTCAAAACCAGTGTTGCCAAAACCAAACCAGCTAAAAAATCACCCGTTATATTCAAAGGTATGTAAATACCAAAAAATATCTTAAATGCAAATGAAAATAGATTGATTTATGTTTAATTATTTAAATATTCGGTAAGAAGTTAAACATAGCCAAATAACATAATTTAACACATACTCGATACTATATCTTAATCGACAAAAAAAACCATGTTTTTTTTTTTTAATTTCTACGGGTTGATGCCTGACGTCCGTTGAGGCCAGTCGCGCACATGCAACTGCTACCGCAACAAAATAGTTTAGTCACCAGTTGACTACTGAGCACGCACATGAGCAACTCCACCAGCAATAGCAACGAACCTGACCAACACACTGACAATGTTTATTCAGTTTTCCTATCTCATACATTCAAAGAAAAATATTATCGCCTTCGTCCTATTCTTTTGCTCAGCAAATTAAAGGGTGCATTCGGCAACGTATCTTTAGCAATCCGGATTTGTTTGTGTTGTTGTAATCCCTTGTTAAAGAACAGCTTATGCAAAAACAACTCAACTTATCTGAAATTTTTTGAATTATGGATACCCTATCACTTGACCAGCCGAACGCGACCAAAGAAAAGATAAATTTTTTTCTCTTACGCAATGAGAACATAACGCACTTTGGAAAGAACGAAATTCAACGATGAGGTTAAATATCCGCAACTATTTGGACATTCCGCGTAGTTACATATTATTCCATATGACACAAACTGAAAAACTAATTTCGGGCAATTGTTCAGTTTGTGCCAAAACACTATCTGAAAAGTTGCTCGAATCGACGACGGAATAATTTCTGCATGTGCGCGGAGTCTCTAACAGGTCGTTTTGCTTCCACTGTCCAAATTAAAATACCCAGTATCACCAGCATTCAAAGATGAACAAGTGAACAGTCTACCTTCTCTTTTCTCCCACAAATAGTATTCAAGAACATCCGATCCTAAGTCTGCTACCTCTATTTCTTTCTGCAATGTTAAGTATTATATATATATATGGTGATTCCCCTACACTTTTTAGTGACATTTCAGAATTTTGTTTTGTGTTCAAAAATCATATCTCTTAATACTCAACAGTGGGCTTATGTTCTGGTAAGAAACTGTGCGGTGTTTACACTACGGACTTTAAAGTCTTATTTATTTCAGTTTTGTTACACATATTTTATTTATTTCAGTTTTGTTGCACATAGTTTTCTAATGATAAATTAATTATATTATCCCTCCAGTTTTAGTGGTATTTTATAAAACACTATCTTTGGTATTTGTTTTCAAGTTAAGTTGAATATAAGCCACCCCTATTTATATTTGCCTCTAATGCGTGTGTACGGTCACCTAAAGATCCGCCAGGCGTCCATAACAAATCATGTCCTTATTTTTCATATCAAAATATATATTTTGTTTGTTTTGGTTTACCAATTTTGTTTCTACGTTAGTCACATGATTTTATATAATTGTTTTAACATAAATAAACATAACATTTTTTCAAAATTACAGCCTATTGGTTGTAAAAATTCGAAATTTAAAAAATCACGCATAACCTATAGGCACAGATAATAAACTATTACCCCCTTTACATGAGCGGATCGAATTCAATTCGGATTGGATTCAATCCAAATCGAAATTGCGATCCAGGTATATTATAATTCCAGATCGAAAGATTGAATTCAAATAAAAATTGAAAAATTTGGTTACATTTTGCCAATTATATTAATTCTATGCAAAATTTAACTGTACAACGTATGCAAATATTTAGGAAATGAGCTTAAAGAAGACGGCAATGGTTCGTAAAAAAAATCATTTTCATCTGAGTTGGATTCATCAGAAAACCCAAATGAGAAACATGGTGAATAATTATGTTGCCAATATCCCAAACAAAAATTCGGATGAAAAAAAGAAACCAAAACTGGCGGAGCAAAATAGTAAATGAACATCCAAGAGTTACTACGTTTACATGTGGTATTGAAGCGAGCTTGAAGCTCGCTCCAACTCTTTGTATAACTGGGTCGGGTTGGAACGAGCTTGATTCGACTCAATTCCACTCGAGGAGCGGAGTCGAGTCGAAATTTGTGATGCAAAACCTGGATCCAGGAGTTGATTTTACAGATAATGTATTATGGTCTGTTTATTTGCATGTTTGTGTACAAATATAGTTTTGTTTTAATATATACGTGAATAGAATCCTTGTGTTAATTAAATTGAATTTGTTTTGCATAGAAATAAATACATTAATGCCATATATTATTTATTTTTCTGGAATCTCAATACCATTTCAACTCAACTCTAAATGAAGCAATCAACCCAAGTGATGAAAAACCTGGGTCCTATATTGAACTCTATTTCAACTCGATCCTGCTTGAAAACGTAGTAGATGTGGAGACGGAAATCACAATACACACAAACCAACAAGCATCTGAAATCTCGATTCTTCAATTCTTTGATCTAGGTATATAAGTTCTAAGTTCGATTCGATCCAGCTCACCGAGTTGGATCGGATCGAGTAACCCGGATTCGATCCGATCCAGGTCTGCATGGACCTATATCTTGATTCAATTCGGATTCAATTCTCCATGTCAACATCGTATATACAGATGAAGAATCCCCATAGAAAAAAAATTTGCCAGTTTTATTTTAGACCATTCAGACGATGAGCAGGCAAGAAAGCTCTTAGCCTGTTCACAGTAAAGCACAGAAAGACAGCTCTTTGTCTTTTGCAAAAATTTCTCTCTTGCGTGCTCGATCATATGATTCTCTTTTGCTCTGTTACTCAGTGGCCTGATTAGGGAATACGAAGCGAATCGTTTTAGGTGGTGAAAATGATGTTTGATATTACTGCTTTCACTTTGCCTCTTTCGTTTTACATTCGCCCTATTTTCGAAATCGAAAGCGATTGTAAAAGTAAATTTCCATTTTTACAGCATGAATTTTCGATAGGTTTTTTTTGCGGATTGGTGTATCGACGGGTGAAATTGATAGTTTGTTCATTGTTTTCATTAAAATAAATAAAAAGTGGGTGCGATTGTTATTTTTTTTTTATTAAAAACACTAAAGATATAAATTATATTTTGTTTAATACACTTCATGTTGTAGGAAGGTTGCCCGAAATATCAACACACCACAAACAATTTTCAGTGCTCATTTCGTCCAAATACCAAGGCAAACACAAATGCTTCTTTTGAAAGGTCAGCTTAGTGAATTTATTGTTTTTTTTTTTAAATAAAGAATATTTTACACAAAATAAACACCTTTCACAAAAACACTTACACAATTCTCAAATCAAGTGAAGAAGCATTTTAATTTTCTTGAAATTTGCAAGTTGCAAGTTTTAGGAAAGTCCCGTTTCACAAAATCCCGCATCACAAAATCCCGTATCACGAAATCCCGCTGCACAAAATCCCGCCGTTTCTACTACAATGCGACATCACATACATTTTTTTCTTCCATATGAATTAGTGCCTTGATTAAATGAGAATCAACAGGAACGAAGTTTCCTACTCTCATTTTTCAGTATGCAAACGACTTCACATTATTTTGGATTTGGTACTTTGTGTTTTGGTCCCTTGAATGAATGAGAATCAAGAGGAACGAAGCAAACCAAGAAGTCGTCACAAAAAAGTATATAAGGAGGTGCGATTCCGAAATAAATATCAGTTGTTATTAGAATTCGGTAGAGGTTAGCTTACGCTCCTCGAGGTGAAAAGATAAACAAAAATTCTAAAGAGTAAAAACCGAATTTTCAATTTTGGGTGGGCCGTAGGTGGTCTGACAGGATCTGAACCGACGACGATTAATGTCTGGATCTGGACGGACGACTTTGATTTGGATATGTCGTCTGGCAGGCGCCAGTGTCAACTTTTCTTGAGCAAAAGTACCTTGGGTGGCCTGCTTCGCGGGTTTTCAGGATTTTAACCCTCTTTTTTGGGTCCTTTGTCCCGCTCAGGCAACTCCGTTGCTCCGCTTCGGGTATTTATGGTCGCCTGGCAGGCAACAATACTTATCATTTATATTTCGATGAAAAATTTAAAGAAAAGAAAAAAGTTGAGGAAAGTTTAATATTTGATTGAAATTTTCTTCAAAAAAAGTTAAGGAAAAAAGTTATTTTTGTCAAAATTAAAAGGAAAAGTTGAAAAGTTTATATTTTTATATAATTTTTTTCAAAAAAAAATTCCAAAATTTGTGCAGATCCATACCCACCTCTGTCCATGCTTAGACCTCACCCAGTCATCCAAACCCAAAAATATTCTTAACTCTGTCCAGAATCTAGACCCATTTCTGTCCAGATCCCGACCCAACACTGTCGAGGTCAAGACCACCTCACCCTGTCACCAAAACCCACAAAATTTAAGACCGATTTCGCGAGAATAACGAAATCTCCCGCCAAAATTGGAAACCAATTTTAATCGAGAGAGCAATGAAATCTCCCGCCAAACAATTCCGCGTAAAATTCTGCTCTCTGAGGCCTGATTATGGAATACGCGGCGAATCGTTTTAGGTGGCGAAAATGAGATCTGGTATTACTGCTTTCGCCTCTATCGTTTTAAATTCGACCAATTATCTAAATCGAAAGCGAATTTGAAATGTCATAGTTTTTTTTTACATTCGACAGCATTTATTTGGCGGATTGTGGATTGTTTCGATAACCGAGAGATATTTTGTTGTGAATTTAATGAAATAAAACAATGTGAGTTGAATTTTATGTTAATTATATTTATATATTATAAAAAAAAAAAGTTATGAAAAATAATTAATAATAATTAAATCCAATTTTAGGAGCCAAAAAACAGAAGCATACAATTCAGGATCAGTTCGTGGTCGTAGTTGAATTCCTGAAAGAAAATGAGGGCATCGCAAGAGGAGCACTCAATGCCTCCGAGTACAAATATAAAACATGTGAACTGTGGGATAGTATTACTGTCGTTTTAAACAGTCATGGGCCTCCTATAAGAAATGCTGACGGCTGGAGAAAAGTATAATCTTGTTTCATTTTGCGGCTTTTTACTCACATAACTTTTTATTTGAAAGGTATGGAAAGATTTAAAATATAATATAAAGAAGATGCTTCGTCACAACACTAAATGCATTCTCGGAACAGGTGGTGGTCCAAATAAGCAGCAAGCAGCATGTATTTTCTTCTCTCGAAGAAGATATAGTTGCGCTTCTCGGCTTAAAAGCATGTGAAAGTGGCATGAATGTTAGAACATTTGTATTGGAGGAAGAAAATCTACCAAAACCATCAGAAGAGAACCAAATCGATCCGAGCACTCCGAGCGGATCCAATGAAGAAATTTATTACACTTTGTTTTCAAAAGAGCTTCTTGAAGGCATACAAACGGAATACCAAGAGATTCTTGAAAATGATACCTTGCCGACTGCGTTACCATCTCGACCTCTTCGCAAAACTTCTGCGGCAAAAGCCAAAAAATTGCTCGAAAAACAAGTCTCAGCAGGATGATTATCAAATAAAAATGTTAGAAAAGATAGAAAATCAAAACAAGTGTTTACTAAAGCAAAACAAAGAACCAAGGATTATAACAGATGAACCAAAAATAGTAAGGAGAATCACAGAGAACAGAATATGAAACTAAGAAAGAGGAAACTTGAGATTAAAGAAAAGGAAAATATTGAAAATTCTCAAATACGGCTGATTGAACTGGAAATCAAAAAAAGAAAACTTGAGCGATTAGAACGAGAGATGGGTCAGTACTATCCCAAATGAAGTTTACTTGCTGTCCCTCGCTAAGTCAAAACATGAATTCCTTTTTTTGTATTATGTACCTATATTCACTTATTTATTTATTTAAATTTTTTGTTTGCTAAGAAGTTAGATTTATGTCCATACATAACATGGCAAAATCGAAACATGAATTTCTTTATTTATTTTTTTTTCTGCATACCTACCTATATTTATGGATGTATTTATTTATTTATACATATATGTCCTAATATAACGAAAATTGGGACCTAGTAAATAAAAAAATGAAAATTGTATTTAGTTTAAAAAAAGCTTACAAACTATTTTTTATTTGATTCCTTATTTGATTTGAAATATTTGTGTAAACAAAAATCGTGGAAATCCAAATGTCAAATCACTGGAATATTGGAAGCAATATTTTCGACTCGCTTCGAATCCCGTAATAAAACAATTCGAAGCGATTCGTCAAGAATATATCGAATTCAAAACGATACGCCGCGTATTCGGTAATCAGGACTCTGAAAAATATATTTAATTCCAAAAAGAACTAAATTGCAATTACCAACAATATTCTTCCAATTGTATTTTTTTAGAGTATTGAAAATCCCACCGAATAGTACTAGGGTACTAGATGGCGGGATTTTTGTGTATTTGTAATCTTCGGGATTTTATGCGGCGGGATTCTGAGCGGCGGGGTTTTGTTATTCTCCCTCGGCATACATATCAACAACACTATAGAGTTAATTTTTTGTTTCAATAATATTTCAATTTTATTCTAAAGTTAATGAAAACGAATTGAAATGGCACCACGCACATAAATTTAACTAAAAACAAATATTCTGGAAATCAGTTGTCAATTATCTGGAAATCTTGTACTTGACTCGCTTCGTATTCGATATTTGATTCAATCGAAGCCGGTCGAAAAGGAGAGTTGAAAACGATTCGCTTCGTATTCCCTAATCAAGGCACAGGATATAAAAATGGGGAACAAATTGAATAAAAACCTGCTTTTCTTTTTTTGCATTTCTAGGCAGTAAGCAACGATCGATAGGAAGACGAAAGACAGCGATGATGTTTTTTTTGTACGAACTTTTTTTCTGCGTTGATCCATTATGTGGATATATTCGTGTGAATTCATAAAAGTCAAATCTTTCGACATCACTGCTTTTTTGCGATGCTGATGCTTGATGCTTGATGCTGATGCTGATACAATTGCATTAGGAACAACGCATTAAGAATTTTCTTGATTCTTATTTGTTTGAAGTTTGCGCAATTACTTTGATGCAAGTTTGCTATATTGAATACGTTACACAAAAAGTTATGCGGATTTGATGGCTCTGGACCTTTGGCACCTCATATATGGGAAATTTGATATTTTAGAATGTCATCTAATTGGTCAGTAATTGGTCAGGAAAGGTCAACTAGCCCTAGAAATTGGTCAGCTCTTGGTAATTAGTTATAAAGGCTTCAAGTTTCTCAGGGTCACTCAAGGTCACGCCCGATTTTTGGCACCTCATTCATGGGAAATTTACAAAAAAAAAGATGCCATCTGAAAGATTTGTAGATAGTGATAAAATGTCAACTATTTCCAGTAATTGATCAGCTATAGTTTTTTTCTATGAATTTTCAAAACTCGTTTCAAGGTCACAAAAAAACTTTTGACAGCTCATTTGGGTCATTTCAAAAAAAGAAGTATGCAATTTTAAAGGCCATTTCACGGTCATAAAAGGTCAGCTGTGTTCAGAAATTGGTCAGGCATACTTTTTTTTAATGAATTTTTAATTTATTTAAAAAAAATTCAAGGTCATAACGATTTTTGGCACCTCATTTATGGGAAAATTGCATACCATCTGAAAGATCTCTAGATCTTTATAAAAGGTCAGCTAGTTTTAGTAATTGAAGTGCCAAAAATCGCTATGACCTTGAACAAAAATTCTCGTAGTCTGCCATTTTCTTCGAGCTCTTCTTTTCTGCAAGATCAGCTCCTTTAGTTCGATAGGATATATTATTTCTTTTTTTTTTTGAGTTCGAAATTGTTGGAGTACTTTCTTTTGCAGCCTGTTGCACATCAGCAATAAATTGTTCTACTTCATGATCAATCTGTTCAATTGTTTACATAGGGGATCTTAGGTTTATAAAACTTTCAAGTTTTTCTCTGAATTCGTTCCAGTTTGTTCTTTTATTCTTTTTTTCTATTATTTCTGCTTCGCTCAGTGTTAATATTACTGGAGTATGATCTGACGATAAATCGTAATTACTTTCGACTCTTATATTTTGTTAGAATCAGATGGCCAGTATGTTGGCGAGCCAGAAGAATAAAATTCGCAGTTGTATTTGTAGCCTGCTTGATATAGCCGTTTACCTTTCGTTGTTATGAGCCTAGATCGCCATTGGGTGTGTTAAGCATTGAAGTTGCCACCAACAAGGAAATTATGTCATGTTGGAGAGCGCCTCGGAGGGCAGTATATAGATGCTATCATAAACTGTATATTTTATGCCAATACTAATTGTTGTTACTTGCATGTTTTCATCAGTAAACTTAGGATCTTCATAGTGTGTTTAGCACTTTTTCATTAGTATTGCTGATCCTCCCCTAGCTTTGTCAGCTGGGTGCGGAGCGTGATAACGCGTATAGTTAGGTAATTTATTATCAAGATTTTGTTCTATAGCGAGGTGAGTTTCGGACACCAAACAAATGTCTATATGCTCTATGTCTAAGAAGATGTTTATTTCTGATGCGTGTTGTAAAAGACCGTTTGCATTCTAAGTTGCGATTTTGAGTGTTCTGTCCATCATTGTTTTTTAAGAGCGACTTCTTCGCTTAGCTGTTTTATGTTTAAATCTTGTTTGTCAATCCTTTTTAGGATATGTTCTAGCATTTCTTTAATAGATGTTTCTTCGTTTTTCCGCACATTTTTAACAATCTGTGAATAGGATTTA
This sequence comes from Dasysyrphus albostriatus, assembly GCA_946251815.1. NCBI lineage: Eukaryota > Metazoa > Arthropoda > Insecta > Diptera > Syrphidae > Dasysyrphus > Dasysyrphus albostriatus. Next base: position 12,732,003 of record OX276339.1, read on the forward strand.
TTTTCATCACTTTTGCCTAGTGCAATTGCTTTTGGCGGTTGATTTTTAGTTTTGATTTCAACGGCTACTTTTTTGCTTTCAACTATTGCTTTTGTGTTTGTTGGGTTTCTTAGCTTGTTCCCAGTTTTCTTTTTTCTTTTTGTGTCTTGGAATTTTTTGGCAACTGGACATCCTCTGTAACTTGCAGGATGGTTGCCTTGACAGTTAACACATTTCGCTTTCTGTTCTCTGTCCATGGGACAGTTTTTAGTTGCATGCTTACCTTCGCATTTAACACAAGCAAACTCACGATTGCAGTATTTTTGTGTATGCCCAAAGGCTTGACAGCGTTTACATAATGGAACAATTTTAGACTTTCGCAGTGGTTCAATTTTGACAACTATGTCCATAATTGATTTTATATTGTTAATCTTATCGAGACTTGCTTTATTTTCAAAGGTGAGCATAAACAAAGGCAGAGATCTTTTTGTTGTCGTTGATACCCCAGTGGAGTCTTTGATTACCTCTTTTTTAATAAGATTATTCGCATCGAGAGCTTGGAAACCTTTTTGAATATGGTCTTCGACAATATCTTTGGTAACACGCGAAGTGTGGAGGCCTCTTGCTACTACCTTTATCGACCTTGTAGTTTTATTTTCGTACGAGTGCCACTGAATTTTCTTTTTGTACAATTCTTCAGTGATAGATCTATACGCATCGGCGTCTTCAACAATGACTTTCCAATTGTCTTTGTTGTATGATGTATATTTACAAGCTCACCAAACATTGTCAATCCGGAAATCATGATTGGAGGTTGTGCAGTTTGCCTAGTACCTTAAGCAAAAGACTTCTTTTGGGAGAACAGTCTCTGAGCTACCCTCTGCTTTCCGTTTCTTGGATTTACGTTTATTACTGTTACCATCTGTTTCCAGGTTTTGGTGAGCTTTTCACTACAAGTATTTTTGGACTAGTCTTGCTGTCATTATTTGAGGTCTTCTTGTCCAGCAAGCTGACTTTTTCTTCAAGTCTCTTAACTTGTTGCTGAAGACTTTCAACGAGGACTTCAAGTTTTTTTCTGGCTATTATTTCTTTTTGCTATTCCTCGAAATAATTTTCGGATTCAAATTGGTGGATCTCGTTGCTTTTATTGGTACACTGCGGATCTTTTATTTCATTGATGACTTTGTGTATTAATACTTTATTGTCCTTGTATATTGTATTGTACTAATTGATATTTGATCGTTTGGCTTGTCTGGTATTTTTCCATTGGTGTATATTATATTTTGGAATATGAGTCACGTTCTAGGGTGTTGTTTCAGTTTGATGATTTTAGCGATTCTGGATTCTATTTTTATACGTTGAACGTGATGTGGTATTAACTCACGTGAACTTTATGTATACATAAATAAATAGATTACCCGTCTTTCTTAAAACCGCTCGTGTTCCATATGCAAATGAGGCAAAGTATCTGGGAATGACTCTGGACACGAAATTAAAATGGAAGCCGCACGTGAAAAAGAAATGCGAAATACTTAAAAGTAAATTAAGAGATATGAACTAGTTACTCGGTAAATATTCAAAGCTTAGTATTGAAAATAAATTGATTTTATACCGACAGGTTCTGAAACCTGTTTGGACTTATGGTATACAACTTTGGGGTTGTACCTGCTATACAAACTTAAATAACTTACAAACGTTTGAAAATAAATTGCTTAGGTCATTTGTAAATGCTCCGTGGTATATAAGAAACGAAGATCTTCACAGGGATCTCTCGAAAACATAGAAATCGACTATTAGAACACGCTAATTCAACGATTATTGACATTCTTGACGAGTCGAATTTTGAACGCCGTCTGCGAAGAACAAAACCTTCCGACTTGGTGCGGTGAACTGAAAAGCTCCTTAAAATCGCGGATTAAGCAGGAACTTTCACCGGAAAGTATCCTGCAACACGTTACTTAACTTCGTGAAAAATAAATTGCTAGATAAGTTTCAACTTAGTTGCAATCGGGAAGTGGAGGTGGTTTTAGTGTAGTAAGAATCTCACACTTCTATGAGCACGCGTTTTCGGTCCTCATGGAGCCTGATATGCTGGTCTTGCACCTACCCACGGGAAAATAAATGCAAAAACAAAAAAAAAATTGTGGAAACATGGCTTTACTCAAATTTTATGTCATTGGAGCTTTTCAACTCTTCTTTCAACGTTTATCGAAAAGATCGTTCCACTACAACGGGATGGGCTCGAGGTGGAGGCGTCTTGATTGCCGTCCGAGTTTTAACAGTACTCAACACAATCTATTGAATGGTGATGAAATTGAGCAACTTTGTGTCAGTGTAAGTTCCAAAGATTCTGCTGATAGTAAAGATTTATTTTTTATTGTAAGTTATATTCGTCCCATTAGTGGAGTAGAAGTTTATAATGAACATATAGCTAATGTTCAAGCAATTCTAAATGAATTAACGACCAACCAATTCCCATGTATCCCTGGCGATTTTAATTTAGGTGACATCGTCTGGCGGTACATGGAAGATGATCATGTTTTAATACCTTTTAATACAATTAAAGACGTAGAAATGTTGGTCGTTGACTCATTATCTGCTATGGGTCTTTTTCAAATAAATAATATTAAGAACAGTCTAGGGAGAATATTTGACCTAGGTATTTATCAGCAATGATTTAAAAAACTCTAGAAATATCTGATTTTCCTTTGATAAACAATTCCATTCATGTATGTATATCTTTTGAATATTAAGGGTATTCATGCAACTTCGTAAAACCCTAGATAATTTTACAAATTGGTTAAGTTTATCTTTTGGTTAATGAACTGTCAAATTTTGTATGGGAAATGATTTACACAATTTGGTTAAACTTAGCAAAGGATTTTGTTGCGTAGAATTAACCAAACTGGTTAAACTTATCCAAACGTCATTGTGACTCTTACTCTGATTGAATTACGTAACATTTTATCAAATGTTTAAAAAAGGTCGTTCATGCAAACATTGCGTAAACTTATCATTTTACATAATTTGTAAACTTACGACGTTGCATGAATACCCTTATTATGATTATGCAAAAAATTTAATCAAAGACCAAAAATTATATGACTTTGCAAAGGCTGATTTCATTGGACTTAATAGTTTCTATAATAATGTAAATTGAGAGTTTTATGGATGGCAAATTATTAGAAGATATATTCACTCAATTTAAACACATATTGTTTGAGGGTATAGAACTTTTTGTCCGTACTTTAAGTAGAAAGAAACTAAACTCTCTGAAGATCGTGAAAGGTTTTTTCAATTTAAAGAATTTGACGTTCTTAATAAGTTCTTATATAGACATTGTTTGCTTAACACCGAAGCCAAAGTAAAAAGTTATTCTAACTCCTTTTGGGTATTTCTAAATTCTAAAAGAAAAGGTTCATCTTTTCCACAATGTATGGAGTATGACAACAATAAATCAAACAATATTAAATCCTCTTGTTCAAGTGAAAACATAATTTAAGGACATCTCTGTTAAATTCTATTACCTTTTATATTTCCTTTCCTTCTAAAAGATGTCGCTTTTTAGTTTTAAGTATATATATTGTAAAATAAGAAACGGAACTGGCTGTAGGCATTCATTTTTGTAAAACATATTCCTCCTTCTTGAATAAACTCTCATACTGGTAAGACGTGTCTTTCAATTTTCGAAAAAGAACATTTACTGTGGCAACGAATTTGTTATCTTATTATCTATTTTTGGGCGATCTAATCTATGAATCATAGTGAACCAATTCATACTCCAACATTTGGTCACATCGAGCCGGATTGTTAATCAAAATTAAGAGCAAATCCCTATATATTTGCCTTTGAAATTGGTCATCTAACTCAACTGACAAGATCCCTATATCCTGCTCTTCCACGATCATCCAGATCAACGAGCTTTGATCGCATCAATCAATTACATCGATCGCTTCAACATCATAAGAAGACACCATTTTCCTACAAAGTGCATAAATCTCAAATTTGTGTGCATAAATGATCATTAACTAAGATCATTAAGTGCTTGCTTAGCAAAGTAAGTTCCCTACATCTTACAAACAATAAGCAACCAAGCATTGTTCATCACGCCTCGCCTCGCTTCGTTTGCCACACGTCACGTCATCCATATAACACAGTATAAGTTCCCTATAACTTGTGTTACATTTATCTACACTACGTTTTGAAGTAAAAGTTCCCTAAAACTTTGACGAAATTGACGATCATCATTAACTTCATCATAACTATCTAGGAAATCCAGTATAAGTTTCCTATAACTATACAAGTGTATGTATGTGCGTACAAAAATCCAAAAATCATACACACACACACACACACAAACTTCGTTTCGCCGATCAAGATCCTCAAATCTTGCCCCACTTCATCTACTGATCCCTCGCATACGTCATTCATCGAATTCAACACATCACACAAAAAAGACGATTTCAATCGATCACAAAAAACGATCGCTGAAACTCACACATACTTACTTCACATCACACACAAACTTCGAAGTGCAAGATCCCCACATCTTGCCCCACTTCATCTACTACTCGCATACGTCATTCATCATATTCACCACATCATACAAAAAAGACGATTCGCATCGATCATAAAAAACGATCGCATACACTCTCCAACCATCATCGCCGATCATCAATCACCAAGTTGCAGTGCACAGCGTAGCCTCCGTTATCATCAAGCTGTCCAAAAAAGCCGTTACCAGAACAACCGGTTTGGCATCAAAAACTCACCACGATCATCACAACAAGCCACAATCAGTTCCAATTGTGTAACAGGTGCGTGCGTTTACTTTTAAGATCGGTGCAATATTCTTTTTAATCTTTTCTATAGAGTACTATTATACAAATATTCTTTTAAAAATTCTTCTTAACAAATTATCGTTTGAATTAATTTTTTTAAATTAAAATCTTTAAAATTCTCTATATATAAAAAAAAAAAAAAACATTTATTAAAATATATTTATGATTATATATACATATATATAACATCGAATAGAAATAGTAATCGTATGCGTATATTTTTACGGAAATCAGTGGTTGCAAAAAAGAAAAAGTTTATTTAGTTCAAGTGAGTGTGAGGATAATTCCCTTTTCCCATTAAAAAAAAAAAAAAAAAGAGTTCCTGTACAAAAAGTAACTATAAGTTCCTATACGTACCTACATATGTATATGTGCCCTAATCAGCAAAGTTTTGTAAAAGGAATATCTCAACTTTTCTAACTGTGATTTGTACTTATGTATTTTCGGGGTGAGTTTCATTCAATCTCTTAACTACTTTTCTTACATTATTTATAAAATGTCATCCCTTAATAAATTTATACTTGCTGCTGATCAGCTGGTTGCGTTTTGCACTAATTTTGAAACCATTTCTTTAGTCGATCAAACTCCTTCTAAATTAGAAGCTTCAAAGCTTGAATTAAAGGACCTTTGGTCTGATATTAAAAAATGTTACTCGATTTGTTTACTTCTCGATCCCGATGCAGATGATGCTATGTCGGATGCAGATAAAGAATCTGTTAAGGCAAAGTATCTTTTATCTGGCAATACATACATACATTGTCTTAGTGAAATCATTGAATCAATAAAGAAACTAAATTTAATTAAAGCTGATGATTTACAAATGAACGATCCTAATCAACGTTCAGCAACCGGAAATTCTCGATCTGTGCAAGATACTTCACTGCCTGTTACAGGTGAACGTCCTGGTTCTCTGCAGTGTATTAAAGTTCCTGCTTGTGATACCGACATATTTTACGGAGATTATTTAACTTGGCCAACATTTCGTGATATGTTTACGGCTGTATATATAAATCATCCTAAATTATGCTCGGTTCAAAAATTATTTCATCTTCATTCAAAAACAAAGGGTGACGCAAACAATATTGTTTCAAAATTCCCTCTTACAGCAGATAGTTTTGAATTAGCCTGGAAGGCTTTAACAGAACAATTTGAAAATAAAAGAATCCTTGTTAACAATCAATTGAAAAATCTTTTTAACTTATCAAATAATTTAATAGAATCCGGAAAGGCTGTGCGAAATTTACAACGTGAAATAAATGATAGTCTATCAATTCTTAAGGCTCATAAAATTAGTACCGATTCTTGGGATCCTATTATAGTGTATTTGTGTTCTAATAAACTCCCTGAAAAAACTTTGGCTCTGTGGGAACAGTCATTAGAAAATCCTAGAGATATTCCATCCTGGTCTGCAATGGATGATTTTCTCACTAATCGTTACAGAGTTCTAGAAACAGTATCTGATATAAAATGCACGATAAAAGTTAAAGAACCTACAAATAAAGTAAATATTTTTAAACCAAATAATGAGAAATCTAAGCACAAATCGTTTCATACCAAAACAAACAGCTTTAGTTGCAAACTTTGCAATAAGAATCATCCTCTTCGAATCTGTCCAACTTTTATTCAATTGTCTATTCCAGATAGAATTTCAAAGGTGAATTCTCTTAAATATTGTAACAATTGCTTATCATCTTCCCATTTAAAATCAAAATGTCAAAGCATTCATACATGCATGTATTGCAAGCAAAAGCATCACACAATGCTTCATATTCCTACAGGAACCGAATCTCAACTTCAATCAATTCCATCTAATCCTTCTTCTTCTGTAAATGAACCGAATCTTCAACCCCAACTTCAAAATAATTTCATACAGTCCACTGAAAACCCAAACTCAAATCCAAACTCAATTAATATTCAATCTTACTTTTCAAAAAATAATAAAACAGTTTTATTAGCAACAGCTTTAGTACACGTACATCATTTGGGAAGTACATTTACTTTACGAGCGTTTTTTAGATACGGGATCAGAAGTTACTTTTATTTCTGAAGCTGCTCAAAAAAGATTGAATCTACCTGTCAAACCCATACAAGCTCATATTTCCGGCATGAGTTCTGTGATAACCTCAACCGCTTCGAAGATTTGTGGTATTCATTTAGGTTCAAAATGCAATCCCGATTTTAGTCTTTTTGCCAATGCTTTGGTTTTAAAAAATCTAACTGGCAATTTACCTTCAGCTAATATAATTCAAAGGGAAAATTTAGCTCCCTTTGAATTTGTTTTAGCAGATCCATATTACTATGAAAGTTCAAAAATAGATCTTGTTATTGGTATGGATATTTACCCCTCAATTATAAAAGATGGATTACAAACAAATGTCTTGGGTTCGCTTATGGCCCAAAATACAGTTTTTGGTTGGATCTTGTCAGGGCCTCTTCAAGAAAATGTTCGTTCATTTTCTACTTTCGTCTCATATTTTAATGAAGTTTCCTTGGATCAACAGATTGAAAAGTTCTGGGAAGTCGAAAATATTTCTGAATCCAAACCTCTCTCCGATGAAGACACTTTTTGTGAGAATCTGTATTCAACTACGACTTCTAGAGTTCCTGATGGCCGTTACACAGTTCGTCTTCCTTTTAAAGACCCAACGCCAGCATTAGGTCTTTCTCGAGATTTAGCTTTTAAACAGTTCCAACGCATGGAAAAATCTTTTGAAAAAAATCTTGATTTACATGCAAAATACAATCAGGTGTTAGAAGAATATTCTACACTTGGCCATATGGAATTCGTTCCTTCGAATGAAATCATCCATGAAAAGAAAGTGTGCTCTTTCTATCTGCCTCATCATGCGGTTATCAAATCTGATAGTACATCGACAAAAATTCGTGTAGTTTTTAACGCGTCGAGTAAATCAAGCACTGGTGCTAGTTTAAACGACTTGTTACACACTGGCCCTATACTACAATCCGATTTAACAACTTTAATATTAAATTGGCGTTTTTATCGATATGTGTTCAATGCTGATATCGAAAAAATGTACCGTCAGATAAGAGTTCATTCTGATCACACTCCGTATCAACGAATTTGGTTCCGCAATCCTGCGGATGCAGATAATCAAGCAAAGACCTATGAATTGAAAACAGTAACATTTGGCGTGAACTGTGCCCCATTCTTAGCAATTCGTAGTTTACATCAGCTTTCTGCAGATGTTCAACACACTTTTCCTCTAGCTTCTGCAATTATAAAGGAAGACTTTTATGTTGATGATGTCTTGTCTGGTGCTCATGAGATTGATACTGCACTAAGAGCACAGCACGAGTTGATTGAAACTCTGAACTCTGCAGGGTTTCCGTTAAGAAAGTGGACATCAAACTGTCGTGAGCTGCTAGACACCATCCCAACATCACATCTTTTTAATGAAGATGTTTTAAATCTTGAAGACAAGAGTGTATCCAAAACATTGGGCATTCAATGGAATGCAAAACTTGATGCCTTTCAGTTTTTCTTTAAAACTATCGCATCTGATCATGATCTAACGAAAAGATCTGTACTATCTGTTATAGCCCGGTTATTTGACCCTGCTGGATGGTTAGCTCCAGTAATTATTACTGCGAAGATAATCATGCAACAAGTCTGGCGTGACGGGACGTCTTGGGACCAACCGATTGAGCCCCTAACGTGTCGCCGCTGGCAATCTTTTCTTACTTCGCTACCATTTATTCAAAAAATCCAAGTTCCTCGATGGATACAATGGCATCCATCGAATCCAATTCAAATTCATGGTTTTTGTGACGCTTCCGAGCATGCATATGCAGCTGCATTTTACTTACGCGTTCAAACAAGTGAGACCACTTGGTCTACTCACTTAATATGCTGCAAAAGCAAAGTAGCACCAGTTAACCAAATTCCTTTGCCAAGGCTTGAACTTTGTGGTGCTGTTCTTTTGACCAAACTTTATAGTAAAGTGATATCGAAATTAAAATGCCCCAGTCAAGACTTATATTGTTGGACGGATAGCTCAATAGTTTTGGCTTGGTTAGATAAACCAGCTTGTACCTGGAAAACCTTTGTGGCTAACCGTATTTCTCAAATCCAAACAGATCTCCCCTTTATAAAATGGAGACACGTTCGGTCAGCAGACAATCCTGCTGATTTAGCAACCAGAGGTATATCGCCGATGGAACTAAAACCCAACACCTTATGGTGGAATGGTCCTTCCTGGCTTGGCCAGTCCCAATCACTTTGGCCTCGGTCTCTTTTAAAAACCGCAGACGAAAATGATTTGGAGCGAAGGCCAATCAAAATTTACAACACTTTAATTTTATCAAATGTTGAAACAATAATAGGTAGATTTTCTAAGTGGTCTAAATTATTACGAGTGATGAGTTATATAATTCGCTTTTTCCATCTAACACACCCTCGTTACAGAATGTTCTTTCGTTATACCTCAACCGTCATTACTCAAAGTGAAGTGAGTCATGTAAAAAATCTTGTTATTTCTTTGACTCAAAATCTTTACTATCAACTAGATTATTTCAAACTTTTAAGAAAAGAACCCGTTTCTTCCAAAAGTCGCATTTCGAACTTGAATCCCTTTATGGACCAAAATCATATTATTCGTTCAAATGGAAGACTTTCTTGCTCCACCCTTTCTTACAATGAAAAATATCCTATCTTGCTTCCTTATGAAGCAGTAGTTTCCAGACTCTATGTTGATTTTCTGCATAATATAACAATGCATGGTGGAAACCAAGTTGTTCTCCGAATGATTCGATGTGAATTTTATATACCAGGAATCAAAAGGCTCATTAAAAAGTGCATTCACTTGTGTAAGCCTTGTAAAATATTTAAAAAACAGATGCAAAACCAAATCATGGGCGCTTTGCCCCTTGAACGAACGATTATTTCTTCTCCTTTTACTTATACAGGCCTGGATTTCGCTGGCCCATTTTTGATAAAGAGCTTTTCCGGTAGAAATTGTCGCATATCTAAAGGATATGTATGCCTTTTCGTGTGTTTTGGAACTAAAGCTATCCATTTGGAAGCCACAAGCGATTTGAGCACCGAAACCTTTTTAGGTGCGTTAAATAGATTTGTCTCTCGTCGTGGTATGCCAAAAACTTTGTTCTCCGATAATGGGACTAATTTTGTGGGCGCCAGTAAAGTTATTTCCAATGATTTCAAACAATTTTTAAAATCTGCTTCCGGTGAAGTATCTGAAAGATACAAGGATCGAAACCTCGAGTGGAAATTTATTCCACCAGGAGCTCCACACATGGGTGGTATTTGGGAGGCAGGAGTGAAGAGTTTTAAGCTCCACTTTAGAAAAGTGGCCGGGAACAACAAATTCACCTTTGAAGAGTTTTCTACTCTTCTTGCTAAAGTAGAAGCCTGTCTAAATTCCAGGCCCATTTCTCCGATGTCCGAAAACTTAACTGACATTCCGCCTTTAACTCCCGGACACTTCCTTCGTGGTGGGCCCTTGTTGGCACCTTTAGAACCTGCTATGGACGAAAACTCCCTCACTTGTATTAAGAGATGGGAACGAGTTAAGGTTTTGCACCATCAATTTTGTCGTAGGTGGAAAGATGAATATCTTAAAGAATTAAATAAAAGATACAAATGGAAATATCCAAAAAGAAACATAATGTTGAATGATTTAGTCGTTATAAGAGATGAGAATCTCCCCCCAAATGAATGGCGTCTTGGCCGCATTATTAAATTGTATTTCGGACCAGATGAAAGGGTTCGAGTCGTAGATGTAAGGACTCAAAATGGAGTCATAACCCGACCTATTACAAAGCTTTGCCTGTTAACTGAACCTGACCCTGAACCTGAGCCTGAGCCTGAACCTGAACCTTAATCTGAATCCTCAAACTGAATTAAAATTCTTTTTCTCTAGTACCTATGCATAAATTATAACTATCAAAAAAAAAATGAATTCAACGATTTACCGAAAACAAACTCAAAATTTATTCTGTTTTTATATTGCACCTATCTGGAATTTAAAGCTCGCATTTGATTTGTTTTATATAGGTATTTTAAATTATTCTTGTTTTTTAAATCTTAAAGTTGTATTTTTCAAATTATATAGGTACTATTCTATATTATATAAAAAATTATTAATTTAATGAATTATTTGATAACTTAATACTTATAACGTTTTTACAGCCAATGCTGCAAGGCGGCCGGCAATGTTCAAGTGAAAACATAATTTAAGGACATCTCTGTTAAATTCTATTACCTTTTATATTTCCTTTCCTTCTAAAAGATGTCGCTTTTTAGTTTTAAGTATATATATTGTAAAATAAGAAACGGAACTGGCTGTAGGCATTCATTTTTGTAAAACATATTCCTCCTTCTTGAATAAACTCTCATACTGGTAAGACGTGTCTTTCAATTTTCGAAAAAGAACATTTACTGTGGCAACGAATTTGTTATCTTATTATCTATTTTTGGGCGATCTAATCTATGAATCATAGTGAACCAATTCATACTCCAACACCTCTTGTGATCTCTTTGCGCATTATTTTAAAACATCATATAATAGTGATTTTATTGAAGATATTGATGAATTATACCAGGAAACTATTCCTCAAATTGATTGTTCGTTAACTAAATTTACAGCACAAGAAATTTTCAAAAGTTTAAATGGCTTTGATTCAATCCCTCCTATCCTGTTATCAAAATGTTCTTCTTCTCTTTGTTGTGCTTTGACAACTATCTTTAACAAATCTCTGTCAACAGGCATTTTTCTTGAGGAATGGAAAATATCCTTCATAGATCCAATTTATAAAAATGGACTTAAGCGCTTAGTGAGCAATTATAGGCCCATTTCAAAGCTTTCAGCTATTCCCAAGCTTTTCGAAAAGGTAGTAACTGATCGTCTTTATTATTCGGTTAAGGAATTTTTGTCCCCTTACCAACATGGGTTTGTAAAGGGTAAATAAACTTCTACAAACTTAAGCCTCTTTACTAACTTTTGTATGAACTCATTAGAAAATGGGAAACAAGTTGATGTCTTACACTGACTTTGTCAAGGCGTTTGATCGCGTACACCATGGCTAAAACGATTAGGTCTGAACAAAGCTTTTATAAAATGGTATCTAATTGAAAGCAAGTCGTTAAAATACTCGTAGATGATAGCTCCTCTATACATATAGACGTCTTCCACAAGGAAGTCATTTGGGGCCACTCCTTTTCATTTACAAATGATTTGCCCTCAGTATTGAAGTACTGTAAGTGTCTAATGTATGCCGACGATGTGAAACTTTTTCTGGCAACATTCTCACCATTGGATTGTGCACTTCTGCAGATAGATATTAATAATTTTCTTGATTGGTGCAATAACAATCAACTTAAGCTGAACTTTTCTAAATGCAAAATATTTAGTGCATCGAGATCATCATCTCTCATTATTAATGAATATAATTTGTGTAATGTTAGCCTGCAAAGAGTAGATACCATCAAGGACCTTGGTGTGCATTTTGATCAAAAGTTTGATTTTCGATCGCATGTGAACTTTGTTGTCTCCAAAGGTAACTCTAAGCTAGGTTTCTTAATACGCAACTCAATTGACTTTAAAGATTCGTATACAGAGAAGTTCTATTTATGGCTTTAGTTTTACCTATTCTAGAATAATGCTGTGTTGTTTGGTCCCCTTTCTATGACAATAATGTATTAAGAATAGAAAGAATTCAAAAAGATTTTCCAGGTATGCGTTGAGAAAGCTTAACTGGAATGGAACATTACCCGAATATAAAGCAAGATGTTCTCTTATCGATTTAATACCGCTTTAATGCCGAAGGCAAGTTCAATGCATCTTATTTGTTAAAGATATTTTGGATATTCGCGTATCTTCTTCTGATTTGCAGTAATTAATGCCTTTCTATGCCCCAACCCGTGTCTTACGAAGTAGAAATGGGCTTTTTTATATTCCCCCTCATAGAACTAACTATGGGTTGAATGAACCAATTACGCGTTCTCTTAGTAAATATGGTATGCGATGAAATCGACCTCTATATGAAAAGGGACTTTTAAAAAAAGAAATGCTTGCAATTATGTATGTAAATAATTTACTAATAAATGCTTTATAAAAGTACGCCTTTAAAATTGTAATAAAGTTTCATGTGATATAATTATGTATTTTTAAGAACACAAGTGCCTGTACTTGTAGTTAACGTAGAAAACAATAGAAAAATATGTGTTAAAACACACAATGCATTGCATATTCACCTTTTTACTCTTTGTAAAATGGAATTCCCCAAGGATCGCCGCTGTCTGTGGTGCTGTTTATTATAGCCTTTGACAAATTAAGTGCAATAATTGCAAACCACAAACAACTAGAACATGCCGCTTATGCTGACGATTTCTATATTTTAGGTTAACATAATTACTGCAAACTTACTACTAACAAACGTTCTAAATGATATTCTGGCCTGGTCTTTTCGATCGGGAGCTAAACTCTCATTAGACAAACGTAAGACTTTACATATCTGTCGAAAAACATCATGTAATAACAATCCTCTTGTATTAAACAATATAAATATTAATAATGTTGATACCCTAAATATCTTAGGTTTAGCTTTCAATAATAGATATTATTGAAAAATGTACTGGAGTTAAAAAAAAAGCTTGCATAAAAGAACTTAAATCATTAACTACTTAGCAAGCAAAAAATGTAATGCACACGTATGTAAATACACTATGTAATATTAGTAGATCTTTAGTTTTAACAAAATTGACTACGGGCTCATCCTTTCTGGAAACTCACCAAAATCAACAGTTAACATCATTAAACCACACTATCATCAATGTGTACGAAGAAGCTTAAATGCATTTCCAACAAGAACCATAAAAATCATGCTGGTTGAAGCTGGACTTTCCAGTTTAGATGAAAGAATAGCATCTACAAACGCAAAATTTTTTATCAAACTCGCTTTCCCACATGGCTCTATTATTGATAAGGACATACTTTGTGCAATTAAACTTAAAGCTCCAAAACGAATACCATCAGCAATATCCACTTCGATAACATCACCTATAGACCTTGGAATTCCTATCAAACAAAAGAGTAAATACACGTCACGTTTTCCTCCATGGAACATGCAATCTAAATCATTCATCATGAAAGTGTCAAGTCTAAACAAAAACAACACATCAAAAGAAGTTTTTTCCCAAGCCTTTTTGAACGTTTCATCAGAATTAAAAAAAGAAGGATAGAAATTTATTTTCTCAAATGGCTCGAAAACTGCAACGAACACATCTTTTGCATCCGTCCACGAAAATAGCTCTTTGATATGTGTAGGCATTCTCAATAATACAGTACCTATATTTACTCCCGAGGCTCTTGCTGTTCTCAAAACCATAACATCATGCGCTACATACACTGGAAAATTTGTTATATCTTCAGGTAGCCTATTAGTCAAAAACGCCATAAGAAATCCTGATCACAATACTGTCTTCATTAACAAAATTCGGGACTATATTATCAGCAAACCTAATAAATTAAAACTAATGAGGGTACCTAGCCATATGAGTATAAAAGGTAATGAGCTTGCAGATGAGACCGCCTTACAGGCCCCATCGTGCTCCCTAGTGCGCCCTAGTCATGATAATATACAAAATATACAGAATTTTGTTAAAACAAATAATATAGATATTTAACTTTTAAATTCTAACATCTATATTTAATTAACATTTCTGAAAATATATAAATTTCTGTTTTAGATTTAAGTTTATCTCAGAGCCGAAAGTCTTAAGCTCGTTTTCTTATGTTAGCATTATAATTTTAATTATATGTTAATAAATTATAATAATAATAATAATACGGAGTTAACAAACTTTCAAAACTTGCCCTATCGAACCTATGTATGTATATCGCAAGTTAAATTGTAAAAAACGTAATTAAATGTTAAAAAAAAAAACGAAAAATCGGTATCTATTTTGAAAAATTACGAATTTTAGTCACGTTTTTGGTTCAGAGAAAATCACCATTGTGGATAAAAATCAGTAAAATATTTATAAACAAAGTTTGCTAAGGTGCAGCGAAAACAAAAAATTTCGCAGATTCAAATTTTGTGTTGCTTAAATCTGATAAACCCTTTGCAATATTTGTAAGCAATCTCTACCCATAGTCACATGTTTAATCATCACGGACCGATAATCTTTTGTAATAGCTAGCAGGTAAAACAAATATGTATGTAACTGTTTCTAAACTTTTTCACAGAAAACAGTTTCAGCCTCTTACGAAGAAACAGTTAATTTCATTGAGTTGCTAGGAATTGAAGTTGTTAACTTCATACGGATATTTTTAAATATCTGCCATTAAAACATTAGAAAACTTTTCAATGGGTGAAACTGATGTGGTGAAAATTAATGGCCTTTTCATTTGTCAATTCGAAACAACTCTCCGATCTGGAATGCCAATAAAACAAACAGGCACATGCAGTTTGATTGTGAAGTTTCTTTGTGCAACTCCACATGCGGATGTTGAAATAGTTCTTCACATTTGGAAACTTTGCGGACACAAACATTGACGAGTATGATCATTTCCAAAAAAGAAAATGGGAAATAATATTCTAACCGGAAAATAATTGTTCTAAGAAAGCCTTAAAAAGTGTGTGAAATTATTTATTTTTAGGTAAAAATTTACTTTTTGCAATATTTGAAAACATTTGACAACACTTTGACAACTTTGTGTTTGATTCTGTGAGTAGTTCTGGTTTAGATTCTGAAATAAAATCCAGAATTATTTTCTTTTCAGGAGAAGAACTGTCATTCTGAATGTCAATAGAATACTTTCAGAAGGGCTTACACGCATTCCGAAAGTTTCTGGGTTGCCAATCGAAAAGGCCATAATATTCTATAGATGGAACGATCCTGTTAAAAATTAGCTTAAAACGTATTTTGTAGTATTTTGAATTAAGCGCAAATCCATTCTCCTCTTAGAAATCGCTTAACCTTTCAAAGCTCGAAAAATGTATTTACTATTAATTTTTCGTTGAACAGCAAACGACATGAAGCATTTCTTTTAGGATTCAATGAAGGAGATGATGAAAATTTTTAATTCAAATTACTAAATAAAATAAAGAATTCAAGTTTTTTTTGTTAAATGAAAATTAGACCCAACATTTATTTTTATTATGATTTTTGTTTACAAATTTTCCACCGTTTTTTACATCAGCCGGCCTTGTACGCCCACTTTAAAAGTGTTTTACATGTACAAAATCTGGTAGAAAACTAGATGTACAAAACAGCCACAACACTATTTTATTTATCTGAAAAAGAAATTTTTCATTAAAATTTCTTGTAGGATGAACAGAATGCAAAATTTGCAAAAACCATCAATATGATTGTCTTACGAAGCCTATAAACTATTAGAAATAACAAATAAACTAAAATAAAACACTTTGAACATTCGAAAGTTCTATCGAGAATCTTTGAGCTATTGTAAATAAAATTGGAATTAAGTGTGGAAATATCAAAATTTACAAATTTACACTGTGAGATCGAGCTCACCACGTGATATCTAACGCAGTCAATTTTTTTTGTTGCATACCATGCTAGGAAAGATATCAAAAGTGAAAATACAGCTTGAACTCATCTTTTTGCATATGACCCATTAATTTGTGTACTGTGATCTGGTTTGTGCGGGAGTGGTGAACAAATTTCGTCTGATGATAATACTATCGGGTTTTTCAATAAGAGCGCTACAAAAGTTTTTTTTTAAATAAAACAAAAACGATTTGGGATATCAATGAAATTCTTTATTCCTGTGAATGTACGTTTAATGCCATTATGTATAAAACTCGATTTCTTTTGCATGGCCACCACGGGCACGCTTGCAGAGTCCAGACGCTGAACCCAATTTTCGACGGTTTTCAAGCATAAATCGGCCGATACTGCTCCAATTTCACGTTCGATGTTCGTACGAAGTTCATCAATCGTCGCTGGCTTGTTGGCATAGACCATAGACTTGACCTAGCCCCATAGGAAATAGTCTAACGGCGTCAAATCGCACGACCGAGGCGACCAAGCGACTGGACCATTTCGTGAGATAACACGTTCTCCAAACTTGGTTTCCAATAAATTGATTGTGACATTCGCTGTGTGATTTGTGGCGCCGTCCTGTTGGAACCACATGTCCTCGAAGTCCATATCATCCAATTGGGGCCAAAAATATTCGGTTATCATTGAACGGTAGCGATCCCCATTCACAGTAACGTGCCGGTGAATTAATATAGATTAGAAACAGTAAGGGTCCAATTACCGATCCTTGGGGTACACCCATATATGTATATTCCTCACTGCTTCTAATCTTATCAATTTTAACCTTCTGAGATCGATTATTAAGATATGACGTAAACCACAAAAGTATGGAACCCCTAAAACCTGCACACTCTAGCTTTTTTAATAGAATTTTGTGGTTAACCATATCAAATGCTTTTGTTATGTCAACAAATAAACCTCCTGTGTACTTTTTATCATCTAAACTTTTAAAAATGTTTGAGCAAAAATCCAAAAGTGCATCTTCCGTTGATTTTTTTTCACGAAAACCAAACTGCGATGGAGCAAAGAAATTTTTACTATTAAGAAATTTCACGGTCCTTATCTTAATAAGTTTTTCAAAAACCTTACTTACTGACGGTAGCAGCGAAATTGGTCGGTAATTATTTACCTTATCCTTACCACCTTTTTTATAAAGTGGTACGACATCAGCACATTTCATCGCATCTGGAAATACACCAGATATTACGCTATTATTGAATATATGTGCTAGGATGTCAGCAACAGACCATTTAATATCTTTTAAGAGAAGGTTAGAAATGTCATCATATCCACAGCTATTAGTATTTTTAAGATTATTTATAGTTTTAGAAACTTCTAGTGCTGTGATTGGTTCAAAGAAAAAACTATGACAATAGTGCTCGCTACGATGGCAGTTCAGGCAAGATTGTGATCTTAATTTTAAAGGAGTGTCTTGTGCTATATTTACAAAATACTTGTTAAACTCATTGGCTACTTCATGTTCATTCTTGTAGATAATGTTATTTATACACAGCTCAATGGTTTTTTTTTCTGTAGAAGCTTTGTTAAAAATACTATTTACTAATTGCCATTCACGCCTAGAATTACCTTTGATTTCGTTAAACTGATTATTATAGTATGCATCTCTACAAAATGGAATTTCCTTTTTAAGTTCAGAAGATAGTTTTTTGTACCTCATTTTCAATTTTCTATTAAATTTATGCTTGGAACATTTTACCCTGAGTTTGTTCTTAGTTTTAATCTTCTTTAGCAAGCTTGTAGTAATCCAGGGTTTTAATCTTTTGTTTTTCTTTTTATAAGTTGAGAAATAAGTACAATTTTCCATGTTTCGCTTAATAATGTCAACAAAAAGATCGTACGATTTGGATACATCATTTTCACTATAAACTAACTCCCAAGATTCAAATAAAAGCAAATTATTTAATTTAGTTCGATCAAGTTTAGGTATATCAGCAGTAATATTATCTTTATCATGCTTCTTACATTTAATTTTATTTAAAGTTTCAAGAAGTACACCGGTCATTGAATGATCGGTGATTTGAAAATCGAAAACACATTTTTCTAAGCACGTATAATCTTTACTTGTGACGCGACAAAAAATATGATCGAGGCACTTCCCTGATATTAATCGAGTTGGCTCATTAATCAAAGAAACTAACCCATATAAAGCTATTAAATCCAAAAATGAGGAGACTATATCGTTTTTTTCCAAAATATCAATATTAAAATCACCAAGGATCAACAAATTTTTTGAGTTTTCACATTCTAACAACCTTGAAAATTCCTCATAAAACACCGAAAATGCAAATTTATGAAATCTATAAACGCATATAACGACAAAAACTTCGCGATTTATATTAAAAGAAATTTTAATAACATCAGCACTCACCAAATGAATAGCTGAGTAAGCATAACAAATGTCATTCCTTATAAAGCACCCAACACCACCAGCAGCGTAAGTTTCATTAGTATTAGCTACAAAATCATATCCAGGCAAAGAGTAATCACCATCTTCAAAATTATAAATCCAAATTTCAGAAACCAGAATCAAATCAGGCATGCAAAGAAAAGAATCCAAATGTGTAATGAGAGCAGAAAAGTTTTCCCTTAAGCTTCTTACATTTTGGTGTACAAAAAAAAGTTTGTTATCACAATATCGTTCATTTAAAAATACATTTTCACCATTAGAAAAATTATTAAAAGTGAAGGTAGGAACATCATTATCAATATCTATGAGATTATCAAAATTCATTTAAAAAAAAAGATTGAGTGTTATATTTTTAACAGGTCTTCAAACGACCTTATCACAATGATGTTGCTACCTTCCTCTTTTCTCATGAGTATTTTGTTATTTGAATACCAAACAAATTTAAAATTTTTTTCCTTCCTCGCCCCTTTCGCTCGCATAAGAAGTGCCTGGGTGTATTTGGTCAATGCATCGTTGATGTAAACATTTCCTTTGCTGCCGCCAAGAACGCAAGAGTTGATATTTTCTTTCTTCGTTTTCTTTTCCCTCATTATTCGTTGCTTGACTGCGAGGTCCGCGAAGCTGATACATATGATAGACTTGCATGCGGTGCAAGTGGGTTCATCATTAGTATTGTTGTTGTTGCTTTTCACTTGTTTGACAAAGCATTTATCAATATCTTTGTCGTCTACGTTTAACGACAAAGCAGAGCGAAAAATTTGAAGCGCCACACTTTGTGCATTGGTGTCATTGACTTCGGGGACTCCAGTTATTTCGATGCATTTCTTTTTTTGATACTGGTTCTGCCAATTCAATTTACTCTCTAAGGTGTTCAATTTGGATTTTAGATCAGCATTTTCTTTACGTAGATCCATCACAGCTTGGAGGTATTCTTTCTGTAGGCTTTCCATATTTAAAAGTTTTTGATAAACCATGTGCAATGTTGGTTCAGCTTCAGTGGAGCGAGATGTTTGGGGATCGCTTAAATCGCTTGTAGGTGTATTAGCTGTTGGGTTTCCAATTGCTTGAAGTGGTTGTATTGGCACTGCCTCGGGATTGCGAAAACTGCGACGTTTTAGGGCTGTGCACCTGTCACATTGATAAGATTTCTTGTTTACTTTCATAAATTCGATATCTTCAGGTCTAAGGTTCACACAGTTATTGTGAAAAAAACACTTGCAATCACCACAGGCCACTTTGAGTTTAAAAGCTCTATCAATTTTCTCTTTGCACACCGAACAATTCATTTTTTTTTTCTTTTTTTTTCTTTCTTTCTTTTGATTTTAACAAGAAGGTTTCTTTCAGATGAGATGTGCACCCCACAACACTCTGAACTTCGTGAGTGTACGTGAGTACGGCCCAATGACGCCGCCGGTCCATAAACCACACCAAACCGTAATTTTTGTCGGAATGCAATGATGACACATGGAGTACGTGTGGATTGCTGCCTGACCAATACCGCATATTTTGTTTATTGACGAAGTCATTCATCCAGAAATGAGCCTCATCGCTGAAGATGTTTTTTCGATGAAAATCTGAATCATTTTCAAGTTGTTGTTCAGCCCAATTCACGAACATACGACGCTTCTGGTGGTCAAGCGGCTTCAGTTCTTGCGTCAATTTAATCTTGTAAGGATGTATGCCAAGATCTTTTCGCAAAATTCGCCACAATGACGTCACAGAGATGCCCAATGCTTGAGAACGACGTATGAGAGACACATTTGGGCTTTCTGCAACTGAAACCTCAGCGGCAGCAATATTCTCGACACTACGGGCACTTCTTTGTCTCACTGGCACGGGGAAATTTTGTACTGTGCCTGTGGATTCAAATTATTCCACTAGACGCTCAATTGTTGATCTGCTAGGACGATTATGACGACCATAAATTGGACGTAGCGCTCTTACCGTTGAGGCCACTGACTCCGAAAGTTGGCTCGTATATCTTTCCATCATGAAATGGCAAACCTTACTGAAGAGAAATGTCAAAAGAGCGGCAAGAAATATGGCGTCGTTTGCTGTCCCTGTCGCTCTACTTTTGTAGTGTCCCTGTTGAAAAACCCTTTATTGGATTTATATACAGTGGTACTTTTAACTTTTCAAATTTCAAAGAAATTACTATCAAAGTTCTTGTTGGTACAACAAAATATGATCAAAATTCATGATTGGTTGCTAAGTGTTTAGTGAAAAGTCGTTGCTGCTATAGGGTCCTGATTATTGGGGAAAGACCAAAACGCGATCGTGCAGTGCTTTTCTCTTACACTTTTCAGAATTGTTATAATTGATTACTTGAAAATTGATAAGCTATAAGTTGTTGGTTGTATGGGAGGCTCATTAATACTTAGCTCGTGGTATATGGGGTAGGTTCAATGAGGTGTCGGTCTGGACTCTATCGTATTTTATTCATGCCTGGTTGAAAAGTGATTGCTAAGTGATTAGTGAAAAGTCGTTGCTGCAATAGGGTCCTGATTATTGGGGAAAGACCAAAACGCGATCGTGCAGTGCCTTTCTCTTACACTTTTCAGAATTGTTATAATTGATTACTTGAAAATTGATAAGCGATAAGTTGTTGGTTGTATGGGAGGCTCATTTATACTTAGCTCGTGGTGTATGGGGTAGGTTCAATGAGGTGTCGGTCTGGACTCTACCGTATTTTATTCATGCCTGGTTGAAAAATTTACAAAAACTAAAATCAAATGCCAAATTGAAATAAAATAGGATAGTAAATAAGTTATTTATTAAATTCAAGTTACGCTAAATGCTGTATAAAAAACCCAGTTTTCGGGGAATTTTTATCATTTCAAATGCATAGAAAGAATATTTGTGACCTTTTTTTTTTTTTGCAGCTTAAATTAAATCAACAGAAAAGAAGAAAACACATTACGTCGGACATTGGCTTAATTATCAGCAAACATAATGCAAGCTATAAAGTGTGTAGTCGTTGGCGATGGGTAAGTTGTGCGAATCACTAAAACGTCTAATATGAATTTAAAAAAAATCTAATTACAGTGCGGTGGGTAAAACATGTCTTTTAATAAGCTACACAACAAATGCATTTCCTGGAGAATATATACCGACTGTGTAAGTAAAAAAAAAACTATTTTTTCAAGCCTTGTACTGATTTAATGTATTTATTTAAATGAAATGAAATGAAATTTAAATGAAGTGTCCATATGGGCTAGCATTAGGGTGGTCCAAAAAACCATTTTGTTGTTATATGACCGGGCCACCACAGAATTTTGTTACCTAGGTTAATTGTGTTATCGGCTCAAAATTTCAATCGCCTAGGTATAATGGAAGGCTGTGCTCAAGAGACTTCCGTTTCTTAAGTTTTGCTAGAAAATACCCTGTACAAATATTGGTGTATACTGGGTTTCCCCAATTCGTGGTTGATATTTAGGGAGATGATTTCTGGGTTATTCTTAGAAAAAAATTGTATAGGGAGAAAATACTATCTCCCTCTCCTGAGTCAAGGGGGGCATTTTTTGAAAAATTGGCATAAAACGGAACAAAATTATTTAAAATAAAAAAAAGCACGAATATTTTTGAGAAAATTTGTTACCGAAATATTCACTTGAATATTTTTTTTATTATTATTATTTCCATAGACGGGGGAAAACGGCCGACAACGACATGAGCAGTCAGACTAATGTCTTGTATTCGTTTCGTTTACGATGATAGAGTTATGTTATGTTTATAAAAATAGAAGAGAAAGAATGAGACAGTTGAAGAGAAAGAATGAGACAATTATACTGGTGTCGGGGATTTGTTCTTCCGAGTCTATTAGGGGCGGTTGTTCCCAACTCGTGCACGATCTGGAAAATGTGTCCGGAGAAAGAAAGAAAAGGGCACAATGCCGAACAACAAAATTAGTTTTAGTAATGCGTTTATTTTACTGATCCGACCAGACCACACTTGCTGGTTGGAGAACGTGCGAATGAATACTGCCTCGTCACAGACCAAGTCTGTCCCAAGCCACCACGATCTTATGATCCGAAGTGCAGCGTCACCAAAACGCCCACAGGTTCATCGAGTCCAATATTTGGTACCAGGCCCATGCCTTGGATACCCATTGACACACAAGAAAGAATGTGCCGACACCAGCAACAATGAGTGCAATCCGTGGGAGCGACATCCAAATCAATCCAATGCTCGATGTCTTCCAAGAAGTGCATTAGTAGCTTCCACATCTGCTATCCGATGAGAGACGATACCATGTCGAGTCATAGTACTGTGGGTAGGTATGTATCTGCTTGGTTAAACAGCCATACCTCTGGTATGCTGTGTGTTGGCTGTCGACGGTAGTAATGATATCACCTATAGCTGTAGGTATATGTCCGATGGTGGCATCAAAATGTGCCAATTCCATGTGGTTCATTGTACTGCGCGGGTGGAGGGATGTACCAAATAGTAAGGTACATTATGCTGTCGAAGCATTGACGGGATTTCTATGGGTCGACGGTGGATGACCGAACAACTGGATAGAGACGGAAAATGTATAAAAGTAAAAACTTGGTATTGTAGTAGATTTTTCATTCTTAAGCTTAGAGTGCGTTCCGAGTAGCAACTCAAAGAGAGGGTATTGCGTAGAATTCCTGACTGGTCGAATTAAGTCGAAACTTGAGTCAGTTGAATTTTGAAAAGCTTAAGCTCAAATATGAAAAGATTAATGCTTATAGAGTTCAATGACCCTGGAAGGAGGGGATTTGCAGGAATTTCATATGTCGGATGGCTGCAAAGCAGAAACCTAACGAAAATAGGGACAAAGGAATAGATAATTTATTAACTACAAGTACTAAGAGCGGTTAGACGTTAGACCAACGTTACTTTGTCCAAACGAATAACTATACCGCAAACAAAAGAAATTTTTAATTTTTGATTTTTGTTTGCATGTACCGAAGTTCATGTACGGTCGTATAATTTTTTTTATATAAAAACTTGAGATTTTCCTTGGGAAAAATTCCAAAAATTAAAAATTAAAAAAAAAGGAAAAAATGGTTGCAATCACAAATTGCATACAAGCAGATCTAAATAAAATTATTATAATTTTTTTTAATTTAATTTCATTTAAATTAATTTTTTTTGTAAATTTAACATTTTGTAAAGCGCCTCTAAATTGGTAGTCCCGAATACTGAAAATTAAAGTTTTAATTCAAAGTATCACCACGCGAACCGAGCCTTATAGTAATATTAATTCGCGGAAGTGAAATATATATATATATATGTATGTAATTATCTGTATATATACAAAAAACAACATCGAGTGCATATAAAGATTGCACAAGACACACCGATTCCTTCTATTCAACAGCAGTGACCACTTATCGAGAAACAAAGGGTTGAGATTGTTCATATTTTCTATATCAAATTTGATGGTTATTTAACCTTTACCTATAATATATATAAATTTTATGTTCGATGTAAATCAAAACACAATTTTTGATTTTAAAATAACTTTAAGAGCAAGAGCTCTTTCTTTTTTAATGTCTTCTTAGAATCTAACTCTACAAAATATGAAGTATCCTTATTTATACATTTTCTATACTTAATGTAAGTCGTCGTTTCCTGTTTGGTTTTTATTATTGTCTTTTGTCTCGTCCTGGGTCTATCCTTCTTTATTACCTTTCCTTGGAATGAACAAAGGTTGATGAGGCATCCCTTTGTTTTTGTGTTGTATTGAACTATGTTGGTACATCTGTTCTTAATTACTTGAACTATGTTGGTACATCTGTTCTTAATTACTTTTTCATACGTTTAAAAGATAGTTTCTTTATTAAGATGAGCTGCTGCCATAACTCCTGCCTCCTTAGAGTCTTCCTTCAGTTCGTTTATGACTGGAGGTAGATTTATTATAGTTTTATTTCGACTTTTTATTTTGTACAATATTATTATTACAATGATCGCAATGATTAATATAATTGTTGAGAAACTAAAAATATACTGTGTTTCCTTTTTATTTTTTATTTCTATTATTTCTTTTAAGTTATCAATGGATTCATACTTGATTTCTTCTAAATATTCATTTGAAAAGTTAAAGTTTAATACAGGTATTATTTTTTCTTCTTTGTAATACTTTCTATTATAAATTACATTGTTTATTGAAATTTTACAGTTCTCTGCTTTTATTAAGAAATTTCCTTCTAATATATAATTTAAATTACTACAATTTTGTTGTATTTCGGTTTTTTCCAGATTCTTAATTATTAAATATTTTTCTTTTTTTATTATAACATTTTTTCCTTTGTATTCTTTAGTTTTGCATTTCATTTGTTTGCTTATTAATATATTTTCTATACAATCGTCTTTTAATATTTGTAAATTTTTTATTTCTTTTGTTACATAATATAATGTTTTATTTAATTCTAAAAAGTTATTTGTTTGTAAATATATAATTTTTTTATTAATCGGAAAGTTTTGAATATATATTTTATTAAACTTTTGGTTGGAATATTGTGGAATTAATACAATTACTAATATATTTTCTTTGTAAGTTGCTAAATTGATTTTTAATTCTTTCAATTTTTCAAATGTGATATTATTCTCTTTAATTTCTTGGCTTGTAATTATGTCTTGTGTAAATATTCCTGTTCAGCTTGTCAGTATTACGTCTTCTCTTTTTCCTAAAGTTTCTTTAATTTCTTTTATGTTGTTATTGAATTCTATTTCTATACGAAGGTTATGAATATCATTACTTCTATTTTTTAATTTATTTATTGTTTCAATGCCTTGGTTCATCAAGGCACTTAAAGTTTTAAATTGATTATTAAAATGATCATTTATCTTTATTTGTTTATTTAAGTTATCGATGGCATTATGATTATTTTCTTCCACTGTTTTAAGTTGGTTTTCTATTTCTATTCTATCACCGTCATCCATTGTTCCAAATATAAATTTTAAGACAATACCTCCTAAATTTATTAATCCTCTTTTAATTATATGTTGTGGGATTAGGAAATCAATTTTTTTTCTAATTTAATTATTTCACTTAATTGTTTATAATGTTTTGGCTTTATTTTATATTGTGCTTTTAATTGTTCGATTAGTCCTTTATAATCGGTTAAGTTGATTAAATGTATCATGGTATTATATTTTTCTATGAGTTCTACCTTTTCACTTTCTATTATTAAAAATTCTTGTTTAATTTCACTAATTTGTATTTCCTGCGGTCGTACTACCGTTATTTGCTTGTACAGAATAACCATTAGGAGTATCACTACTGCTTTCATATTGGATGGTCGCGAATTTTTTCTTCCTCCTGAATTGGTCTTTGTGCAAAACTTGTGTTCGTACGTGTGGTCTTATTGTAACTTTCTTGTCTTTTTGTTTTATAACTTTTGTTTTTTTTTTATGTTTTGTTTTTAGTTTATCAAATCGCTCGGGATTATTTATTTTAGTATAGTAAGGATTAGTTTCTTAATCCTATCCTATTTTTATTTAATTTCTTTAATATTTTTTCTTTATTACTTTCTATCCTTTCGCGCACTAATTTAATATCAACTCTGTTTAAATGTATGTCTACTGGTTTTTCTTTAGTGGTCAAATGTATTGTTTGATTATAAACCTCTACTGCCCGTAAAACGTTGTCGACTAAATTATCTGATCCTTCTAAAATCCTTAAATGCTCATTTAGCGTGCTGTGCACTCTTTCAATATCTGAGTTTCCTGTGTGCCTGTATGGGGTGTGAAATGAATTTCTATCTCTTTCTCTCTAAAGTATTCTTTTACTGTATAAGTCTGAAATGAGGGATCGTTATCTAGTACGATATATTTTGGCCTTGTCATATATGTAAAGATTTTTGTTATGGTATTTAATACATCTTTTTGGTTCTTTGTTTTGAGTTTTTCTACACATACAAATTTGCTGAATTTGTCTATGCATGTGAGATATTTTATAGCGTGGGAAAGTATCCATATATCCATGTGATAATATTGATGTGGACCTTCTGGGGTGATTGTTTTCTCGTATGGGAGTTTTATTGGATTTCTTTCTATTTTAAGATTACAAAATTCGCAATTGTTAATTACTTTTGTTATTAGTTCTTTCATATTTGGTGAATAATATTTTCTTTTTATTTCTAAATAAGTTTTTTCAATTCCTGTATGATTATAATTTAAGTGTATTTTATTTATTTCTTCTTCAGTTTCTGGAGTTTTAATGTCAATTAAAAAGGTGTTTGTCCTAATAAGTTTCTGATTATTATGATGTAATTTCCAATAATCTTGGAATTTTAAAAATGATCTATCTTCTACCGTGTATATACAGTTTATTATGTTTGTATCACATTCTTTTATTATGTATTCATAGGTTTCTTTGCTGAAGTTTTTTCTGATTATTTTGTCCTTCTTTTTCCTGGGAATGGGAAAGTTATCTCTTCTATGTTATTTTCACCTTTTTCTAATATTATTTGTCTTTTGAATGTATTTAAGGGTTTCTCTGTGATTGATATTAGATTGGAACTATCTGATATTACACTATGTCTGGTGCTAACTAAATCTTCTTCCTTTTCTAATGCATTTATTGTATCTATCTTTATTCTTGAAAGTGCATCTGCAACTTTATTTTCTTTTCCTGCTAGGTATCTTATATCGAAGTCATATTCTTCTAATTTGATCTTCCATCTTTGTAACTTACTATTAGGTTCTTTAAGATTATGCAACCATGCTAATAGTCGATGATCGGTTAATATTTTAAATCTTCTGCCGTAAAGATAGTGACGAAACTGTTTCGTTGCCCATACTATTGCTAACAATTCTTTTTCTATCGTTGAATACTTACATTCATGTTTGTTTAAAGTTCTACTTGCAAATCCTAATGGCCCATGGTTTTGACTTAACACGGCTCCTATTGCAAAGTTACTTGCATCTGTAGTTAAAGTAAATTCTTTTGAGAAATCTGGATGTTTGTTTATGAGTGTGTCTTGCATCGCAAGTTTTAGTTTCTCAAATGAGTCTTTATGCTCTTTTTCTATATTGATTTTGCTATCTTTCTTTAAACAAAGTGTCATAGGTTTTATAATTTTTGCATAGTCATTTATAAATTTTCGGTAATAACCTGTTAATCCTAAAAATTATTGTATTTCTTTTATAGTTGTGGGTATAGAGAATTTTTGTATTATTTTTAGTTTTTCTGGATTTGGTTTAATACCTTCTGGAGTTATTATATGTCCTAAAAATTCACTTTCTTTCTTTAAGAAATCGCATTTGTTAAGAGATAAATTTAATTTAAAATTTACGGTTTGGAGTTTCTTGAATACTTTTTCGAGAGAAGAAAGATGTTCTTCTAGTGACGTGGCTAAATATTATTATATCATCTAAATAAACATAACATGTTTTTCCTACAAATTCTTTTAATACCTCGTTCATCATACGCTGAAATGTCGCCGGTGCGTTTTTGAGACCGAATGGCATTCTAGCGAATTCGTAATGACCTGATAAAGTAGAAAATGCAGTTTTTTCTCTATCTTCTGGTTTTACCTCTATCTAATAAAATCCTTTTGTCAAATCTAATGTAGTAAAATAATTTGCTCTTCCCATTTTTTTAGTATATCTTCTATTATAGGAATTTTATCCTCTTTGGTGACATTATTTAACTTCCTATAATCGATGACAATTCGCCATTCTTTTTCTCCTGTTTTATCTTCCTTTTTAGGTACTATCAATATAGGTGCATTATATGGACTAGTGCTTTTTACTATTATTTTTTGTTTTAATAAATCATCTATCTGCTTATCAACTTCTTTTTTATGAACTTCTGGATACCTATAAATTCTGGTTAAAATTGGTTCATCACTTGTTGTTGCTATTTTATGTTTTACGTGAGATGTGAAACTTAGATCATCTCCCTTGTGAAAAAATGTTTTTTCATTGTTTTTTAATAATTTTGTTAAATTTGTATGCTCTTCGGCATTTAAATGGTCAAACCTTTTATTTTCTAATTCGTCGAACATAGAAATTTGTGGTTCTATATTATTAAAGTGATTTATTTCTTTTTTATATTCTTTTTCTTCGTCTATACTGAAGAATAAAGGCATTATTTCACTATTTAATTCTAAAGTTTTTGTTTTAAAATCAATCTTACTTTGGTTTGGGATTAATATATTATTTCCTATAATTCCATTGAAATTTTGATTGAAATCAAATATTTGGAATACACAATCTTCTACGACATTGTAAATAAATTTTTCTTTAGGTATTTTTATTTCTTCATTTATTATAACTGGAGTTCCAACAGTTTTTATAGTTAAAGGTTTTTCTCTTTTTATAATATAGTCTTTTGGGGCATTATTTCTACTAATTAAACTATTCGTTGCTCCCGAGTCTATTAACATTCGAATAATTTGTTTGTTTTTTACTAACTTAATAAAGGGCAATCCGGTTCCGGAGGTTCCGAGGCTGGATACCGAAAATTTTGATTTGTTCCTGATTCTATTTCGTTATTATTTTCGTTATTAGAATGGTTTATTTGTCGAGGTTGTACTCTTTTTAGTTGACTACTAGTGGGATCTATTTCCATTTGTCTTACACTGACTTCTGTTGTAATAATTGGGATTGTAATTATTACCTTTCTATAGTTATGATTGGGATTATTTCTATTTTATGATTGTTATTCTATAGTTATGATTGGGATTATTATTATTATAATAATTGAATGGTGGTTTGGTATTTACTGGATTTTTTGGTTGAAAATTATTTTGATAAGATTTTTGTGGTATATAGTTAGTTATTAGGTTTGTTAAGTTGAAATTTTTGGTCTTTAGGGGAATATAGTTTCTGTATTTTAGGTTCTGATCTTTCTTCCCTTTTTTCTTCTATGAATCCTGCTTGAGTAAGTTCGTGTAATGCTGCTAGCTGGTTTAAGTGGGAATAATACTGTTCTCACATGAGTAGGTAACTTTTCTTTAACTTTCTAATGCAGTTTGGTTATTATAAGATATCTCATGTGCCTTTTTTTCTTGCACTGTTGTCTGATTTAATTCACACAAAGTTCTCTGTATCTCATTATAAAATGTTATTACATTGTTTTTGTAACTTATTTGTCTAAGGTCGTCATATAATTGAAAGCTACTTTTGAATCCTCCAAAATTACTTATTAATAATTCTTTTAGGTCTACCCATTTCTGTAGATGTGCATGAATTTCTACGCATCTTTTTGCTTTGCCTATCAATTTTGATTTTAAAATATTAATATACATTAATTGTGATTGGTTGTCATATTTATTTAATGTTGGAATAATTCCGTCTACAATAGTTACGTCTACCGTCAAACGTACTTAATTTCTCGATGTACTTAAGTGGGTCTAATGTCAATGATAAAGCCATTTTAATATTTTCTTTTTCAATAATTTTTTCAGAACTACTTTCAATATTTTCACAATTATTTTTCTTAGAATTAGTACTTAAATTATTCTTACATCTTTCTGGTATCGGTGTGCTTCTGATGTTTTTTAATTGTTCGTATTCTTCATCCGTTGTGCTTCCTTCTTCATCTGTGAATCTGGAATCGGGTTTTGGTAGTTTCTTTTTTTTGACTTTATCTAATAATTTTTTCATCTGCTTGGCTCTAATTAGTTTTTCCTCTATGGAACTTCGTAACATTAGTCATTTAAGTTGACA
Source organism: Dasysyrphus albostriatus (assembly GCA_946251815.1). Taxonomy (NCBI): domain Eukaryota; kingdom Metazoa; phylum Arthropoda; class Insecta; order Diptera; family Syrphidae; genus Dasysyrphus; species Dasysyrphus albostriatus. The sequence goes on from OX276339.1 coordinate 12,762,448, forward strand.
TTGGTTATTAAACTAATTCACTTTGTAGTTTTTCTTTATCTGTTTTAAAGAATTCTACTTGGTTTTGTTCTTTATCTAATGTAAAGATTTTTTACTTAAACTCTGGGTTCACTAGAGTGTATAGATTTTTATGAATTTAATTACTATTTTCGATAGGGTATTCACAATACAAAATTTTAACTTTATGGTTTATAAAGTGTTTCTTACTTAGATTTTCACTGATTTAAACTTTAAGTTCATTAAAGTGTTCACGGAAATTTGTAATTTATACTTAAACTCTGGGTTCACTAGAGTGTATAGATTTTTGTGAATTTAAACACTATGTTCGATAGGGTATTCACAAGAAAAAGAATTTTAACTTTATGGTCTATAAAGTGTTTCTTACTTTGATTTTCACTGATTTAAACTTTAAGTTCATTAAAGTGTTCACGGAAAATTTTATTTTGTGCGTGACGATTTTCGTTCGAATCACTAGATAGCTATTTTATTTTTTATGCAGTATACTTGTACATTTTTCGATAGCTATCCTACCGACTGCGCCAATTTTATGTTCGATGTAAACCAAAACACAATTTTTGATTTTAAAATAACTTTAAGAGCAAGAGCTCCTTCTTTATTAATGTCTTCTTAGAATCTAACTCTACAAAATATGAAGTATCCTTATTGATACATTTTCTATACTTAATGTAAGGCGTCGTTTCCTGTTTGGTTTTTATTATTGTCCTGGGTCTATCCTGCTTTATTACCTTTCCTTGGAATGAACAAAGGTTGATGAGGCATCCCTTTGTTCTTGTGTTGGTACATCTGTTCTTAATTACTTTCATATGTTTAAAAGATAGTTTCTTTATTAAGATGAGCTGCTGCCATAACTTATATATAAAAAAAATCATATTAATACTTACGCTGATTAATAGGGCGGTTGTAAAAAAGGCGATTATTGAAATAACTCGAAATTAAAAGAAAAACAAAGGAAGTTAAATCCAAAGTAAAGTAATAAACCAAAGACTCGGTTATACTTTTTGGACAAAATTTTTAAAATTTTAGCTCCGCGTTGCCAAATAGAGCTTAAAATATTTTTTTTTTTTTGCTTGATTTAAATTGATATAGATATTTGGGTAATTTTAGATTGAAATTTAAATTTGAATAAGTTACAAAATTCCAAATTATAATAGTTTGAAAGACATTAAATTCTATAAAAAAATTGTTAAAATGTATAAACTGAAAACGAATGATTTTTACTATTGGTGAAATGTATAATTTCTTAATCATGGAGTAGCATTTTTTTTGTTAAGGGATGCGGGGTTGATGATGAGAAGGGTGATGGCTTGAGAGGGGAAGAGGCCATTCAAAGGGGTTGCTCTGGCGAGGGAGTCAACCAAGGAAGGGGGGTAGAGGCAATGTCTCGCCCAACATCAACACCAAGATGCATGAAGCTGGCACTATTATTTTTGTAGCGGCAGTGACAGGGTCCAAGAACCACACCCACCGCTGAGCTGAGGGTTCATTAAATGGCCAGCAAGGACCAAAATGGCAAAGAGGCCGTTACAAATTGTTATTTTTTGTTTAAAAGTTGTTTTTTTTTGTTGAAAATTTCGCGTTAATTAGTACCACTGTTTTTAATTTCAATGCTCTTTTCAATTCTTAGTCAAATATTGACAACCGAATGTAAAAATCTCCTAGTTTTTTTTTTGAAATTAAAAAAAAAAAATTTACTTCTTCCCGTTGCTTATTGTGTTGGTAATGTTTATGACGTTAAAAAATTACGATTCTTAATAAAATCCTTTTTCTTGTGTTTTTTTTTTTGTGAAAATATATTTTTATACTTCCAATTACTTGCTTTGTTGGAAATGTTTATACTGAAACAAAGTAATAATTCACATTTAAACCCTTTTTTGACTTTTCGGAAAAAAGTATCTCCCTTAATTGCTTAAAAACTGGGAGAGATTTTTATATTTAGTTTTGAATATTTGATTAAAAATTGCTTTTTTTCATTTATTTTCCCGTGGGTAGGTACAAAACCTGCATATCGAAGACGCGTGCTCATAGAAGTGTGAGATTCTTACTACACTAAAACCGCCTCCACTTCCCGATTGCAACTAAGTTGAAACTTATCTAGCAATTTATTTTTAACGAAGTTAAGTAACGTGTTGCAGGTTACTTTCCGGTGAAAGTTCCTGCTTAATCCGCGATTTTAAAGCGCTTTTCAGTGGCTACAATAGTATCTTCAGTTTGAGGTATATCGCGTGTAAATAAAAGGTACAGAGCTGGACCTAATACACTTCCTTGTGGTACCCCAGCCGCTATTTCTTTGAAATCAGAGTAGTCATTTCCGTGTCGCCCGCGAAAAAGTCTTTCATTTAGATATCCGTTTAGAATGTTGAAAAGTCCTTCAGACAGGATTTGTCTTAATTTGAATTTGAGGCCTTCGTGCCACACCTTGTCAAACGCCTGCGACACGTCCAAAAAGACAGTCGAACAGATTTTCTTTTCTTGAAGAGCTCTCTCAATAACGTCAGTAATTCTATGCACTTGATCCATTGTCGAATGCTTGCTTCTAAATCCGAACTGATGTTCAGGTATTAATTGTTTCTCTTCTATTATCGGTTGCAGGCGCAGGAGTAGTATTCTTTCAAAAACTTTTGATATAATAGGAAGAAGCGAAATCGGTCTGTAAGACTTCTTTTCGTGAGAGGGTTTGCCAGGTTTCAAAACCATTATGACTTCTGCAACTTTCCATTGGCTCGGAACATATTCTAACCTTAGAGCGGCATTTATTATGTAAAGGAGGTTAATACACCCTTTACGAGGGAGCATTTTTAAAATTTTCTGCCGTTAATAAGTCATATCCTGGAGCTTTGTTGGACTTAAGCTTCTTTATTTCTGTTTTTAATTCGGCAAGTGTAGCATTTCTCGTTATGTAGCTTCCATTTGAGGTAAAATTCATATTAATATTTTCGTTGAGTTCTTACCCATCAGGGGTTTAAATGTTTCCTCTAAGTAATCGGCAAATACCGTCGCTTTTTCTTTGTCACTTTTAGCCCATTCATTTTGGCTTTTCTTAATCGGGGGCACTGGAAGCTTTGGTATTTTCGTTGTTCTTATAGCTTTCGAAAGTGAGTAGTTGGATTCTTTCCCCGCTGTCAAGCCTTCAAGGTAGTTTTCAACTTCAAGGTTTTTGAAATCTGATATCGCCGTTTTTAGCTCGCTGCCATTTCTTACGTACTTTTCGTTTCTCTTTCACTAAATCTTTTATTTCTTGCGGATATTTTATATCTTTATAGCAAGGCATTAGCCTTTGATAAGGTGTGTTATCCCAAGCTGCTTTTTGTATTAAATCAACAAAGGTATCTACTGCGTCTTCAAGCTCCAGAGGCGTTTGTAATGATACCCTTAACTCAACGTTGTCCTCTATCTATCTTTTTTAAATCCATTTCAGTTGGTTTTACTGTTTGTTAACCTGGGTGGTTTTTTTCAATTTTAACAAGGCTTTCGCTCATAGTGAGTACGACGGCAGAGTGATCTGAGAAGGGGTCATAGCCCTCTGAAATTTCTATACGATTAGAGGGTATTCCTTTTACCATGAATAAATCGATTAGGTCAGGTATTTTCCACGGATGAGTTGGCCAGTAAGTTGGATTGCCAGTCGAATGAAAGTCACAATTATTTTCCATTCCTGCTTCATATAGCATGCGACCCTTTTGAGATATACGTCGTGAGGCCCAGAAGGTGTGCTTTGCATTAAAGTTACCACCAACAATTAAATTTGGGCTTAGTGACTTTATCAATGTCGTAAATTCACCAAGTTTTGGCATTCCACGTAAAAATTTTAAGCTTTTCCATCATATATTTTTTGAAAGAGGTTTGGGTCGAAATTAATTTTCGAGCTTACTTAACCTTTCAAAGATAAGTTTATTTGTTTCACATTGTTCTTCAAGTTTTGACAAAATTATTGAATAGACTTTCGAAACCGGGTCGGTTTCAGTGTCGTTATTTACGGGTATAATTTTTGCCGCTATTTGGACATATATTTCTGTATTTCCTTGCTTCGATATTTTCTCCGAAGGTACTGACACTGTTTTCTTTTCCTTGCGGATACTAGGTTTTGGGCCTTTCGTAGATTTGGCACTCTTGGGAATTGCGGTTTCTAATTGCCTTGGTGGGTTTCCTTGTGTTTGGGCAGATTTTGATCGTCGCTTTTGTAATTCTTTAGCTACTTCACAGCCCCTATAGTTTGCTGGGTGATTTCCATTACAATTAATGCTCGTCGGTGGACTTTCACTTTTTCCGTTCCGTTGCAGTCAACGGTTAGATGTTTTCCAGCGCATTTTACACACCTTAGCTCGTTTTTGCAATAGGTTTGGGTGTGATTGAATTCTTGGCAGCGTTTACTATGAGCGATTAACCTTGTGCTTTTTCTCAGAGGTTCGATCCTAACTACGATGTTAAGAATTGTTTTAATTTTATAAATGTCATCTAGTTTTTCAGTCTTATCGAACGAAAGTACAAATAGTGGAAGACCACGTTGTACCACTGTCGCTTCACCCTCTTTTTTCTGTTTCTCTCTTTTGACAATGTTCGTAGCATCTAAGATTTTGAGGTTGCGCTCTTTTAGATCACTAATAATATCGTCTTTTAAACATGATGCGTGTAGACCTCTTGCCACAACACGTAGGGGTCTTTCCGACTTATTTTCATAAGTATACCATTCTACTTTTTCTTCATTTAGTTATCGTGACAGCAGACGATAAATTTCGGGGTATTTCACATTAACTTTCCATTTGTTGTTATTAAGTCAAATAATTTTAAAAGCCGATGGTAATAATGCCTATAATATGGTTAGCAACTTGTTATACTCCGCAATACCGATAACATTTATCGGTGGTGGGGGCCGTTCCTTAACAGGTTTTTCTTTTACTTTCGCATGTTTTGGTGACTCTTATTTCAAAAGAGGAGGCTGCTTCAGGCGAAGAGCTTTTTACTTAATCTTTTCTTTGAGGACTTCTCCGTTTCACGTGCTAGCTCTTCTTCGTCCGTTTCGTATCTACAATTATTGACTTGTGGCAAGCTAGACTTTGAGTTTATTGGAGGATTTTCGCTTTTCAATATCTCATTTTCTTTTCGAAGAAGATCGACTTCTTTCTTTAGCTCTTGATAAAGTTCCATAACTTGATCAAGTCCTTGTCGAAGTTCGTTATTATCTTTTTCAAGATTTTTTATCTGAGTCTATTTTGGCGCGCGCAGGCGTGACGGGTGAACTCTTTTGCCCGAATTTTGATGGTTTTGCACTCGATTTAGATGGTGGTGATCGAGATACCCTTGCACTTTTTAGGAAGGGATTTATTAAATGCAATAATTGGCTCTCCCCAGAATCCATAGAGCCGACCTCCGAAGAGGGTGGATTTTCCAGTGAACCTGGACTACCACCTGGGGTACTATATATTATTTTTTTGCTCATTGCATAGTTATTTATACATCAATCTCAGTGTACTGAGTTTGGATTTTAGTCGCCTTTTACGACAGGCATGCCTGCCTCGGGTATATTCTTTCCCCCTTACCCGCAGCGGGTTAAAAATTGATAAGAGCATTGAAGTTTAAAAAAACAGTGGTGCTTATGTACGCTAAATTTTGAAAAAAAAAACAACTTTTAAACAAACAAAAAATCACACTTCTTTCAAAAATATTCGCTGTAAAATTAAATATCTCAAAAAATATTCTGTGAAATAACTTGATTTGAAAAACAAATAAAAGAATAGGATATTGGCTTTAAGAAAACTTATAACATGTTATTGTATGTGCTTTTGTTGATTTCAAATAATTTTTTTCCGTTGTATGTCAATTTTTTTTTAAATTTCCCCCCCCCCTTACCTCAGAAGGGGGATAGAATTTTTCCCATACAATTTTTTTCTTAGAATGAAACCAGAAATCATCTTCCAAAATATCAACCACGAATTGGGGAAACCCAGTATACACCAACATTTATACAGGAGATTTTCTAGCAAAACTTAAGAAAAGGAAGTGGCCTTAGCACCGTCTTACATTATACCTAGGAGGTTAAAATTTTTGTGCCGATAACACAAACAAATTTCTGTGGTGGTCCGGTCATAAAATATAAAAGCATGTTTTTCTGAACCACCCTAGCTAGCATGCTTGACAACTGAACTTGACAAGCATTGAATTTGATCTTTGAACGCAAAAACCAGCTAGGTGGGGTCACTTAGCGTAAAATTTCCAGACGGTGTGTTTTTAACGGACAAAAGAATAAAATTTCAGGTACTACTAAAAAAGTAAGTAAGTTGTTAATTTATTGACTCTTTTTGATACATTCAATGACTTTAAAAGCTATGGCATTTCTGTCAGCTCGGTTGGCACTCTAATTAATATAATATTATGTATCTTTATTTATAAAATAATAAAAAGGGTTTCATTCAAATTGGGATATTAACAAAGTCCTATACTTATAACTGTGGTGTTTGCAAGAAACATAATAACGCCAATTCAGAGCTTGCGTTTTTACGTCAATTTAACATATCTAATTTTGTTTTTATCTAAAAAAAAATTCCAAGTAATTATAACTCAGCTATTAATGTTTAAAATTTTAAATCGTCATTTTAAAGGAAAAAAAAAAAAAATTATACTCCTTATTACGCACACTTTAAGACGAAAATCATTTTGTGAAAGTATTATCTATTTTTTTCAGTTTTTGAAATTTTTTTCAGTTTTTTTGTACATATTTATCTATAATTTCACTTTCTTCAATACGGTATTTCGTCAGTAATATTTTAAGAAATGATTCTTAGATATATTCTTAGAAAAAAATCGTGTGGGAGAAAAACTCTGAGGCAGGGGGGGCAATTTCTAAAAATTGACTTTTGAAATTGATTGAGATAATCTTCAATCATAAATCGTAAAGCACATACAAAAAAAATCACAATCGCATTGAAAAAAAAAAAAAAAATCGTTTAGATTATAGATATAATTTTGATTTTTAAACAATCTTAGTGACCTTGGCTACGTGGATTATATTCAATAATGCGATCATCCAACATAAGACAGTACGATGAAGTGTTTGATGTTCTTATCTCCTTAGGTCCTGATTTCAAGGATTCATTCTGATGTCTGTAGTCTATAACGAAAACTGGAGCATGTGATTTATACTCGTCCCAGGAGAGAAAAGGTTCATCCATTGCTTAGTTATAGTAGTTTTTTTGAAAATCAGTATACATATTGTATAACAGGCTATATCTTTTTCTTTCAAAAGCGATGTTGAGGTCATCGTGCTGGTAAACATCGGAGTTAAGATATAATTTTAAGTCTTTTAGTTGACAATTGTCAAGTGTGGTTGAATCAAGAGAAAGTTTTATATTTTTTTTTTCAGTTTGCAGTGCAAAAATAATGTATCGAGGTTTCTCGATTTGTGTAATTGTTTTGAATCTCCAAATATGATGATATGATGGTCGGAACGAAAGTGATAGATATTCATAAAGATCCCAGTTGCGGAAAACGATTTTAATTAAACAGTTTTTTTTTATAGATTTGTATAAATTCAATTTTACTAAATCTGAGAAAGTAATTTGTGGTACTTTCTACTGAAACTTATGGAGTTGAATTTCAACTTTTTCATCAACTGTTGAAATCAGAGCATTTTTATCCATTCTTGCACGAGTGACAATAAGATCATGTCGGGCGTCGGGTATATTTTTTTGGTAATCTTCAACAAACCCCAAAAGATTATTCAGTGGGATACAATAATTAAAATGGAATGGTTTAAAATCAATATTTGGGCCAGGAAGCATTTCAAATTATGTCACTCTCATTTTTGGTTAAACGTAAATAATTTGTGCGTGTTGATGTTATTCCAGTATTCCGATTACAATCAATTTCCTTACCGTTAAATTCATAACGTTTTCATCAAAAAGAAAGAGTTGCTTACCAGTTTAGTAACTTGAAAGTCTTTTCCATTACGTTGTTTAAGCGATCCTTAAATGTATAAGAGACTTTCCGAAGGTAAAACATTAAGATTCTGATATTGTATGCAAATTGGAATGATGTCAATACTATATACTTTTGAATAAGTATTATTTATTTTAGATCAGAATTTTTTGCTAAAAAAGAGACTTAACATATCTCTACATTTTCTCACCAATTGGTAAGGTTGTACAACATGCTAAGACATGGAAGTAAAGATATTGGTCTATAATCGCTTGGTCCGAGATTGGATGGTTATTTTTAGATAAAGGAATTAATGTTACGGTAATCCATGATTGCGGAATAGTGCCACAGTTGAAAATTTTATGTGCAGATTTAAGATTGGTGTTTTTCTTAGCAGGGGTGCGTTTTTGATCATGGGGTATGAGACACGGTCGAAGCCTGGTGTTTTACCCTTAACTGAACTTAAATTGCACTCGAGCTCCAAAAAGTTAACTGGCGCTTTAATAAACTTCGCAGATTGACTTAAGTTTCTAGTAATGGTTAAAGTATCTATAGTTAATTGTTTGGAATTTTGGAACTCATGTGAAAAATTTGAGTTACTCCAGTAATTAGATCACGTTTAAGCGAAGTGTTCGGAGATGCTGAGGGGTCTGCAAGAGCTACGAAGTCGGTATGTATGGCATATAGTTACCTGTGAGTGTTTTTATGTCAGCCCATAGTTTTTTTGGGTGATGACATAGGATTCATGTTGTCTGTGAATTTCTTGAAACTTAGTTTCCTTGATTCTTTGACTTTTTTCTGAATAAAGTATTCGCCTTGCAATATTTTACTAAGTTGTTATCTGTGGGTTGCTTTTAAATAATTTGAAAAGGTTTTCTGAGATCCACCATGGCACAAAAGGCTTGTGCTTTACGCCTTTCGTCTGCGGGATAACGAGATTTGTAGCATAACTTAGAGCTTTCTTGATCGTGGATGCTTCCTGATTTACATTTAGCGATGGGGGGCTCAACTTTAAAAAAAAAAATCAAAAACTTTTGCTTGGAAAGAATCGCAAGCAGCGCGATCGGTTTGAAATTTACTGTTGGTTTATTTAAACTTGAATCGCCACCAAGTCGAATATTTGTTATTATGGGAAAGTGGTGACTTTCGTGAAGATCATCGAACCTGTTCCAAGACGTAAACAAAATGACATAGAAGTAACTAACGAAAAAAGAATCAAAACCTATGGAAAGATCGAAATAAAAGATCCATGAGATCCACCAAGTTGAATCCGAATGTTATTGCGAGGAATGGCAAAAAGAAATAATAGCAAGAAAACAACTATAACTCCTCCTTGAAAGTATTCAGCAACATGTAAAGACTTAAAAAAAAAGTCAGCTTGCTAGACAAGAAGACCTCAAATGAAAACAAGACAAGTCCAAAAATACTTGTAGTATAAAGCCCACCCAAAACCATTGAGTTCCATACTGATGAGGAAGAGCTCCTTCTTGAAACTGATGGTAACAGAAACAAGCGTAAATCCAAGAAACGGAAAGCAGAGGGTAGCCCAGAGACTGTTCAAAAAATTAAGCAGACAGCTTGAAAACCAGATATTGCTCCAATAATGAAAACACCGAATACTGAAATAAAAAATATATCCCAAAAGAAGTCTTATGCTAAAGGTACCTGGCAAACTGCACCATCTCCAATCATGATTTCCGGATTGACAATGTTTGGCGAGAACATAGTAGACAAATGCACTAGTAAAGCGTGTAAATATACATCATACAACAAATACAATTGGAAAGTCATTCTTGACGACGCCGATGCGTATAGATCCATCACTGAAAAATTGAACAAATAGAAAATTCAGTGGCACTCGTACGAAAATAAAGCCACAAAGTCGATAAAAGAAGTAGCAAGAGGGCTCCACTCTTCATGTGTTGCCAAAGATATTGTCAAAGACCTTATGTAAAAAGGCTTTGAAGCTCTCGATGCGAATAATCTTATTAAAAATGAGATGATCCACACTCCACTAGGGTATCAACGACAACAAAGATATCTTCATTTATGCTCACCTTTGAAAATAAAGAAAGTCTCAGTAAGATTTACAATATTAATTCTTAATGGGCATAGTTGTCAAAATAGAACCACTACGAAAGTAAAAAATTGTTCCACAATGTAAGTGCTGTCAAGCCTTTCGGCATACACAAAAATACTGCAATCGGGAGTTTGCTTGTGTTAAATGCGAAGGCAAGCATGCAACTAAAAACTGTCTCATGGGCAGAGAACAGAAAACGAAATGTGTTAGCTGTCAAGGCAACCATCCTGTAAGTTACAGAGGATGTCCAGTGGCTAAAAAATTCCAAGACACAGAAACAAAAAAAAAAATTGGGAACAAGCTTAGAAACTCAACAAACACAAAGCAAAAACTAGCCGTTGAAAAAAAAACTAAAAATCAACCGACAAAAGCAATTGCACTAAGCAAAAGTGTTGAAAATAAATCATATTTCCAGATTGTTAAAAATGTGCGGAGGAAAGAAATGCTCGAACTTATCCTTAAAAAGATTGACAAACTAAATCTAAACATAAAACAGCTAAGCGAAGAAGTCGCTCTTAAAAAACAATGAATGACAGAACACTCAAAATCGCAATATCTAATGCAAATGGTCTTTTAGAACATGTATCAGAACTAATCATCTTTTTAGACATAGAGCATATAGACATTTGTTTGGTGTCCGAAACTCACCTCGCTGTAGAACAAATTACCAAACTACACGGGTTAGCACGCTTCGCACCCAGCTGACAAAGCTACGGGAGGATCAGCAATACTTATAAAAAAGTGCTTAACACACATTATGATGAACCTAAGTTTACTAATGAAAATATGCAAGTAACGACAGTTAGTATTGGTATAAAAAAGAAAAAGTTTAAGATAGCATCTATATACTGCCCTCCACGGCGCTCTACAACTGAACGAGATTATGCAGAACTCCTAAATTTGTTAGGACATAACTTCCTTGTTGGTGGCGACTTCAATGCTAAACACACCAAATGGGGGTCTAAGCTCATAACAACGAAAGGTAAACGGCTATATCAAGCAGGCCGCATATTCACTTGTGAATTTTATTCTTCTGGCTCGCCAACATATTGGCCATCTGATACTACCAAAATACCAGACCTTATAGACTTTTTCGTAGTTACAAGTATTAAACGAAATCATATAAGTGTCGAAAGTAATTACGATTTATCGTCAGATCATACTCCAGTAATATTATCACTGAGCGAAGAAGAAATAATAAATAAAAATTATCCTAAGGTCGTGAATAAAAGAATAAAAGAACAAATTGGAACGAATTCAAGGATAAACTTGAAAATTTTATAAACCTAAGATCCTCTATGCAAACAATTGAACAAATTGATCGTGAAGTAGAACAATTTATTGCTGATGTGCAACAGGCTGCAGAAGAAAGTACTCCAACAACTTCGAACTCAATACAAAAAGAAATTAAATATCCTATCGAAATAAAGGAGCTGATCTTGGAGAAAAGAAGAGCTCAAAGAAAATTGCAAGCCACAAGATGTCCAAGTGATAAGGCAGTTTTTAATCGTCTTAACAACGAACTAAAGAAAAGAATCTGTGAGTTTAAAAGGGATTCACTTAATAGATTCCTGAATAGTCTACGCAAATGCTTTTACCGAATACTTCTTATGGAAAGCAGCTAAGCGCCTAAAAAGACTACAGACACAAAACCCGCTACTAAAATCTCAAGATGGTAAATGGATCGGAAACCCGAAACAAAAGGCTGATTTCTTCGCTGAACATGTCGCGAATGTTTTAAAGCCATTCCCAGAAAACACAGCTACAGATCCCTTACAGTTTGGATTTGAAATTCCTTTTGTCAAGCTCAAAGGAGTAAGAAGCACGTGTTAAAATAAGATGTCTAACAAAAAATCACCAGGGTACGATCTAATAACTGCTCAGGTTTTGAAAGAAATGCTTTCAATAACCTTCAAAAAACTCCAATTTATAATAAATGCATGCCTGAAACTATGATGTGTGCCACATCATTAGAAAATTGCAGAAGTCATTACCTTAACAAGGTAAGCCACCAACAGAAGCAACATCTTACAGACCTATATCGCATATACCAATTATGCCAAAAGTTTTCGAAAAACTGCTCCAGAAAAGACTATAATAATAAAATTAATCAAAAAGAAAAGAGAAGAACTAATCTTGAAGTACAGAACTAGGAAAGATCTCTGACCTATTTATCCAGAATAAACTAATGTTATATAAGCAAGTACTCAAACCCGTTTGGACATATGGCATCCAACTAAGGGGCTGTACAAAAAAACAAATGCTGAACCCATCCAAAAATTTCAAAGCATGGTCGTGGAATAATAAATGCCCCTTGGTATATAAGAAATAGCGAAATGGTTACAGAAGTGGTTAAAAAACACGCTGTATCACACAATCAACGACTGCAAAGTCATACCATCTCTGAAATGGAGACCGTCTTGAATGTACGAGACAATGTTCCGAGATTAAGAAGAACCAAGGCTCAGGAGCTGATGGTCTTAAAGCTATGGAAAAGTGTGACTAAACTAGACTTTAAACTTCCCACAATGTGAATATAAATTAAGATCTTTCGATCTTTCATAGATTGGTCCTGATTCAACGGTGGTCGATTATACTTTCGTGCAGAACTGTTGTCCTTTGTTTTTAAATATCGCGTCCTATGTATCGCGTGTGTGAAGTGAAGTAACCACCCCCATTACAGCGCGTTATAAAAAAATAAGTATCAGTGAGCTGTTGTACTTTCTCCTATGCCTATCAGAGGAAATGGTCGTGCGTTGGACTCAGTGCACTTAAATGTGCTTATGCTCATCGGTTGCCCAATTGGTATCATCTTATGTTGTTTTGGGTCAATCGAAATGAATACACACGTTATACTGAGTCTTTAAACGTATCGATGGTTTCCACTGTTTGGATTGGGGTTCACGATCAGTGAAATGACAATCCAAAAGCGAGTCTGAATTAAAACCTTGTAGAGGGTGTTTTCTCGTCGGTTGAATAAAAATTAATATAACAGAGCTAACCAGTGCCACTATACTAAGTGCGTGAAAAAAAGTAGGCCAAAACACAAACACCAAAGACAATTCCGAGAAAAAGGGCCCCTTAGTAGACCGGACTGGACAAAAAGGAGCAAAAAGAAAAAAAAACAGTTTGCAGCCGCTTGAAACAAGGACAACAGCCACTTCAAAAAGAAATTTGCTAACTAAAAAACCAAACATGAAAAAATATTTCATACTTCTTATGTAAGCATATTTAAATTAAATTTATAAAAAAATTTTATTGAGTTTATTAGAAAAATATACAAAAACTTAATCGAATTTCTTGCATATAAAAATCGAATGTAACTAAGTCAAATTAAAAAACTATAATTATAAAACTTTATGAAGTTAAACTAAGAATTATAAATATTTAAATCATTTTTTAAAAATATTTTGTTAAACTAATTCTAATAAATTAGGTTAAAACCTGGGTTAACACCTTCAATAAATTGGGAACCCTTCGTTCGTTTCCACGCTTCTCCTTGAATTAAAAAGAACGATATAAATTTATAAAAGGTAAAAAACAGATTTAATAAAAATTGGAAAATCAAAATAACTTATTAAGACCGACCTCCCATACAACCACCTAATCCACCTCAACCTAATCCACCTCCTCAAATGCTGAACGTTAATCAAAATGATTCAGTACAAATTGTCACTAGACTAATACAAGAAACGCTTTGCGTACAGGGACGCAAAATTTTTAACTCAATTATGAATCCCGCAGTGGATATCAATAAAGAGATAGATCAACTAATAAATTAAGCAGAAAATAATTTGAACGACTTAGATAAAATACCAGTTGTTGTTAAAAGCCTGAGAGAATTCTCTGGACAGACCCATGAATTTAATTCATGAAAAAAAGTGTCGACAGAATTGTAAAAATGTATGAGCACTTCAAGGGTACTTTTAGATACTACGGTATCTTATCTGTCATTCGTAATAAGATAATAGGACACGCTGATGTGGTTCTAGAATCCTATAACACGCCACTTAGTGGGGAAAAAATTTCAAAATGCTTTACTCTGCATTATGCAGACAAGAGGGATTTGGGTACCCTCGAATACCAGATGACTACTCTGGTTCAATGTAATAGCACGGTTCATGAATTCTGTTAAGTCGTCTATCACCATTTGTCTTTAATCCTTAATAAACTAAGATCAATTGAAATATGTCAGGAATCCATGAATAACATGATTCTGTGTTATCGGGACAAAGCTCTAGATACCTTTGTCAGAGGCCTGAACGGAGATCAATCTCGGTTACTCAGTACAAGAGAACCTGTCGGTCTTCCCCAGGCTTTGTATTTGTGCTTTAAGCTACAAAATGTAGATTTTCGAGCACAAAACGCTAATAATTCGCATAATGCTAGCAAAAAAATGCAACCACCTTCAAAGCTTTCCAACACCAACGCCAATACCGTCTCCCAGACGTGAATTTTATCCTCAGTTAGTTCACAACCCCCGTACTCCTCAATACCCACAGTTTAATAGGGAAGTACAATATCAACCCAGATATCTACAGCAAAAGCAACAAAAAACTCCAGCAAACCAATGTCCCCCCTTCCACCGAAACCGATGTCCATTGATCAATCTCTTAAAACTCAAAAAGTAAACTACCAAAATAGACTAACGAATCAACAATTAAGTCAAAAACGTCAACATTCACAGCAAACTCATCAATTACAAATGGCACAATGAGTCCATCATACTCAAGCAGATGATAACGAAAAATCAAAATCCTTAGAGGAGTATGAAGACCAAAACTATCGAATCGCTAAACGAATATATCGAGCAAGAGGGCAACAACAATCTAGACCAACCAGATGAACTAGACAACATTTATTTTTAAGACTAAAGTCCTCTTCGCTTCCTTTTCCGAACATATTACCAGAAGCGGAGAGACTTTGAAATTCCTTATCGACAGTGGGTCGAATAAAAAATTATGTTGAACGCCGTCATATAACAAATCCAATTCCTAATTAAAAAAATTTGTTATTTTCTGTATATAATTCTACTGATCACAAACTTAGCGTTCCAGAAATAAAAAAAATAAATACACTCAAAGCAAAATTTCTTTATTATTAAAAACTAGTTATGAAAAATCAGTTTTTTCTAACCAAAAAGCACTTCACAATAAACGAAAACACAAAATTCAATATTTTCTGTTTTAAAAATTGATCAGTAAATTTTTTTAATATAAAAAAAAACGAAAAAATAAGAAAAGAAAAACACTTTTACAAACAAAAAAAAACTAAACTAAAAGTAAACAACAGATATTTTGTTTTTTGTTTTTGTTCTCACTCAGAACACAAAATTGACAATTTCTGCCCAAAGAAATTTCTTGGGCAGAATTTCGCAAAAATTGTCAGGAAGGGGATATTTTTACTCTCTCGCTAGCGTTCTCTTTTGCGTATATAAATGGTTAAACTTACAAATACAAATATTTCTTTTGGTATCTTTTAATAGAGCCCAAAATGATAAGCGCAAATGTTAATAGAATTGAAATTGCATAATTTTTGTATGCCTTGAGCCTACAAGAATTGAAGTCGAATGGATAAGTTACACCGGAACAAACCAAAAACATCCCAAAAGCTTTTCTTTACTTTTCATTTTTGGTTAAACATTACAACAACATCAAAAAGCTCATCCCCAAACTTTTTCCCGAACTTTTTCCCAAACTTTATCCCAAAAGTAAAAAAACAGACCTAATATAAATATAAGAACTGATCACAGGACTAAAGACCAATGTAACAAACTTACTAATATCATTCGTAAATGTAATATATAATATATATATATATATATATATATAAATGTGTAATAAAAACTGACCTACACTACCACTGTCAAAGGAGAAATCCGAACTACAACTCGAGATCCCGTGTATTCAAAGTCGTACCCTTATCCCATGGCACTCAAGAGCGACATCGAAAAAAAGATCAAAAAATTATTAGTAGAGGGTATTATAAGGCCTCAAAATCACCATATCAGTCTCCAGTTTGGGTAGTCCCCAAAAAAATGGATGCTTCAGGACAAAAGAAATTTCGAATGGTGATTTGACAGACTTTAAGGCGCAAGTTGCTGCTATGATTGCTCCCATGGCTACGGAGATAAAACAACTTAAGGAAGAGAATACCATGCTACAAAGTGACAACGAACGACTTTCCATGTTGCTGAGACGGAACCATATTCTAATTTACGGAATCCCTGAGTCATTCTCGGACTTCAATTCTTTTTTTATGAAAATAGCACAGTTTTACAATGTGCTTCTTATAGACTCTGACATTTCACAATGCATCTGTTTAGGAGTTTCTGTGCTGGTTAAATTTGTTTGCATTTGGAAGAGAGATCTAATTATGAAAAACTACCTCGCTGAAAGAAACCTTTTCATCACTCATATCGATACCACGTTTCCAGTCAGTTCCCGTATTTACTTGAACGACAACCTATCTCCGATGTCAGCTTCAATGAAAAAAGTTGCCCACGTGCATTCAAGTCAAATATAATAAAAAAGTATAACCTAAAAATGGTATCACCAGTGTTTCTGCCAAATGATGATTCAGAAGAATTTTCTGGCCTATCAGATCCGAATGAGTTTATTACTATGAAATTAAAATCAAGTGTGCAATCTGACAGTGAAAATAATAAAATTTGCCCGAATAATGTTCCTGCTTCGAAAAATGTTCTACCCTCAACAAAAAGCGCATCAGATGCCAAGGAAAACGAGCCGCGGGCGACGAGGTGCTCCTCTTGTAAACAATGCCAAGAAGCACAAGGGTCCCAAAACTGGTTCAAATTCATCAAATTCAAACACCGCATATGAAGAGGTAAGCAGTAGAGGACATAGTAGTACCGATGTTGTTGCTGTTGACACTGTTGGGAGAAGTACATAACCTGCTGCTCATTATTTGATTACTTCAACCGGAATGAGTCATGTGAAGCAAATGATAATTTGTTTTTCTTTTTTTTTTGTCTATCTTCTTTTTCTTTACTAATTATCATTTAATTTATATTTTTAATTACATCTTTTTTTATATTTGTATCTAATTCTTATTTCTTATACTTAAGTATATCATTTGTTTTCCTTTTTTTATACTTTATTGTAGCTGAATTTATATAATTTTCTCTTATAAAACTAGATTGCACAATTTACAGAGATATTATAATTTTCTCCTTACTACTGAAAATCTTATAACATTTTATTCAATAATAATATCACAGATTTAAAACAATTTTGTTGAAGGAATTTTTCCTTTTTATTTTTCATCATAATAATGACGTTATTCCATTTTTTCTTTTAATCTCTTATTTCAAATACTTTTAGCATTTGATTACTCTTTTATTTTTAATTCGAACATAAGCAACTACTTTTTTGTAACATGAAATTTGTTTGTGAATTAAAGTTTGATTACAAATACATACAACAACTAAATATATTCAACTCTCAAATTCGATTATATTTACAATTTTTCTTTTTTTTTTGGTTTGCTTTCCTCAATCGTTTTCTCAACATTATTACAGTTTTATCCCATGATAATGGCTAATGGTGCCTTACTTAGAATGTCAGCTAACAATAATTTATTTCCCAAACAAAGACTAAAAGATAAAATTGATAATTTTAACATCGGGCATTTTCAAAGTCTTATACCAGCTTTTAACTCTCCAAAGCTCGAGGAAATAAGATCAATTCTTGTTGGCTGCCATCACAAATAATTATATACAGATGTCTTACCTCCATAGAAAATTCTGTCCTCAAAAATTTATCCAGCAGACAAAATGAATTCAAATAAGATTTCATGAGAAGAAAAAGCTTTTTATAATAAGAGAAGAGATCAACATGGAAAACACTTTTTCTCATAAAAAAACAAATGACAAGAGAATTTCTCTCATTAACACAACAAAAATTATAGATACAGAAGAAATTAGGTATGGGGGTAGTTAGGTATGTAGATTTTAAGATTTTTTATCTTCCTAAGGAGTTGGTTTTAATTACTTTTTTATTTGCTTTTGGTGCATTGACAGACCGTGGACACTGTTGTCCGTTCCTTTTCTCTACAATGTTAATAATTCGTTACACTGATCGTGCCTCAATTCCAAAATTGTTACAAAGTGTAACATTATGACGCCATAAAGTCTTTCCTAAACTCAATGTTGCAATGTCACTTTGTAACAATTTCTGACTCATCTCCTCGACATGAATTCAAAGTGTCTGTCAAAACACTTGAAATTGCATTGATGTATTCATTTTGTAATTATCTTTTGTTTACTTTTCGTTCTTTCGAAGAAGCGGACTATATATACAGATCAGAATGATTTTCTATTATTCTGTGCGATCTAATGATTGATATCTCAAAAAACTTGGTTTGTATTGTAATGACGATTGTTTATTTCACTATATTGTTAATCGTTTCATTAAATCTTAAATCTGACTATCTTATTTTTTTTTAACGGAAAGTTATACATAGGTACACATGCAATTAAAAAATTATAAATTATTCAATATCATGTTCTTACAATCTTTAATTTATAATAATATAATTGCTTTTGTCATACCACCCAAACTGACGGTGTGCATTTGTGGGTTTGTGAAACAGTGTTTTTGTTGGATTTTCGGTTACCTTTCGAAAATAGCTAAGGCCATTTTTGCTTCACATTGTTTGCCTAGGTTATTCTAAAAAGATCATTAAATAAATATTGTACCCACTTATATGTGAATACAAATACTCTCGACCCTTTTATTTTTACTTGATCTTTAGGGCAACTAACTATAACTATATATTATAACTATATATACTTATATATATATATATAAATTTTATGTTCGATGTTAATCAAAACACAATTTTTGATTTTAAAATAACTTTAAGAGCAAGAGCTCTTTCTTTATTAATGTCTTCTTAGAATCTAACTCTACAAAATATGAAGTATCCTTATTTATACATTTTCTATACTTAATGTAAGGCGTCGTTTCCTGTTTGGTTTTTATTATTGTCTTTTGTCTCGTCCTGGGTCTATCCTTCTTTATTACCTTTCCTTGGAATGAACAAAGGTTGATGAGGCATCCCTTTGTTCTTGTGTTGTATTGAACTATGTTGGTACATCTGTTGTTAATTACTTTCATATGTTTAAAAGATAGTTTGTTTATTAAGATTAGCTGCTGCCATAACCTATATACGAGTATATATATATATAGTATATATATACTTCTTTAACCTTGTATAGGTATTCTATAACTTCAACAGGTAACTTTCAAGGCTCGGTAACTTGAATTTTGTCATTACTAACTCTTTAATTAAGATATTTGAAAACTCTTTAGCTTGAACAAATCTCAAACAAATTTTATTTTTAAATAAAACAAAAACGGTTTTGGATATCAATGAAATTCTTTATTCCTGTGAAAATACGTTCGACGCCATAATGTATGGAACTCGATTTCTTTTGCATGGCCATCACAGGCACGCTTGCAGAAGTCCAGACGCTGAACCCAATTTCCGACGGTTTTCAAGCATAAATCGGCCGATACTGCTGCAATTTCACGTTCGATATTCGTACGAAGTTCATCAATCGTCGCTGGCTTGTTGGCATAGACCATAGACTTGACCTAGCCCCACAGGAAATAGTCTAACGGCGTCAAATCGCACGACCGAGGCGGCCAAGCGACTGGACCATTTCGTGAGATAACACGTTCTCCAAACTGGGTTTCCAATAAATTGATTGTGACATTCGCTGTGTGGCTTGTGTTGCCGTCCTGTTGGAACCACATGTCCTCGAAGACCATATCATCCAATTGGGACCAAAAATATTCGGTTATCATTGAACGGTAGCGATCCCCATTCACAGTAACGTGCCGGTCTTGATCATCACGGAAGAAGTACGGCCCAATGACGCCGCCAGCCCATAAACCACACCAAACCGTAATTTTTGTCGGAATGCAATGATGACACATGGAGTACGTGTAGATTGCTGCCTGACCAATACCGCATATTTTGTTTATTGACGAAGTCATTCATCCAGAAATGAGCCTCATCGCTGAAGATGTTTTTTCGATGAAAATCTGAATCATTTTCAAGTTGTTGTTCAGCCCAATTCACGAACATACGACGCTTCTGGTGGTCAAGCGGCTTCAGTTCTTGCGTCAATTTAATCTTGTAAGGATGTAGGCCAAGATCTTTTCGCAAAATTCGCCACAATGACGTCACAGAGATGCCCAATGCTTGAGAACGACGTATGAGAGACACATTTGGGCTTTCTGCAACTGAAACCTCAGCGGCAGCAATATTCTCGACACTACGGGCACTTCTTTGTCTCACTGGCACGGGAAAATTTTGTACTGTGCCTGTGGAATCAAATTATTCCACTAGACGCTCAATTGTTGATCTGATAGGACGATTATGACGACCATAAATTGGACGTAGCGCTCTTAACGTTGAGGCCACTGACTCCGAATTTCGGTAATAAATTTTAATAATTTCGACTCGTTGTTGGCTCGTATATCTTTCCATCATGAAATGGCAAACCTTACTGAAGAGAAATGTCAAAAGAGCGGCAAGAAATATGGCGTCGTTTGCTGTCCCTGTCGCTCTACTTTTGTAGCGTCCCGTTTGAAAAAACCCTTTTGATTTAAAAACCTTTTATTACCTATAAAATAAAATCTTTTCTAAGATTTACAATTTAGCCTCACGTATTAAGTTTTTTTTTCTATTTGCACTAAATGTAGTACCTCGTGGCATGATGGTTAGTGCGTAGGACTGTCATTCCAAAGGTCTGGGTTCGATTCCCAGCCGCTGCCACCTAAAAACAGAAATGTTTTTTTCCGAGGTACTGCCTCTTGCGAGGAACTGACAAATCCTCCAAGAGTATTACTTGTCACGAATAAGTGCTTTCTCATTAGCCGTTCGGACTCGGCAAAAAATTGTAGGTCCCCTCCATTCCTGCCAATAATACGCACACAGGAATGGTTGAGAGTTGTTAGTCACCAGGCCTTGGTTCTCCACGAGCTGTTGTGCCACCAAATTTAATTTTTTTTTTACTAAATGAAAATTTTGAATATAAAGAGTTTTGGTTCTCATCTACTCATATATTTACATTACACCACAAATAATTATAATTATTTGGGTTCACACCGAAATTTTTTTATCAGACAAAACTAAAAACACTGGATTTTGATATTTTTTAAGCAAATACTGAAATTGTGAATCATCGAACTAACATAAAAATGAATGATAACAAAGAAAAACGAAAATAATAGATAATTATTTTTGTTTTTATTTTTGTTGATTATTGAATATTATTCATAATAAAGATTTTGCGACCTTTAGTTCAGTTCAGTTCAGTTCAGGTACAGCAACAGTTCAGTTACAACAGTTTGGCTCATCAGTTAGATGCTGTTGTACCCTTCTAAGACGCATTATTTTCAATCGATGTATATCGACAACTAATTAAACTTACAGCGCCAAAGCACTGTAAATTATATTTTTCTTGGGGAATTTGTATAAATTCTGACACCTAGAATTTATATGATGGCAAAGCCCGTGCTCTGGCTAGTCAATGGTCCACAAAAATAAAAACAAAAATAATTCTCTATTATTTTCGTTTTTCTTTGTTATCATTCTTAACTAGCCAGACCACGGGCTTTACCATCATATAAATTCTAGGTGTCTGAATTTAAACAAATTCCCCTAGAAAAATATATAATTTACAGTGCTTTGGCGCTGTAAGCTTAATTAGTTGTCGATATATGTACATCGATTGAAAATAATGCGTCTTAGAAGGGTACAACAGCATCTAACTGAATCGCAAAATCTTTATTATGAACATAAGATTGCATATATGCACCTACTACCCATTATTATATATAGAGGTACAAATCCACTGTAAACCCATTGAAATTTAATAAAGTTTATTAATAGATCTTATCTACCTCGGTACATACATATGTACAAGTAAATACATATACCTATATACCTACATACATACATAAATACGCAACTACACTCGTACTTCCTGAAAGATGAAAAAAGAGTATCGAAAAACAGATATAGAAGTAAGAGAGCATCGAAGAAAATATTATTTTTGTTGGGAATTTAGAAAGTACTAATTTGAAAGAGAAAAAGCACTATAGACCAGTGCCAAACCGGTTTTCAAAGGCCAAAAGTTGGAAAAATTATTAGCAGAAAATGAGTGATGAGGAAAATTAGGATAAATAGCATATAAAAGGGGAAAAATAAATTGCCCCGCAGCAGATGACCGGAAGTGGGGTGGGTGGGCGAAAATATGGGGTGGGGGTGTAAAAACGAAGTTTTTTGGGATTTCTGGCAAAAGTAGACCTCCTATTGAAAAAAGTTATATGGGAAAGTTGTAGATATTTAACAGACCTACAACTTTTTCTTGAATCATTTTTACATAACCTCAAAAATATTGAAAAAAAAACTAAAACCCAATTATTTGGTTTTTTATTTTTATCTTCGACAAAAATAATTAGTACGTATAATTTTTTTTTAATTTTTATGATTTTAAAATTTATTTATGTTTTTTTTTGTTTTTTTTGTTTTTCTTTGTTTTTTTTTGTATTTTTTTTGTTTTTTTTTAAATTTTTTTTTATATATATATATGCTGTTAAGTACATTCTGGAACTTATAATTTTACCTAAAAAAATTGACAATTTAAGACAAGAAAAAAATCAGCTTTTATTTATTTCGTTCAGTTTCTTAACGTATCTTTTTTTTTATTTTGTATTTTTATAATTTTTTTTATTTTTTGTTTTGTTTATATATTAAAATGCTTTTAAGTTCATGCTTGAAAATAGTTTTATAGCGAAAGTTTATTGGAATCTCATTTTTTTAGGGAGCTGCACTACACTTTCAGAGTCAAGATCTTCGATAAGATTTCGACTTCGTCTGGGTCCCCAAATTCATCGAAATCTTTATTCTTAATACTGCTCGTATTTCACTCATTTTGTATTGCTTCGTCATAAATATCATCCGAATCGCTGATTTCGAATAATTGTATTTCAGAGTTAGAGCAGTTTTCGGCCCCGTGACAGTTCGAGCATAGAATGGAGCATTTAACTCCATGCTTTCGGCAGCCGCATCTTTTACTGTTACAGCTAGTTTCACAGCTACAGCAGATAGATTTGAACAAACTTTCTGGAATTAAATCCTTTTCTGTTAACTTAGCCATTATTCCGCTTAAATGTTGTTTCCTTCCCAAATCAGTAGCCGTAAGTTTGTTACAAAGCCAAGTTTGAATTTGGAAATAGCTCCGGGAACATTGCTGTTGAGCTGCTCCCTCTGTTGGTGGTAGTTTTTCTAGGTTGAATGAAGTCCTAATTGTACCAGTTTGATAAGTTTCAAACCTTAATTCATTCAGTGACATATTCTCTTTATTACATTTTTATATAGACGCTATTAGCTCAAATCCACTTTGGGCAATTTTTCGTTTCTGTGCATTTCTCATATAGAAAATTTCTGCCAGTTGTGATAAATTTTCGTTAGCCAGTAATGCTTTTATAATAGTCTTTTTTCCTTTTCCGGCGAAACTGGAGGTCGTGTCACATCTAAAAAAATAGTGGAGGAATGCAACAATGTTCTTTTTTGACTCATGATTAAAGCTGTTTGAGGTATAAAATATATCTCTTGAATTTCCTGAATCGGTAAATAGAACCTTAAATGGTTAATTAAGGTTTTTTTTGTTATGAATTTCATTTTGCATCACTTTCAATACTCCATTTAAATGTACAATGAACAATTACTGGCATTTACGGAAAATCGAACTTAAAAAAACGTTTTTTTTTCGGTTTTTCCCATTTTTCACTACGTTTTTCACAATAATGGTATGTTTTCTTCACACCGTCCTAAAGTAGTGGTTTTGGCAAAAAGAACGCTGTCCTAAGTTTTTCAAAAATAGAAATTTTTTTCGTCAACTTTTTTGATTGAAAATTAGTGTAAATTAAATTAATTTCACAAAAAAAAAAAAAAAAATATATATTTTGCCTCAAAAAAAAATTATAGCTTACTTGAAATACAATAAAGTAAGTTTTCGCCAAATTTCATCAAAATCAAAGCTTTTGTCGAAGATAAAAATAAAAAACAAAAAATTGTTTTTTGGTATTTTTCTCAATATTTTTGAGGTTATGTGAAAAAATGATCCAAGTAAATGTTGTAGGTCTCTTAAATATCTACAACTTTCCCATATAACTTTTTTCGATAGAAGGTCCCCCACCCCACATTTTGGCCCACCCACCCCACTTCCGGTCATCTGCTACGGGGCAATGTATTTTTCCCCTTTTATGTACTATTGATGCTCATTTTCCTCATCACTGATTTTCTGCTAATAATTTTTTTTTTCAAAAATTATTGGCACTGGTCTATTAACACAGACCTTAAAATAATTCTTTGAAAAGAGTTTTCTTAAAAGCTTATTAAAATGTGGATTTTCAGTTTCATATCTCATATTTTTCTATGAGCGTGAGACATCTGTATATAATTATTTGTGCTGCCATCTTAATGTCATAGGAGTCTCTGAAACATGGTTCAAAGATTATGTTTCTGATAAAGCTATTGAAATTCCTGGCTATTATGTAGTAAGAAATTATAGAAATATTGGAAGAGGTGGTGGAGTTGCTTTCATTGTGTCTAGTAAAAAATTAAATGCAAGGTTATAAGGTTAGTTAGTGAAATTGACTATGGATTGGAATGTATTTTTTGTGAGTTTCATTTCAATAATATCAAAACTTTAATTGGTGTAATATATCTGCCGTCAGGTGGCATCAATAAATTGGAAAACTTACTTTCTGAGCTATCTCCCCAATATGAAAACGTTATTTCAATGGGTGATTTCAACATAAATTCATCAAATGCTGATCAATCTCTTATACCGAGTATCCCCATACTAAATAACTATGGCCAATCGGTTCGGCACCATTTTCAACCAACACACCATGATCTTTATCATAGTAGTACCAGTCTAATTGATTTTTTCGCTGTAAGTTAACCTGAACTCGTGGACTCCACCAACCAGTTTTGGATTCATGGTGTCTCGAAACATGCATTCATTTATGGATCATTTTATATAAGCTCTTTTTCACTTAATGAAGCCTTTTTTTAGGGATTTCAATGGAGTAAATGTGAAAGATCTTTTATCGGAGGCCTATCTCTATGACCTAAATGCAGTGTACTTCGCCATTGATGTATCGGGTTTTTCAATAAGAGCGCTACAAAAGTTTTTTTTTGAATAAAACAAAAACGGTTTTGGATATCAATGAAATTCTTTATTCCTGTGAAAGTACATTCGACGCCATTATGTATGGAACTCGATTTCTTTTGCATGGCCACCACGGGCACGCTTGTAGAAGTCCAGACGCTGAACCCAATTTTCGACGGTTTTCAAGCATAAATCGGCATCAATCGTCGCTGGCTTATTGGCATAGACCATAGACTTGACGTAGCCCCACAAGAAAAATTCTAACGGCGTCAAATCGCACGACCGAGGTGGCCAAGCGACTGGACCATTTCGTGAGATAACACGTTCTCCAAACTTGGTTTCCAATAAATTGATTGTGACATTCGCTGTGTGGCTTGTGGTGCCGTCCTGTTAGAACCACATGTCCTCCACGTCCATATCATCCAATTGGGGCCAAAAATATTCGGTTATCATTGAACGGTAGCGATCCCCATTCACAGTAACGTGCCGGTCTTAATCATCACGGAAGAAGTACGGCCCAATGACGCCGCCAGTCCATAAACCACACCAAACCGTAATTTTTTCGGGATGCAATGATGACTCATGGAGTACGTGTGGATTGCTGCCTGACTAATACCGCATATTTTGTTTATTGGCGAAGCCATTCAGCTAGAAATGAGCCTCATCGCTGAAGATGATTTTTCGATGAAAATCCGAATCATTTTCAAGTTGTTGTTCAGCCCAATTCACGAACATACGACGCTTCTGGTGGTCAAGCGGCTTCAGTTCTTGCGTCAATTTAATCAGGTCCGTCAAGCTGCGTCCACCACAATTGAAATTCAAAAATGTATTGATGGAATAATTTGATGCTAATTTAGTACCGCAATCCCGCCCTGGTACTAAATTCCCTTCCCCCTCAAACTGGTGGAGGACCCAGCTTGACGTCAAGCTGCGTCCACCACACATTAAAAGACAAATTTTCGAAAAACTAATGATGCAATAATTTGATGTTAATTTTGGGCTTTGAAATGGCGGAATTTCAAATGCCTCAAGTCTATCCTTATCACTTAAAAACAGTTTGTTATCAAGCGAAGTGTGTAGACTTTTTAAATACGATCTTTGAAAAAAAAAATAAAAAAGTGCATAAGACGTAATACTAAGTAATTTGAAAAAATATAAAATTTTGTCTTTCTATCCCTACCAGTTTTGTTTTTACAGACAAAAACTGAATTCTGATGACGTCACTTATATGAAGCTGCTTCCACCACAAAGGAAATTCAAAAACAATTATGCAGGAACTTAGTGCTTCTTATGGGCTCATTTATTGTTGTAATTTTAAATTTTGGGCTCCATGGTTTGATCTTGAAATCTATTGCTGAATATATAGAACTAGGTAACTTGAAATAATAACATTTTCCATCCATCCTTTCAGATCTTCCATTAATTTTCTTGGAGACATCATATTAACCATTTTGTAACATTCCTATTATATAATAATATAATTCATCCAATCAGATCGCGAATTCTTTTTTATATAAATGATTCATGAAAATTCTACTGACACATACAAATCAAAGCTCACACATATTCTACTTCCTTAAAATAAATAAGCAAATGAAATTATTTTTTCAATTACACCTTCCTACATACATATCTATTTCCTTAAAATATATATAGGTTGAGCGTTGACTAGTTGATTTTTATTTTAGTTCCGCCTATTGCATGGCTTTCTTTGACCAAAATAAAGAATTTACTATATTGAACCATGTAAAGTTTTGATATTAGTGGGTTTCTGACCTCTTAAGGGAAAGGTTGGGTGTACTTAAGCTTAAGAAAATTTAAATACTAAATTATTGCGAACATACATGTATGTATGTATATAGGTACACGGTACACACATCCATGGTACATACATATATGCATGTATGTACCGTGTACCTACATACATTCATACTTGTATGTTTGCAATAATTTAGTATTTAAATTTTCTTAAGCTTAAGTACACCCAACCTTTCCCTTAAGAGGTCAGAAAGCCACTAATATCAAAACTTTACATAGTTCAATATAGTAAATTCTTTATTTTAATCAAAGAAAGCCATGCAATAGGCGGAACTAAAATAAAAATCAACTAGTCAACGCTCAACGTATATATATTTTAAAGAAATAGATATGTATGTAGGAAGGTGGTAGGGATAGAAAGACAAAATTTTATATTTTTTCAAATTACTTAGTTTTACGTTTTATGCACTTTTTATTTTTTTCAAATATCGTATTTAAAAAGTCTACACACCTCGCTTGTTATCGAGCTGTTTTTAAGTGGTAAGGCTGGACTTACACCAATCATCCTGTAATGGATGTGGATGGCACACTTTTGGTATCAATTGAGGATCAGCTACGCAGGTGGAAGGATCATTTTTGTGCCTTGCTTAATGAGGTTTCCGTTGAGCAGAGTGCTGCAGTGCCCCAGCTGAACGAGATGCGTAGATCTTATAGGGGTATTGACATCGAACCCCCTACAGTACTGGAAATCCAATCTTCAATATCTCTTCTCAAAAACAACAAAGCAGCTGGACTTGATGGAATACCAGCTGAATTCCTGAAAGCTGACCCAGTCAGAACAGCTAGTATTCTACACCCGTTGATACAAGCTGTGTGGGAAAACGAGATCTATCCCAACGACTGGAAGGATGGTGTGATTGTTAAGCTGCCAAAGAAAGGTGACCTTAAGAATTGCAACAATTGGCGAGGTATTACAGTTTTGTCCGTTTTTCCAAAACTAATGGCAACCATCATTCTCGAGCGGATAAAGGTTAGAATCGAGTCTACACTCAAGAGGCATCAAGCTGGTTTCCGCAGTGGGCGGTCGTGTGTCGACCATATCAACACTCTGCGTATCGTTCTGGAGCAGTCTGCGGAGTTTCAATCACCGCTTTACCTCATGTTCGTGGATTTTGAGAAGGCCTTTGACCGAGTTAGCCGTGAATGTATATGGAGATCACTGCTTGGTAGGGGAATTCCCCCAAAAATTGTTGCCATTATAAGAGAGTCTTATAACAATGCAAGATGTTTTGTTTTACACAATGGGCAGCTATCCGACTCTTTCGAAGTGCGGCAGGGTGTGAGACAGGGGGATGTTCTGTCGCCAATTCTATTTCTACTGGCGATTGATGATGTTTTGACGGCCAGCGTTGGAACAGCTGAGAGACAGGGCATTCAATGGAGACCGTTTGAAAGGCTTAGTCACTTAGACTATGCCGATGATATATGTCTCTTGGCAAATAACATCAGCGGGCTGAACGGGATGTGTCAAGCTCTGAAGGTGAAAGGAGAGTCGAGTGGTCTAAAAATAAACAGTAAAAAGACAAAAATAATGCTCACAGGCCGCTCCACACATCAGCGTATTTTTATACAGGAGACGCCAGTCGAAGAGGTTGAACAGTTTAACTACCTTGGAAGTATTGTTTCAGCAAATGGTGGTACTGATCTGGACGTTCTAACTAGAATAAATAAAGCTCGCGCAGCCTTCGGTTCTCTGTCCCAAATTTGGAAATCCAGTCAAATCTCCCTACGCACTAAGTTGAGATTCTTCGAATCCAATGTCAAATCCGTGCTATTATATGCTTGCGAAACCTGGAAAGTCACGACTACCATCTCGAGGAAATTGCAGGCTTTTGTGAATCGCTGTCTACGCCATATTCTAAAAATTCGCTGGCCGCAAATTATATCAAACGAAGAATTGTGGCGCAGGACAAGTCAAGAGAGGCTGGACATTGACATAAGAAAGCGTAAATGGCAATGGATTGGTCACACACTGAGGAAACCAAACGATGAAATTGCAAAGCAGTCCTTTGAATGGAATCCTCAGGGTGCACGGCGGGTTGGAAGACCAAGAACAACATGGAAATCAACAGTCCTAGCAGAAGCAGAATCCCAGAGAAAGACGTGGTCACAGTTAAAATATCTAGCTGCAGACCGTGAAGGATGGAGACGATTTGTTGGCGCCCTATGCCCCGATCGGGGTTTCAGGACTTGATGATGATGAAGGCTGGACTTGAGGAATTGGAAATTCCGCCATTTGAAGATCCCAAAATTAGCATCAAATTATTGCATCAATAGTTTTTTGAAATTTTGTTTAGGAAGGTGTGGTGGACGCAGCTTGACGTCAAGCTGGGTCCCCCAACAGTTTGAGGGGGAAGGGAATTTAAATTAGCATCAAATTATTCTATCAATACATTTTTGAATTGCAATTGTGGTGGACGCAGTTTGACGGACCTAGTTTAATCTTGTAAGGATGTAGGCCAAGATTTTTTCGCAAAATTCGCCACAACGACGTCACAGAGATGCCCAACGCTTGAGAACGACGTGTGAGAGACACATTTGGGCTTTCTGCAACTGAAGCCTCAGTGGCAGCAATATTCTCGACACTACGGGCACTTCTTTGTCTCACTGACACGGGAACATTTTGTACTGTGCCTGTGGATTCAAATTATTCCACTAGACGCTCAATTGTTGATCTGCTAGGACGATTATGACTACCATAAATTGGACGTATCGCTCTTAACGTTAAGGCCACTGACTCCGAATTTCGTTAGTTAATTTTAATAATTTCGACTCGTTGTTGGCTCGTATTGGCTAGCGGCAAGAAATATGGCGTCGTTTGCTGTCCCTGTCGCTCTACTTTTGTAGCGTCCCTGTTGAAAAACCTTAATTAGTGAATTTGTTTCTAAGTTCCTTGGCTTATCTTTTGAAAATTTTATGAAATTTAGATCAATTTTCTTCCTTTTCAAAATTATTAAATCTTTAATCATCAGTTTCAGCCGACTTCGACTTCACCCGACTAATATAATGACAGCTCCACATAGAAATAATGTTATGACACGCTCATTTATAGTTCCATCAGCTATTCTATGAAATTCTCTACCGGACCATATCAGAAAGATCTATACGACATTTCGTGTTTTCAAAAGAGATATTTCTCAATATATACAGTAACTATAACCGTTAAAATTATTCTATTAGCTATTATTGTAGCTATGAATATAGTAAATTAATTTTTTGATGCAGATTTTTCATATTAAGTAATTGCTATCTATAATACTTATTTAAATTTTAATATATTTGTTGTATTGCTGATTGCATGTAAAAACAAAAGAAAAAATACAAAAATATGTCAGCTTATGCTTTTTATTTTTAAATTTGTATCGAATTTATTATAAGTGGCCTCTTTGATGATCTGTAAAGGTCCTAGGTTCCACATTTGTTTTAAATAAATAAATTAAATAAATTGAAAAAAAAAAATTGAATACCGTAAGCTAAACGCATTAACCATAGCCGACAAATACCCCATTCCAGAAATTTATGAAATTCTCGAAAACCAATGGTTTTTTACAGTGGACTTAAAAAGTGGTTTCCACCAAATCCCACTAAAAGAATCTGTGTAATAAAAACGGCCTTGTCAGTGAACAACGGGAAGTTTGAATTCACTCGACTTCCTTTTGGTCTGAAAATGCTCAATTTATTTTTCAGAGAGCTTTAGACGACACATTCTAAGAGTGCATGTTGTAAGGTCTATATTGACGATATTGTAATTTTTGGTAAAGACGAGGACGAAAACTTCGAAAACGTGAAAAAAAGTTTTCAGTACATTAGAAAATGCGAATATGAAAATTCAACTGGACAAATGCGAATTCTTTCAAAAAGAAATTGAGTTTTTAGGTTTTGTTATCGGCAGGGATGGCATATAAAAACCAATCCAAAAAAAGTTCAAGCTATAGTCGACCGACCTATTCCCGAAAACTTAAAAGAACTTCGATGCTTCCTCGGAATGTCGGGATATTATCGCCGCACCGCTGCATTCGAGATTACGCAAAATTGGCGAAACCCCTGACATCCCTTTTACGAGGGGAAGGCGGACATGTGTCCAAAAATATGACAGAGAAAAAACTCATTCAACCTAATCACGAAGCCATTGAAGCATTCAATAAGCTAAAACAATCTCTTGTTTCTGCAGATGTCATACTTCTGTACCCAGTCTTTGAAAAAAGTTTTCAACCTATAACAGACGCCATCGGTGCAGTCTTTTCCCAAGATGACAAGCCAATAACCTTCCTTTCTAGAATGTTGAGTTGAGTGGTGCCAATTGACTTTTTTGGTTGCGAAAATCATAGCTCTTAAACGAACAGATATATCAGGATAATTTTTTTTTATGCTTGAACTAAATTTTCAAGGCAATAAAGTTTTCAAATTTAAAAAAAAAGTATTTGCAGAGTGTTTCAGAATCTTCTGCTGAAATACGACTTTCTCCCAATAGGGAAGGGACTTAATATTTTACCTCAAAAAATGTGAATAGTGAATAACTAAAGTAAAAGCAGGATGTCTCAAAGTGAAACAAAGTCACAGTGGTGCATAAAAGTAAACAAACAGTTCATTTTTTGAATACTTCTGCATGTGTATTAAAAGCCATTTTGTATTATTTTGCTGCATATTAGAATGAAAATATAATACTTTAGTGGTGAATTTAAGTCAAGGTATAGAGAAAGTATGTTAAGTGATTTAAAATAATGAAATTTAAGAAAATGCTTTACAGGGTATTCCAGAATTTCATTAAAAAAATTTATCCAAAAAGGTAAAAATAGTATTTTCCTTTAAAATAAAACTCAGATGTTAATGTTTGCAGTAATTGCAGAATATTAAAAACTGGTTCAAGTGAAACAGTAGAGGAACTAAAATAAAACACAGTTGAATTTTGTTGGTGTTACAAAAAGTTTTTTTTTTTGTATTTAGTGGCACATCAATATAACAAATTATTTCAATGATATATTTCAAGGTTAACAGTGGAAATTAATAAATACAAATAAATAAAAACAAAACACTAGATTTCTTGGAAACTTTCGTCCAAGTCCGAGGTAATTTCTAATAAACTTATCAATTCCGGAGCGTATCGTGCTTTGAGGTCTTTTTCAGTTCTTACATGCTTAGCGAAAAAATAAGAGGGTCCGAGGCTGCAAGCATGGTAAATAGATCTTCATTCTGTCGCATCCTTGAAACCTTGCAGGTATTTACCTTGTGGTCCTTATCCTGAGTTTCTTCTGAAAGTTCTTCGATTGGTAATGACTGATACTCGATTATACTTTAGCCATGAGCGAAAATTTTATGAAGAGTATGTGTAACTAGTTTTTCGGGATACTTTTCCTTCACCAAGTTTATTGTTTCCATTGCCTAAACTTTAAACTTTGAACCGTCAACATTTTCTCTCAGTTTAGAACGTTAAGTATTATTTGAAGCCTTCTTATCACCTCCATATTAACTCCAGTTATACGAGCTTTTTTCCATCAACTGATCAGTCATCTAAAAGGTTATATTTATTTTAAAACCCGCGATGAAGTCTTCTTTTGTATTCTTTTTATCAACAAAAATTTTAACTAGATCTTTGAAAGAAATTTCCATTTTTTTTTTGTTAAAATACAAGTAGTGTATATGACATATCAATTACGTGTTTGCTTTCTAATAAATCATTTAAACATTTTTTTTTTGTATTAATGTACCTAATTCTTTTGTTATGATAATATTTATGGGTACCTAACATTTTTAAATCATTAAATGAAAAAGATTACACAACAGGTACTTGATCTGTTATAAAAATTAATCGATTTTTTACAAATGACGAAAACTACCTGATTTATCATAAAAAAAATACCTGATTTATCATAAAAAAAAACTATCTGATTTATCATAAAAATGTTTTTATGACCACTTGCATTTTTAAGGATATAATAAAAAAAAAAACCATAAATAAAAAAAATTTTTTTTTAATAAAATCTCTAAACCGCAAATAAGCAAAGACTTGAAGCTGGATTTTTTACTAAATGTTTCAGAAATGTTCAAAGATTAAATATCCGTTGAGATAAGGTCAAGCCGGCTTTTGTAACTCAACTCAAGGTCAAAAAATTAAGCCAAAAACACTTTCGAAAATCTTAAAATTTTGCAATAAAAAAAATTATCATATTTGTAATAAAAATGGTCCTTTTAACTAACTCACATAAAAAAAAATATAATTTTTAAACACGACACTTAGAATTTAGTGCCGAAACTCTGAAAATTTTCATAAAACAAATATTTTTTCTTTGATTTTAAAATTAAGGGCACTTTGACTACCTGTATCATCCGAATCCTACGACCGATTTTTAAATTTCTTTCGGCTTTTGAAGCTTCCTATATTTTCTAATCCAGTAGAAAAAATAATATTGGATTTTAAGCACACACGAAAATTGATTTTTGTAATCATTTTTGCAAAAAGGCGCCACAGTGCGATAAGGGTCCCACACTACTCAGTACCGATTCTTACCGAGTGTCTTTTGAAGATTTTCATCGAATAAAAAAAAAACAATGAATTGTTGTTAGAGATGTACATAAATATGGTGTAACTATTGTTAATTTAATGTTAAGATTAACTAAAATAGCCATGGCTGAAATATTAAAATTAATATGGAACAGGGAGTGTGGAGTCGATTTGTGAGTCAGTAACCCGACACTTGGATTGGATGGAAGGTTGTGGAAATAGGCCGCATATTCTTTTGGGGTCTTGAAGTTAAATTACAGGGTGTTTTTTGTCTTTTATGATCAGTTGGAGTTCGTCGTAGTTATTCGCGTGACCATTAAGGTTCCATTATAAAACGTAAAGGAACGAGTTTTTTTACCTGGATGTGTCTTTTGGACAATATAAGCTGGGTTATACTGCGAAAAGTTGGGGTTAGAAAAGGTGGGTTGGCAAAGTGCCGACTCCGCGGTCTGAACGTTGAGCCACCCGAACTTCCAGGAGAGTTCGGATGATTCAACCTCCGAGTCGTGGAGCCGGGGTTAACGGGAGGGGTATTATTATTTTTAAACGCTCTCATCATCATTGTCGGAGGGAAGGTTTGTGAATTGTAGTCGGGCTTGTTTTATGATATTGATTGATTGGTTGATTAAAGGGATGGAAGAGATGTTGAAATCGTAATTTACAGAAGTGGGGGTGGTAGTTGATGTGTTTTCATGAATACTAGTTTGTGGAAAATGAGTTGGTTTATTGGCTTGTTTGTGGAAGGTTTTGAATAGTCGTTTTAGGCATGGGTGCTATGGAGTTCGATGAACTTGTTTGAATATTGTCTTTGTGTTTAGTTGTTGTGTAGGTTGAATGATGATTCGGTTCTGGGTTTGAATTATGAAGGTTGAAGGCACTAGTTTAGGTGAAGTGGGGTTATTTTCTGCTACTTATGTTGTTGTTTCCATTAGAACGTAATCGAAATTAAAGAGATTTAACTGTACTGAAAGATCTATTGGTGCTTTGGTCACTGCTGAAAGATAATTCAAAAGAGGGATTTTGGTCTTTGAATGCTTTATTTTTAAAATCTCTTTAGCTTGTAAGTAGCTCTTCCATTGCTTGGAAGAAGATAAGTGTT
Source organism: Dasysyrphus albostriatus (assembly GCA_946251815.1). Taxonomy (NCBI): domain Eukaryota; kingdom Metazoa; phylum Arthropoda; class Insecta; order Diptera; family Syrphidae; genus Dasysyrphus; species Dasysyrphus albostriatus. The sequence goes on from OX276339.1 coordinate 12,797,093, forward strand.
CTTCAAAAGCGCATGAAACACATGTGCATTCACTTGAACTCTGAGGTGGTAGGTTACAGTTAACACATGAAGGTCTTGTGCATCTTTTTCTTGTGTGGTGAAGCAGCTGGCAGTTGCGGAAGCGCACTACAATTTTGACATTGTACCATCCACTATTTTTTTTTTTTTTTTTTTTTTAATTCATTTTTATTTTTCAATTTTCTTAAAACTATCTTAAAGCTAGACAAAAATTCATAAAAACTAGCCTACTTATCATTATCTTAAAAACTAATTAACTGGCCCCAGTCGTGCGCTCTAAGTTAAACTTTAATAACTTAATGCTAATGCCTTTCGGCCTAAGAACTATCTTAATACTAAATCCAGATCGGTTTTATTTTTTACCGAGAAGAATTTACAAAAAAACTCGGTATCAGTGTCTTTATTTTTTTGTTTTGGTTTTATATAAAACTTACAAACTACATAAAACTAAATTAAAGCTAATTTAAACTAATTAAAACTAATTAAAACTAATTAAAACTACTTAAAGCTACTTAAAACTATTTACAACTAATTATAAACTAGTTACAACCTACTTATAAGCTATTTACAGACTACTTACATACTAGAACAGCCACAGCAAGCATTTTCCGGTTTTATGATTTTTTTGTGTTTTTGTGGATTTTATAATTTTTTTTTTTTTTTTTTTTGTGTTTTTTTTTTTTTTTTTTTGTGCCACCCTGACTGTCCCTACTTAAAACTAACTACCTAAACCTATGCAAGTCGGCCATACTAAAGAAAATAGCAAGGTCAACTATTAAATGTCTGAAGGAACTTCATCTTCGTTTTTCAACCACCAGAACTGGTTCTCCTGCTTTACCCTATCTCTTCGGTCCCGTTCGGACACAGTCCTACTGAACCGAAGGTGCTCAGCTCCGTCTTGTGCGAGGGCGTCTCGACTGTAAAGGAGCCGCCGATCTACAGTTCTACGGCCGACGTGGTAGATTAGCGGAACCGCCGCTCTATCCTGGATCAGCCCTCGACTGTCTAGGTGGAGGAATGCATCGGGCGGAATAAAGCCGCTTAGACGCACACTCTCATAGTATTCGTATTTAGGGTAATAAGCCCCGAAAATTAAGCTGTTGGACGAGGACACCGCTCTTGCAATGTGACCCCGAATAAGCTTCAGCAAGAAATTATCTATCCTATTTATGTTGGCCCCGTTGTATAGAGCCAGGTTGGAATAGTAGTGTTTTTACTCCGACTCTGGTGTTCTGTGCAATCCAAGGCAGCGTCGAAGACACTGCCTCTCAAACACCCGAATCTTTTCCATTTGAGATGGGGCAACGTTGAACCAAACCGGGCATCCATAGGCAATCATCGGCCGGATGAGGGCCATGTAGCAAATCACCTTCACCCTGCTGTCAAGCCGGCTGCTATAAAACAACCGTTTCGTCAGGACAAAAGCTCCCCCAGCCCTGGCCAGAGCAGCATTTATTTGTCTCTCGAAATATAAATACTGATCCATCCAGATGCCAAGGTACTTTACTACACTTTTACTCGCCAGTGGATGTCCATTTGGCCCTACGATCACCAGCTTGCGCCAGTTCTTTCTCGTATCCCTTGTGGCTCCACGCAACGGAGTCCTAAACAAGATAGTTTCTGATTTCTGAAAGTTGATTTTCAACTTCCAGTCATCACAATATCGTTGAATGTCATCGAAGTCACTCTGCAAAAGAATCCTGATGTCCTCGACTTTTGCAGCTGTTCTGTACGCAATTAGATCGTCGGCATACGCTATTGCCTGAGTTAGACTACCTATCAGATCGCTGGTGTAAATGCTGAATAGAATCGGCGAGTTGACCGCTCCCTGCTGAAGACCATTTTTAATATTAAAGGTTGTGGCAGAAGTTACATTGCCACTCTTGACAACAAACTTTCTGCCATTGAGCATATCATAAAGCATATATAATAGTGGTTTACTAATGCCAAATCTGGTCAGCTTTAGATAAAGACCCTCTAACCATACGGTGTCGAAGGCCTTCTCCAAATCAACCAGACAGGCACCCGTACACTGCTTCTTAGATTTGTTCCATTGGACATCAGAAACGAGTTTAGACGCGGCATGAATGGTGTCATGTCCCGCCTTAAAACCGAACTGATTGTCCGGTATGATATTATTGTCCTCTGCCCACTTAGACAGAGCTCTATTGATAACTTTTTCGAATACCTTGCTGATACTCGGAAGAAGACTTATCGACCGGAGATTCGCCGGATTGGAGTTGTCCTTTCCCTTTTTCGGGAGAGGATGCACCACAGCTGTCTTCCACCGCACTGGATAATATGCATTATTCAGAGCGTTGTTAAACAAAGTGGTATAGATGTCTACTGCTTCTTGAGGTAAATGTCGAAGTACAACGTTGGATATGCCATCGACTCCTGCTGACTTCTTCTTCTTTAATGAATCGAAGATGAGCTGGAGCTCCACCTTCGTAATTAACAGGGAACTGGGCCCATTTCGCTCGGCGATTATGGCGTTTGCCAAATGATCTTCATTGAACCCGGTGAAACCAAGGTTCTCTGATCGCCATTGCGTTATGTCATTCCGAAGGTAGAAGTGGTGGAGCAAGGCTCTGTTTTCCAGGTCATGATTGGGGCGAGTGCAAGCATTCACCTTGTACACTTGCTGGAAAGCAGCCCCCACAGCCTCCACTTTCTCCTGCGGATCTTCGACAATAAAGAGGTCATCGTCCAAGACGGCGTCCTCTGGATTAATTCCTGCTGTCAGAAGTACGTCTCTGTTGTCTGTCGTTCTCTGAAGCTTGAGACACGGAAGATCGTTCTGATCACTCCTTCTAAATATCTTGTTAATTTGCGGAAACATGCTCGGGTCGCTAGAGTTAACGGCCCGAATTTTGTTATCCCAATACAAATTAATTGACAACCGATAGTTCTCTTTAATTAGTTGGTTGATGTTTTTGATCGACGACTTCAGTGTCCTGATCTCCAGATCGTGAGGGTCAGTAAACCGTCGGTACAAGAGTTTGAGTCTTGTCAGCAATCCACTTTTTTGTCTGTGTAGTGCGTCAATGGTTGCGTTTCGATACATGTCGGTTGTGTCCCGTTGCTTGTATTTCGGTATTGTTCTGTTCATTGTTCGTTTGATTGTCTCATCCATTTGTTCTAGGTATTGGTCTATTTCGTTATTTGTCAAATTCCTGTCATTTGGTGGGGATAAGTTATTCGAACTGATTTCGCTCGATAAGGCGTTGGTAAAGCGTGGCCAGCGCACCTTACTGTAATTGTAAGTATGCACAGGTACATACTCATCCAACTCCACGAGCTCGTTCGGAAGCTGTATTACGGCGGCGAGTCCGCAGTGATCACTGTCGTACTCGATCGTTCGTAAACAGTTTCTTGGTCTTTGACCCACAGTGTCAGTAATTGTCAGTCTTGCATCTATTTGCAATAGATCCAGATAGGCACCGCTTCTTGGAAACGATGGCCGATCCGTAGCCAGTAGGTCGACACCATACTCAGTGTTGTATCGACTCATCCAATTGAAGAGATGAATACCTCTTTGATTTTGAATTTGATTTCCCCAATCTTGGTGTTTGGCATTCAAATCACCGGCCATGAGAAAGTAATTTTCTTCCAAGCTCAAGTGTAGACCTTCGAAAAGTTTTTCAAGCTCTGTCATAAAATCAGTTGGCTGAGGTGATGCCGGTGCATAAGCCGCGATCACATACATTCGCTTACCCTGTTGGAGAGGAATGCATACGATGCACGCCTCTAACAGCCGAAATCTGCGCAGATCACTATTGTATATAACTTTATGATTTATTCCTTTTCGTATAAAGATTGCGACGCCCCCCCCTTGAGTGGAGTTGGGTCGATCTCTTCTAACGATAGTGTAATTGTTGTTAGTCAACTTATGTTTCTGGTTCAGCTTAGTTTCGCTGGCCATAAACACATCTGGACTTAGGTCTTTCAACAATTGGAAAAGATTAGCTCTACGTTCGGTCCTTATCAGTGAATTTACATTCACAGCAAGGATTCTAAGAGGCCTCTTCGACAGCGCGCCTTTAACCTCTAATTTGCGTTAGGCTAGGCAAAACAGAGTAGAGATAGTCTACCCTAGTCGCCTGCTCCTTTATCTGGGTCTGAAGTCCTGTTAACTGGCCTTGAATGGCCAGCAACATGCTTCTTATTTCGGCCTGAGCCGAAAGTACCATCCACTATTAACATTGGATGGTGGACAGAATAGATTGAATGTAAAAGGAACTAAACCTATAGCACGTGCAGTACCATCTAGTAACTTCGGGAAGTTAAAGACGTCGGTAACGCCTTGGCATTTCATCTCGTCTATGATTTCTTTTTCAGGAACGTTTGTTAGGCAGGGAGCGTATGTTGTGCCTTTTGATGAGTTTAAGCTTGAATGGAGTGTAACGGAGATGCGACAAAGATTAGCGTGTGTTTTTGAGCGAGGAATAGTCACAGATTTTTGTGATTTGGGTAATATCAGGAGGCTGCCATCCATTAATTGAGAAATGCTTTCAAATGCTGCACTGATACCCTCAATTGCCTTTTTGAGTAAGAAAATACTGAATGAGGTTAATGGATGGTCAGCAGACGAGGGAGCTATTACAATAAATTTTGGATTGTTAAGGTTCTCGGAACATTGCAATTTAATTGTCGATATCGTTAGTTTTTTTTTTTTCTATTTTGAGTTGGTTAGTTGATCTTCATTAAGAATTTCAAACCTACCACTCGAGGGAGCACGTGGCCCATTTCAAATTGTTTGTGACTCCTTACAAGCTTTTTTTTGCACACGCTTTAAATAAGAAAGAGACAGAAAAAATAATGCTTTGCAACGAAATAAACCGGTAAAGACAGACAAACTGCGAAAACTATGCTGCCGGTTAGAGAGATAGTCGATGACTGGTACTTTAATTTATCTTTTTTATTGCCAACCAAACAAGGCAACTCAGAATGAATCATAAACTGAGTAACTTATGCCAAAAAAATCGAATTGCAAAACAAAAGATTTGCGAAACAATCTTTGACATAATAACCTAGGCTTAAATAATCCATAGAAATTTCAACAAAAAATCGAACCAAATAAAAAACGAAACAACAAATGTGAAGTAATTGTCAGACGAAATGATCCAAAAATAAAGTAAGAAAAAAACAAAAAGAACGTTTGCAAAATTAACGGAAATCATTTTTTTTTTTTTTTTTTTATGCGCGCACTAAAGGGGTTGTGACTACCCTTAAGATGATTGAACACAGTGCGAGCGTTAGGAAAAAAGGGAAGGATTTAAAAGGAGATACCGATGTACATTGGTTTTGAAATTCTGAATATCAAAATGGAAGTGAAAAATAGAGCTGGGTAAAGCCACATTCCACATTCGTGTGGTTTGGCTAAAAAAAGAATCTCTGAACTTAACAGTACGTCCGAAATTGGGCTCAGGGGTAAACTGATGGGCATTCCTGGCAGTGCGAGTATTACGGTGGAATTGTTTAAGGGGAGGAATGCAACTGGCTATTTCACTAGAACACTGCTTATAAAAATAGCGATAAAATAAGGAGAAGCATGAAACATTACGTCGATGTTCTAGAGATTCGAATGTTACCGTTAAAGTACTATCACCTATCATTTTTAAAGCTCTTTTTTGGATACGATCCAAGAGACTTAGATGGGTTATGGGAGCACCAGCCCAAATATGAGAATTATTCGAGCTTTGGGCGAATGTAGGCTTTGTAGATTGCAGCCAGATCAGACGGGGAAAAAAATTTCTTTCATCTTCGAAGAAAACCTAAACACTTTGCAGCGTTTTTGGCGACGTTGAATATATGATCGTTCCACAGAAAGTGATCTGTGATGCACATACCCAGAACTGAAAGTTGTTTAGTTTCCTCGATGCTAGTACCGCTCATGGATAGCGGCAAAGGGGGTATGTTTCGCTTTCGCGTTAAATCTTTTCCACGCTTGGTCTGTTAGAATTTTATCGGCTGTATGGATCTGATAACGAACAGCTTTTAGAATATGCAATATTATGGCATGCGACACGCCTCAATTGTGCTTCTATAAGCTAAAGCAATTTTACAAAACTTGAACATTTTGGGTACACCTGTTTCATTAAGGTATTTTAATTTATGTAAGTTCCTCAAATAGCATGTCTTCACGAAACACATATCTTCTCGTTTTCTTGAGGACTGGGCATATACCAATGGACATCTAAAAATGTCTTCACGTTCCGCCATATTACACATTTCACAAAGCACAGGTAAATTTTCGCGAAGTAGAATGAAGTTAAGGTTCAACGTCGCTAAACTTATCATAATTAAATGTTGTGATACCATTAAAGCTAATAAGTTAAATACAAAAATTATTTAAAAATATTTCCTATTTTTCATTACATTCACAATCACGCAACATGGAGACAACACCACAAATAAATAACCATGTAATTACGAGCGTTTTGAGGAAGTCGTAATATGCGTTTGATGTAAAAATGGTCTCATATCTTTCCATTCCCATATACAGGGTGGCGCACCAATTGTGCTACAATAAGAAATTCAAATAACTTTTTTTTTAATCGATGTATTTCATTTATTTTTTTTTTATTGGTTAGAAAATTAAATTTTATTTTAAATAATTAGTTGTTTTTAAAGAAATTAGACTGCAAATGACCTCCACGCTCTCCCACGCATGTGCAGCACCTAATCAAAAAATTATTCATTGCGGCCTGAAGAGTTGAAGTTGGGATCGCCTCAATTATTGTCGTTATGGACTGCTTTAATTCAGTTAAATTCGTGGGCTTCGTTTTATACACCTCTTGCTTGACATAACCCCATAAAAAGAAGTCTGGTGCAGTCAGGTCAGGTGACCTTGGGGGCCAGCGAAGAGTGGAGTTCCTAGAAATTAATTTGTTTGCGAATTTTTTGTTTAGCTCCGCCATAACTGGTCTGGCTATATGTGCAGTTGCTCCATCTTGCTGAAACCAAACGCTGTTGAATGGTATACGTCTTCGGCGCAGTTCTGGGTAAAAAAACACCTTCAACATCTTTAAATAACGGTCCCCATTAACAGTAACGGTTACACCGTTTTCTTCAAAGAAGTACGGCCCGACAAAACACCTTGATGAAACTGCGCACCACACAGTGACTCGTTCTGGGTGCAGTTCCGTCTCATGGAGCATTTCTGGATTAGACTCATTCCATATACGGCAATTTTGCTTGTTTACATTGCCGTTAAGATCAAAATGGGCCTCATCAGACATGAACAAACAATTGATCAATGTGTTGTCTTCTTCGGCCATTGATATCATTTTTTGGCAAAATTCCAGGCGAACAGGCAAATCCTGAGGGTTTAACTTGCTAGTAATTTGTACTTTGTACGGAAACAAGTTTTAATCGTCATGAAGTATCCGTAGTAATGACCGTCTACTAACTCCAATTTGCCCCGATAAGTTTCGGGTCGAAACGCTCGGATTGGCCTGTATTGCAGATGCTACTGCTGCGATTGTATCCTGAACCCGAACATTGGCATCTCGATGGTACGGCCTTCGTGCGATGCTTCCAGATTCGGCAAACATGTTTACAAACCTCATAATGGTCCATCTACTCGGGGGATTACCGCCAAACTCCCGCCTAAATTCCCTTTGGACGGAAATGACGGACTGCAAAGCATGGTACCGTTGCACTATCCAAATTCTTTTCTCCGTATCCCAAGCATCCATTTTTATAAATCTAAATAATAACCTACAAAATAAAAAAAAAAGCCAATTACTCACACAGAAAAAAAGTTATTACGTTTTATTTTTGTAGCACGATTCGTGCGCCACCCTGTACTTGCGCTGCATACAGTAGAGTTCCTTCTGACACCGATTTGAAAACCCTATATCTGACGCTATGCGCAATATATCTGTTTTCGAAGATTCCCTTCCATGCTAAGTTTATTGCTGTTTTTGCTTTTACCAATTTTTCGGTGAGATTTTTTTCCATCTTTAGATTCTTGGTGAAGTACACTCCTAAGTATTTATACTGATTCACAACTTCGATTATCTCATTGTTATAAGTCCATTGCTCTCTTCCATTTGATCTCCCTCCACCTCTTTTGAATATCATAACTTTTTACTTTATAAATTTAAATTTAAATTTCGTATTGCAAAGACAGTTGAATATAAAGCAGTTTTGATGAACCATGTCACATTTGGCATTTTCCTGTGGAGATACAAAAAATTTACCGGAAATTCTTAGAGTCCTACCATAGAGCATTTTGGATGGTGTTGCGTTTACGTTCTCTTTACAAGCAACTCGAAGTCCAAGCAATATGAGTGGTAATTCATCCGACCAGGGAGTTCCCTGGCATCTTCGTTTTAAAGGCTGATTTTAATAAGCGGTGCCATCGTTCGATCATCCCGTTCGCCTGGGGATGTTATGCGGTGGTTTTTAGATGGCGAGCACTCAACATGTTGTTAAGTTAAGAAATAGACTGGAATCGAACTGCCGCCCACGATCTGTTGTAACTCCAGATGGAACTCCGTAGCGAGATACCCAACCACTTACGAAAGCCTTAGCCACAGTCTCTGCCGTAATATCAGTTATCGGAATGGCCTCTGGCCAATGATCGATCGATCGATGTTTGTTAGTAAATACGAATATCCATTTGACAGAGGTAATGGACCAACCAGATCCATATGCAGGTGATCAAATCGTTCTGACGGCTCGTTATACAATGTAGTGGTGCCTTGTTGTGTACTTGAATTTACAAAACGTTGGCGCATAATGCAATGCTTTACAAAGTATGTACAATCCTTATGCATCATTGGCCAAACATAACTTTGTTGTAACAGGTTCAGTGTTTCTCGGCTCCCCAGGTGTGCAAAGTTATGAATTTTTGTTGGAACGGTATTTCGAAACTTTTGTTGCGAGTTAGGGTTGCCCACAGAGGCATCTTCAGGTGCTGGAAAAAGGGCTAGGACACGCTTGCTTTTTGCACGGCTGAGCTCGACGGATTAGGGTGGTTCTTGCCCTTCTGCACCTCTTACTCAGCAAACAAATAATTCGTGTCTTTGTATCAAGAGAGGATAGAAAAGTGGAAGGGGTTGGGAAATATGAGCTAGAAATTGTAGGAAAAGGATTCGCACAACCATAGTTACCTATGCCACCGCATCTGAGAAAGGATGAGGCTTCATTAGACTCATTGGTGGAAAATATTTTTTTTTCTATTCATCAAATCAAAATAAAAAAAAACTAACTTTGTCTATTAATTAAACCCTAAAATCTAAATGTTTCATATACATACGTACATAAATGTATATATGCATACAAGGGTGGTCCTTATATTGTTTTTTTTTTTTGGAAATTATGAGATCTATAGGCATCAAATAGTTCTACATAGAAAATTTGTTCCTAATTTTTTCAGATTTTTTTTCACCCCCCTTGTCTCCCCATTTTCACTTTAAGGTTCTAACTATGGGGCTAGGGTGATTCCTATAAAACGCGAAAAAAAAAACAATTTGAAGGTATATATTAGATTTAGACGAGAAAAAAATAGTATTGAAGGGGGGTCTATTTTCCTCGTTTAGGCGGGAGGGGTAATTTTCTCAAAATTTGGATCAAAACAAAAAAAATTAAATAAAAAAAAGAGGGACACTTAGAATGCACCGCCTTAGCTTTTTTTAAAGCCACGATTCCATTCTATAATATGCTTCCTAAATAAAGCTTTTTACCCTCCTGCCTGACGGGGGGAAAAAGTACCCCTCTCCCATACAACTTTTTTCTCGCCACTAATTTGAGATTCCAAATTAAAAATTTTTTGTTTGTTTTTTTTTTAATTTAAAAAAACCTTGGATCCATTTCGGCCGGTCTACCAACCATCATTAGCAACGCGACTGACAGCAAAATCTCTTTATTAACATTGAAAATGTATAGGGGGAATACGATCGAATTTTTGGTTGGTGTTACCAGAATGAATAAAGTGAACAGATGAACGTTGGCGTATACGGAGGGTACGATTGAATTTTTGGTTAAAAATAAATTTGGTGGCACAACAGCTCGTGGAGAACCAAGGCCTAGTGACTTACAACTCGCAACCATTCCTGTGTGCGTGTTATTGACAGGAATGGAGGGGACCTACAATTTTTTGCCGAGTCCGAACGGCTAGATGAGAAGCACTTATTCATGACAAGTTTACTCTTGGAGAATTTGTCAGTTCCTCGCAAGAGGCAGTACCTCGGAAAAAAACATTTCTGTTTTTAGGTGGCAGCGGCTGAGAATCGAACCCAGACCTTTGGCATGAATTTTTGGTTGGTGTTACTAAAATGAGCAATGTGTATGGAGATGAGTGCTAGCGTATAGGAAGGGTACGATTGAATTTTTGGTTGGTGTTACTAAATTGAATAAATGAATTTTAATTCTATATTTTTATAATTAAAAATGCGAGAGTCAATGCAGTCAGCAGTTAATTGTGCAGCTTAAACCATAAGTGTTGGCAGTTAAAAAAAAAAAAAAAACCGTTTGAAAAGAAAATGTATTTAGATGTGCAAAATTATGTTTTTTTTTAATTCGAACTTTAAGTAGCTTTAGATAGGGCTTTTATGTGAAATGGTCGAAAAAACCAAAAATCTAAATGAGTTGTGCTAGAGTGACAACTTTTTTCTTTATCGATAGTTACGTTTAATATAACAATTTCGTTCATATTTTTTGAAATTCCAAAAAATCTACAAAATGAGATATTAAGGGTTGTAACTTCAAAGTTCAAAAATAGATGGTTCATAAATTATTTACTAGACATTAGGGTTAGATCTGATTGTAATAAATTTTATAGTTTAAGAAAGATAATAAATAACTGATTGCTTTTAGTTTCAGGAAATTCTTATAATATTTTTATATTTTTTTTTTAAATAAACTAATTTTTATCGATCGATTTTTGGCAGTTATATTATTTTATCTTTTTAACGATTCCAATTAAATATCTCTAATTCATACAGGTAATAGATTACACAAATCTACATATAATATGTAAAATTTGTAATTTTTAAAAGCATCTAAGATGACATAATTACATATTACTGTTCATTAACATTCTTTCGATAGTCGTTGTGGGGTGCAGTCGCATCGAGAGCTTTTGTTTCCTTCTTTTACATATTAAAGTTTTCTTTTTAATTTTACACAATGCTGTGCGGAATTTGTAAATCTGAAATCGATAGAAAAGATCTCAAAGTGAAATGCAATGCTTGCAATAACACTTTTCACGCTACTTGTGCTAGGATTACTGCCGCAGAGATTGGAAAAAGGAAAGGTAACTCTATCTGGAGATGTCAATCGTGTGCCAGCCAACGAAGAGAGTCTTTATCCAAACAATCACGTGTGGTTAAAGCTTTTTGTCCACCACCCGCCGCCTCACCACATCAACCACCACCACCAAAAAAGTCGCTTCAACAATTTTCTTCACCTTTCAACCAAAATAAATCAAGCTCTATCTCAGAATCTGTTTCCGAAACACAAATTGAAGATGTATCAACAATTACATTAGAGATGATCTATGCTAAAGTTGTGTTAATTGAAGAAAAACAAAAAGAACAAATAAATGCTCTCATTGCAAAAAATTCCGAGTGTGAAAAAAGAATTCTTTCTCTAGAGCTTAAGGTCAATAACCTGTAACAACAGCTACTCATCAACTGCATTGAAATTTTCAACGTTCCAACCATAAGCACAGCAATGTCTAACACTGATCTCGCTTTGAAAGTCTTTCGTGATGGATTAAACGTAGATGTAAATGAAGGAGAAATTGACCAGTGCTATTTGAAAAAAATTAACGTAGCAAATTCACAAACTTCTGATAGTGGGAGGGGGAGCAGTTCAAGAAGCAAAAATATTCTCCAAGTAAAATTCATCTCTCATCAGTCCAAGGAGAAAGTAATGACGGCGAAACGAGGAAAGAAAGAACAGCTGACTACCAACTTACTCACTGCACAAGTGGAATCAGAAAATATGTACATCAACGAATGCCTATCATATCAAACAAGACGATTACTAAACACTGCAAAGTCGATGAATGTCAACAAGGGGTATAAATATGTCTGGACGAAGAATGGGGCTATATATATGCGGAAGAAAGAGGGTGACAACTTTGTAAGAATAAACAGTGCTGTTGATTTTGAAAAAATATGAATGTTGTTAATTCAGTCCCAAATATAGTCTTAAATGCATGTGAATACCCAGTTGAAGATGTAGTTGGATATTGTTTTTGTTTACATCAGAATATACGTAGCTTAAGAAAAAAATTTTCTAGTCTATTATTTCATGTTGAGTCTCTTATTAATTTACCTGTAGTAATAGTCTTGAGTGAGATTTGGGTATACGATTTTGAACTTAGTCTATATAATATACCGGGATACTCTTTATTTGCCAATTATAATAACTCATATTCTGCTGGAGGTGTAGCTGTGTATGTTAAGGATGGTTATATGTGCAATTGTTCTAAATTAAATCTAACTAGCGCTGACTCAATGAATCTAACGATTGTGTTCGATAATTTTAACTATACTATACTGTGCTTATATAGATTACATGGTTTTAATAAAAAAAAATTCATTGACGAATTTAGCAATATTCTTAAAACGATAAAGGCAAAAAATTTAATTGTTTTGGGAGATATTAATATTGATATACTCAATGACTTAGATAATGATTCCGAAAACTATTTGTTTACAATGGCTTCCAATGGTCTTAAGAGTCTTATTAACGAACCAACCCGCTTGACCGATTCAACTGAAAGTTGCATTGATCACATATTTTTAAGATCTCATAAGAATAATAAAAACTTATTTAGTGGTAGTGTCCATGATTTTAAGCTTACTGATCACAGAATGACTGTGCTTACTTATAATAGTGTTCATATAAGTTCTGAGAAATTGATACCAACAGCTAATTAAACGAAATATAAAATTGATTTTGAATTATTAAAAATATGCTTGAAATACGTATTCTGGGATCAAGTTTATTTAGAAAGTGACCCTTCTATTGCATTTGATCAGTTTATAAATATTTTACAAAACCACATAAAATCATGTTCCTTTGCATTTAGGCAAAACCTCAGTAGCCAAAAATTTTTAAAGCCTTGGATGAATTCTTATCTTCTTAATCAAATTAAAAAGAAGAAAAAAATTGGCATGAAATGTAAGAAACATCCAAAAAATAAAAAAAGTATGCAAACTGTTTCTGATAAGATAGAGGATACTCGTAATAATTACTACTCCGATATGATTGCAAGAGCTGATGGGAATTTACGTGAAGAATGGAGAGTAGTTGATAAAATTTTAGGGACTGAAAGAAATCAGATTGAAATTGCTAAAATAGAAGTTGGCGGAGTAACAATATCAGATTATTGCATTATTTCTAATAAATTTAACGATTATTTCACAGAAATATCTGAAAAACTTAAACCTGTAACCGACAGCTGTAATACCTGCAATTGCTCTAATTCTTCAGATTTCGAAGATATCCAAGTTAACAGCTTTGTTTTTGAAGAGATTACTTCGAGGGAAATCTATAATGTAATTTTGGGCTTAAGAAATACAAATTCTTGCACGACTGATGGTGTATCAAGTGTATGTTTGAAACCAAAGTATTTATAGGGGTTGCTTTCCTGATCACCTTAAATGCGCGGAGGTTATACCACTTTTTAAAAAAGGTTGCAGAAAAAAGATTTCGGATTACAGACCTATATCTCTCCTCTCCACTTTTTCTAAGATCTTTGAAAAATTACTAAAAGTTCGTATTGTGTCGTTTTTAGATAAATTTAACTTTTTTTGCAGCAATCAGTTTGGTTTCAGATAAGGTATGTCGACGGAAGATGCCATACTGAGGGTTTGTAGCCAACTGTATGCTGGTCTTAACTATAATAAAGCAACCATGGGTCTATTTATTGATATGACAAAGGCATTTGACATGGTGGATCATGATCTATTGCTTCATAAATTATACAATGCTGGTTTTCGAGGTCATATTTTTCGGTGGCTTCAATCTTATTTAAAAGACAGAAAGCAGAGGGTAAATGTCAATGGAGTTTTAAGTGATTCAAAACCTTTAAGAAATGGTGTACCACAGGGATCTGTACTCGGCCCATTGTTTTTCCTTATTTACATCAACTCTCTCCTTAAACTAAAACTTAATGGTATTCCTACTGCTTTTGCTGACGATATCGCATTTACGTATGAATGTAAAAAATTATTTGAATGTGTTGTTAATATTGAGGAAGATCTTGAAATCTTAAGATTGTGGTTTACATCACATAAATTAATCATTAGTGAGAAAACTAAATTAATTTCTTTTAAATTATCCGGAAATAGCTTAGAAGAATATAACCTCTGTTTTCATGCCTACGACTGTAATCGATTTGCATTACCTATTCACAATTGTGGTAGAACAAATTTTAAATCTAGCTTGCAGTGCTCTGAAAAATGTTTCAAAATTGAATCAGTTGATCACTTCAAATACCTTGGCATTGCGATCGATTTTAATCTAAATTGGAAAGTTCATATCCAAACGTTAAAAGCATACATGATGTTGGTCACACGTAAAATGTATCTCTTAAAAGAGTTTTGTTCTCGAAAAGTACTCGAATTTACTATGGCCTTGCTCATTCGAAGTTGCAATACGGGATCACTTGTTGGGGTGGCTTGTATGCTAACTCTCTTGGACCTTTACTGATAGCTCAGAAGCACTTAATTAGAATTATTTACAAAAAGAATCGGTTAGCTGAAAGTTTGCCTTTATTTAAAGATTTGCGAATTCTTCCAATGAGACATTTATACGTATTTAAAGTTCTAAGAGAGTTTTTCAAACAAAGCGGTAACATTCCGAGTAGGAATTCTCAAATGTATAATTTGCGGATAAATAATTTGAGATTAGTAAATGTTCCAATTGCTCATAAAACTCATTTTTCACATTTTTATACATACACAGCTCCATATCTTTTTATTAAATTGCCTTTATGTATCAGAGAGACTCTTCGTTTTAGTTCTTTCATTAAAAAAGTCAAAGACTGGTTATTCACTCTGAATTTCAATTGTATTGAATCTTTTATCTAAATATTAGCTATTTTTCTTTTCTTTTAAATTGTTAATGTAGGTCATGAACTTCTACGTATATAAATTTGTATTCATTATTTTGCTGAATACATTTTCATAATTGTAAAATAAAATTTTGTTTCTATTTTTTTTCTTCATTATATCATTAAACTTTGTAAACAATGATTGTCACCCCACATCAGATATTATTTGAATTATAAATAAAGCTTTTGATGTTTCATTCACCACTAACTTCCAAAGTTATAGAATGAACACTATTATTCTATATATATTTCTATCATATAAATCTTTGTGAAATAGTTTTTAAGTATGAAATGAATAAATAAATCTAAATCTAAAAAAATCTAAAAAACATACCACCTAATAACTCTTTGGTCTGTGCACCTATACAATTAGTTTTTTTTTATTCGCAGCTTCAATAATTGACACTTAATTTGATATATCATACGTAGCTGTACGTTCTTCAAAAGCATCACAAATCTAAAATACAATTTTATTAAAAAGATGTACTAATCTTTAATCAATATTCCTATAGTTCATCGTCATCGTTGATTTGCAAGTTTGTGTTACGAGAATCAGCCCAAATAAGAAGAACACAAATATTTCCCATAGTGCCATAGTTCATTCAAAATCTCTTTCTATCTCTGTTTAGAATGCTTTTTGATTTGTTTGTCTTTCTTGAGTGAATTACTGAAGAAAATGACTTTTCGTTTAGTATTCATGTTCACTCGTTCAATGTTCTTGTTGTTTGTTCACTGTTTGTTCAGTCGTGTAGATGCTTCGATGGGGGGAGGTTCGCTCTTCTGGTCGGCAATTATTTTTTTCTGCTAATACCTACCTAGTTAAATTAATAGAATGCGATTAGCTGCGTTTGGTTATAGATACTTTAGTAGGTAGAAGGGTAAGATGCCTTATGGGATATGTTTGGTTAGTACGTAGGTACTTTAGTAAGTTAGGTAGAATGCTTGTGAGATTTGTTGTTTTTTGTTTTTATTTTGTTAATTATTTTACTTTTGAGTTTTATTTAGGCATAATTAGACGGATTACCGAAGAAAATAAAGATATGAAATAAGAAAACAAGAGGAAATAAAAATATACATAGGTCAATAAAATCTGAAAACTAAAACGTAAACCGCTTTATTTATTAGATTTTTTATAAGGTTGACTAGTTAGTTAGTTTTTTTAGAAGTCCTAAATATTTGAAAATATGCCTTATGGATGTAGTAAAATAAAACGTCAATTTAGAAAAATCTCAGACAGCCAAAGCCTTTGTCCAAGTTAGACAAATTTAGGACAGCAGTAAACAAAGTTTATAAATAAATGTTTGGAGTTGGACGGTTGTCTTTAGTTATAGACAAAGTTAATAAATTCGACTGAAACGGAGACGTTACACTCACCAGCATTGAATATTTGTTTGTAGGCATATGTAAGGGGGAAAATCAATTTATTAGTTAGCGTTGCCTACAACACACGTTATAAGAGCTACGAAAAATAAATTCAAATTCAAGAAAACAGTAACATCAGCAGAAATATTGAATTTTTGGTTGGTGTTACCACAAAGCTAAATCAAAAACAAAATTAAAGTTACCACACAGAGAAAATGAAAATTTAAAGATAGAAGACACGCGGAAAAAATAAAGGTCTGTAAAATGATAAAAGGTGGGTAGTGTACAGCCTCTCTGTTAAAAAGAAGGTTCTCTCTTGTATTTCTAAAATGAAACAAAATTAAAGTCCCACAAAGATAATAAGTTAAATAATATGTTGTGGAGACGTAACAACCCCTAGTATTTAATGTTTGTTTGAAGGCATGTATTTAGAGGAAAATTAAATTTAAGTCAAAGGATTAAGGAAAAATACAGATACAGATCGAAAAAAAAACAAGGAATGAGGGTTGAAATTTTGAATTTTTGGTTGGTGTTACAACAAAGCAAAAGAAAAAAGAAAAAGTGTGTTACCAGATAAGGATAATGAAAAATGTGAAACTAGTAGACAGGTGGCAGAAAATATAGGTCAATAAATTGACAAAAGGAAAATATTAAATTATTTTTGTATTTTTGGAAATGAAACAAAATTTGAAAAAAAAAACTACAAAGGAAATATGACAAATAATATTTTTTTGAGACGTAACAAACCAACATTGAATATTGTATTTTTGGAAAATCAAATTTTAGCTAGTGTTAACAAAAACGAGATATTGAAAAGGAAAAACCAATACATAACAAAATAACAAAACAAAAAATAGCAATACATGTCAACATCCTTTTGTCTGTAGTCAAAATTTTGTTGATGATAGAACAAAGGGAATATGAAATACTTAACCGAATTTTTAAAAGAAAAAGTAAACGAAAATTATGCAATAGTATAGCCTTATTTTAAGTTTTGTATCATCTTCGTATATTTGGGTATTTGATAATTTATTTTATTCAGTTTTGTTTGTATGAAGCAATAAAAAGTTCAGATGATAAAATTGTAGTTGAGACGATGTCTCAAGAATGATCAAAATACGGAATGATGAAATGGCTTCAAATTCCTTAAGTGTTTTTAAAGCTGTAGAAAAAAAATCTATTTAGGCGTTACTATGTGCAAGTAAAGGTAGAAATGCGAGTGCAAGTATGCTAATTAAGTTTGGCTAACAATTTTTTAAATTTTTTTAGTTCAATATAATTTTTAGATTGATCTTAGTAAAAATCCTGATTAAAATTGGTATAAATTGGTGTGCTTGGAAACCAGTAAAGATAAAATTCAAAATAAAAGAAAGATTAATAATTATAAAGATTAAAGATTTCTCTAGCACAAATAAGTAATTTTCAATGTCCCCATCGTTACTCAAGGAGTGAAATCTGTAAATTTTTGAAAAAGCTTTCATTACATACATTGTTACAATTTTTGCAGATCACATAGGTAGTTAAGTTACACAATAGAACATTAAGGTTTGAAAAAGTGTGAAAGAAAAGAGGAATTTTAATAACATAGTTAGAAGCAGTGAAGGGGTTGGAAGAAACAGGTACAGAAAATTATAACACGAACAACTCAGACTTAATATTGCTCATATCAGCGTTTAATAGCCCAACCACAATCAAGCGTTCGGTCGCGCCGACTTTGACATATTCAATAGAAACAATGGACTCTTATGAGGCAATCTTAAATGTTACCTCAGGCTTCGTGTTTACCTCAGACCGTAAATATCGGTAAGTCTGAGCGAAACTCCCGAATAGATCTATTTTCTATTTCGGTGGCGCTTTGATAGCTGAAACAGATTTTTTTGTTTTATTCCATTTTTTTGGTGCGCAGGGAAAGTGTTTTGAGAAATATTCGATTCAATTTTACATTTCTGTTATAAAAAAAAAATCAAATAGTAATTCTTTAAACCTGTGGAAAGTAAAAATTGGTTTTTGCTATTAATTATTAATAAATGCATCGACAAAAGCAGCATTAAAATCATTGTACGTGTTTGATGTTGGTTTTTTGGTGTACTACATGTAAATCACATACCTATTTAAGAACTATGCAAATTTATTAAAGTGTTTCTATTATTCTATTATTTACATAATTATTAATTGAATCAAACTTTATAATGATAACAAAAAGCAATCAATCAAATAAACAAAATATTCCTGTGAAATTATTTGTTTTTGTTTTATTCATTTCATTTCCAAATACCTAAATTTTTTATATTTGACAGCTGTTCGGACTGTTTTCTTTCTTGGGCATGTTGAATGAATCAATTTAAGTTCAGAAGCAGTGTTTATGTACCCGGTGCCCAGGTTCTTTAACCCTTGTGTCGACAAAATACGCCGAGAAATAATTAAATCTGAAACAGAACACGGCGACGGCGAATTTCTTCGATGCAAAGGTTATAGAACAAGTTTTTTCAATTAAAAAATATATGGTTACTACACACATTAGGTCTGTTTGTTAAGGGTTCTGACAGCAAATTGTGAAAATTTGCGAGAAATTTCACTTTAGTAAACAAAACTATTATAAACCATAGTAAATGAAGAAAGTTAAGCTTTTTTTTTAATAAATAAGCTCCATTAATTTTAGTGAAATATAAAAAGATCACAAAAGGGGCAAAAAATATAGTTCTCTCTTACGTACATGAGTTGGAATCAGCAAACTGATTTGGCAAATTCGATTGGAATTCAGGATCAGTAAAAAGAATTTATCTGATTTTGGCAGGGTTTTTTTTAATTCATCGACACCACATCAATCCTTCAATGGAATTTTATAGTTGATAGCTTGACAGGTAAAGAAAGAACTATTTGATGGAGAAAGTTTATTTTAATTCAAATGTCTTCATATTGCCCTAAGATCACTTTTTTCCGGAGAAGTTAAAAAACTTCCAAAATGTTTGAATTTGAGGTTTCTTAAGCCAACGATATCATTGCCATATTCAATAGAATATGACAGTTAATGGCTTGGCAGATGGGAGACAAACTATATTTTGACGGAAAAAGTTCATTTTAATCCAAATGTAAATGTTTTTTCTCCGGAGAAGCAAACAAAAATTTTTTTAAATTAGGAATTTTTAGTTTTCGTAATTCATTGACATTTGTAGCCATCTGTCAATGGAATCTTACAGTTGAAAGCTTGAAAGATGGAAAGCAAACTATATTAAAAAAAAAGTTTATTTTGGTGCAAATAACAACCAATTGCCCTAATTATTTAAATCTCCCTTTTCCAGAGAAGTAAAGAAATTAAAATTTTAGACTTTAGGGGTATTTTCATCTATCCAAATAATATTGTGCAGGTGCTCAATTTTTCTTGCTCTGCAAATGCTTTAAAATAAACTGATTTCTTTATAAAAAATGTTCAATAATCTTATAATTGTTTAA
Organism: Dasysyrphus albostriatus; assembly: GCA_946251815.1. NCBI lineage: Eukaryota > Metazoa > Arthropoda > Insecta > Diptera > Syrphidae > Dasysyrphus > Dasysyrphus albostriatus. Next base: position 12,817,008 of record OX276339.1, read on the forward strand.
ATTTCTAGCTACGCTACTGTACTTATTTGGCTTTTATCTTATTTCTACACCTTCAGAATTTGTCTCGAGAAAAAAAATGTTGCGATAAAATTTGTCTCTGCAAACGACAAACTTCGAATTGAGTATGAATTGTGTCGTTCTCTTTGGACACTCGAAGAGTACTCCTTTTTCAATCATTTTGCATTTCAAAAGTTCTCCAATAGATTGCTTCTTTCAAGTGATTTCTTAGGAGAGTTTTCACTGCCCGATTTCATTCAGGAATTCTTTGTAAACACATGTAAAAATACGTCGAACCGCACTTCCAAAGTTAAATATACTCTCCAAACGAAATAACGATATTGATTGTATGACGTTTGTTACATTGAGACAGGAAATACCTATAGACAAAACATTTGGATATCACGCAATGATTTTCAAGTAAAAACAAATAAGCAATTCTGGTTCCTTGAATGAAAATTAAATTATCGATGCTCCACCTCATTTCTCCCGAAAACTGCACGATTCTCTCAAGATTTTTTTTTTTTTGAGGAGACAGAGAAATGCATGAAAAAAACACTTTTTTCTTTATGGATTTGACAGAGAAAGAGATGTGATTGAATTTGACATTGTTTGTTCGTATTCACATTTTCATTCATGGATATTCACTCCCAAATGACGGTGTGAAAGAAAATAATTCATATAAAAGTTTTTGATGTTTGGTTTCACATTTTCACAGAACGGCAATCGGAATTAGTGTGAAAGCATGAAATGTTTTTTTCGATTCACTTTTTCAAAGATCCAGAATCGCGTCCCAGGAAGGAAAATATTACTGTACCTAAAAAGTCCCAATGCAAAATAATTTGTTTTCGTAGCAATTTCATGATGTTCTAAAAAATTATAAAATATTTTCCATTATGCATGTTTCCTGTTAAATATTTATCAAATAAAAAAAATCCAGACCATTTTAACAAACTACATACCATGGTACTGAAAAAGGTACTTTTAAAAAGAATACGGCAATACTTATCTCCTCAGATACCGAAACAATTCTGACAGTTGTTTTTTTTTTCACTAGAAAATCCTGTAAAAACGCCTATAAAAAAGGAGTGTACAAATATTACTTTTCACTAGTTAATTTTGTCTGATATTTCCACATAAGTAATGTGAAATGATGTTTTTTTTTAGATAATTTATTCATCGTAAAATACTCTTAAATTGATATTTCATGATATCTTGCTTCAAAAAATGCTAATTTCTTGTAAATAGAATAAACTTTGATACAGTGTTTTAGTTAAAATTCATCTGTCCAATAAGAAGTCAGAAGAAAAAGAAGCAGGGTAGGAATAATTTTTGTTGGTGGTGACAAGGCGCTCAAATATATCTGGCGCTCGTGCTTGTAGTGCGGAGTTGAAAACAACGTTGTGAATAAAATAATCTTAAAGGTCTTATCGTGTTATTGGTCCTTTCTATCACGTCAGTTTTGTTTCTTCGTCAAGAAGTTTTATATCAGTTTAAAAGTATTCTACAATAATGTATTCACCTAAAAAACATCACTCCACATAACATTATCAACAATATGAGACAACACCTGCTGTGAAAAGAAAAGTTTGTTTACTCCGTATTGTAGATTTTTTTTCATTATTTACCTAATGCAGCACCACATGTTGTTTTATATTATTGCTTAAATAAAGCATTGCCAGTATTCGATGTTTTACTATTATTTAGCTATGTTATTTATTTTACTATTTTAACGATTTAAAATCTCTTTACATATATATATATATATATGTAAATGATTTTTTTCTTCTTGTTAATTTAGCTTTTTTTTGGCTCCCCAGCAATAACCCGTGTAACTGCACGCCGACCCTGTTTCAAAGCATTTGTGTTTGTGTATTTCTTCTACTATTTTTTCATTTGGATTATTGTAGTGTGCGAGTTTTGAAAGCATGTTTAATGTAAATTGTAGTAGATTAAAGGAAAGTCTAAGGATTTTGTTAGCAAAAGGGTAAACTTGTTTATTGGTAGAAATCATTTTAAGCTCCACATTTTACTTTAACGTCTCAGTTAGTTATTAGTCGACATTAGTGATTGATTATTAGTAAGGTCCATTGTGTAATAGGGAGGGTAAACTTGTTTATTAGAAATCATTTTAAGCTCCACATTTTACTTTAACGTCTCAGTTAGTTAGTAGTCGACATTAGTGATTGATTATTAGTAAGGTCCATTGTGTAATAGGGAGGGTAAACTTGTTTATTGGTAGAAATCATTTTAAGCTCTACATTTTACTTTAACGTCTCAGTTAGTTAGTAGTCGACATTAGTGTTTGATTATAAGTAAGGCCCATTGTGTAATAGGGGTCTATAATCGTGTTATATGGGACTATAATTCGGAATGGGAATTTGTTTCCGATTTTTATCTTTTTCGTATCAAAAACTCCATTGCGACGCTTTAACGTTTCCAAATGTTAAAAAAGGTGTGTTTGGTTAGTTTTTGAAAGAATTCTTGCTTTTTAAGTCGTTTTAACTTTTTTTAGGGCCAGTTGTACGAACGTGGTTCAAACTTTGATCCGTGGTTCAGCAATTTTAACTCACTGATTTCGGTGGATTAATTGAGGTCCAATGATGGTTCAAGGTTTAAGTATGTGATAGTAGCCAAGTAATTCAATTTACATGCTTGAAACATCGTTGAACTTCGCAGTTAATTCGCTGAAATTAGTGTGTTAAATTTGCTTATATTTGTCAGATTCTGGGCAGCTTTTTATGCAAAAAATTTGATTTAAAAGTTGCTTTTATTCAATATGTATTCAAACGTAATTATTCTTAGCAGTCTTATATCATGTGCCCTCTTGTAGGCACAATTATTTTATTCTTTAAAATAAGATACTTTTTAATTAATTTTGATATAAGTTATTTAAAGTTTTATTTAGGTTTAAGTAGATTTTAGTTTTAAGTTAGTCAAATTCATAAAGTACGGTGCACCACAGTTACGTTCACGAAAACGGAAACAATATGGTGAACACTGGTAACAGCGCAGCGGCATGAAAAAGAATTAAAATTGGTTAAGGCTGTGTGTGTTTGCGTGGGGTTTACACTTATAACTATGTATAACAGAGATTTTTTGTCCCCCTTTTCTGTGAAAAATTTTCATAGTGTTAATTTAAGGATACAGAACTTTTATTCTGCCATATTCGTAATTTGTCAACGCCCGAACCTTGAAGCTACCTCCATTTTGCAAATTTTAGGGTCGCGCTTAATGACACAGATTATCGTAAAGTCGCTAAAAAGCCTTTTAAAGCCCGACCGACCCAACGCGCGATTGTGATTTGGCCTTAAGAATTACCCTAGAGACGGATGAACAAAGAATATTTCTCATTTGAACTTTTAAGTCAAACAGAAGAATATTCTTTTTAAATTTTCTTCATATTCAATTCTTATAAAGAACATTCAAATAATAAAAAAAAGTTTTTTTCTCCTGGCAAGCAGTTAGATAACAGCAATGGTTACAAGTTAATTTTAGAATTTAGTTTACCCGAAGTTGACGTTATATTGAAAAGTAATAATTGTATGGATATTTTCGGAAAATTCAAAAAAACTGACTCAAAAACCTCAAAATTACCAAATTTCTACAGTCTATAAAAATAAGAAATTTTCACAAAAAATCCAAATGCAGGTCGATTAGACAATCATTTAAACTCACAGCATCAATAACTAGGTTACCGAAATTCATCGTAACGTAATCATCAGACATCAAAACCTTTGCGTTTTCGCAACGTTAGGCGGAAATAGGCTAAACACGAAATAGTCAATAGTAAGTTTTTAGCTTTTTAAGTATTACCTTTTCATTTTTGTTTTATTAACTGTAAGTATCAAATTGAATATTCCCCAGAAAATGCTAAACATTTTATTATTTTTTATGTTCACTTAATTTCTTTGTATGTACAAGGTTTTCTAGTCCCTGGAGCAGTTTGGTCCTCAGACAATAATTTTATAATTCTTGATTTTAATGTTTTCTAGTTTTGACAATTATTCAGCTAATGTTATGGTTGATGCAAAACCCATAAACCTTGGCCTATGGGATACAGCTGGACAAGAAGATTATGACAGATTGCGCCCCTTATCATATCCACAAACTGATGTTTTCTTAATTTGTTTTTCACTTGTTAATCCAGCATCATTTGAAAATGTTCGTGCAAAGGTTCGTTTTGTTATATTCCAAATATAATTAGGTTTTAGTTTGTCTTTATTTAAAATATATATTTTAGTGGTATCCTGAAGTTCGTCACCATTGTCCAAGTACACCAATAATTTTGGTCGGCACAAAACTCGATTTAAGAGATGATAAAAACACAATAGAGAAATTGAGGGACAAGAAATTACAACCAATTACTTACCCACAGGTTAGTATACAAACGCTTTCAGCGTTTAAAAGACCCTATAATATTTTATTATAAATTATAGCTTCAAGAGATGTGACGCAATTTAGTTGAGTTGAATTTTAATTATTGAATATAGATTTTTGGTAACATAGTCTTGTACAAACTTCGGCTTTTCCATTTATTCTTAATCATTCACATAACTTGGTTAAACCTTAGTTTATATATTTCTATAGTACTTTTATGAAGAGGAACCAATGATACGCCTTAAAGTTATCAATCGTAAAAGTAATGATTTTGCATTAATGTACAAAAACAATTATATTAAACGTTATTAAATGAAGTAAATATTCTAAAAGATGATTAAAAATATTTTTTAAACTCCTTAGGATACTTAATAAATAGGTTACCCGTCTTTCTTAATGCCGCTCGTGTTCCATTTGCAAATAAGGCAAAGTATCTGGGAATGCTCACTGATAATCTTTTTATTATGCAGAAATTAAGACCGGAAACGGCCTGGGCTGAGTTCTTCTTCTACGGATGATTTAAGTCCAGGGACTGGGATACGGGAACCAGATCAACAACATCGTTCAGGAGATCCACGTCAAGCATGTTCCAATGCCAGACCTAAGCCATTGGAGAAACCGCAGCCAATGGAAGAAGCTCTTCCAACAATGCAACACCCAGAAGCTACCCAAGAAGCAGAAAACTTGATTTGTCTAACAGGAGACGAACAAGGACAATCCGACACTGACAGCAATCAGTCTAGCTTTGAAGAAGTCAATGGGAAAAAAAGCTCGAAGAAAGCCGCAAAGAAAAAGAACATGTAGGAGAAGAAAGAAGACATCACAAATATGACCACTGGAATCACCCTTGAACCATCCACCAAAAAAGTTATGAGCACCGCATCAGATCCAACCATCCCTCCACCGACTGCAAAGCCATCTTTCTCAAAACATACAGGAACGCCTAATGAGACAGAGACAACAAAAAAGAGTAGGATGCCTCCTATTATCGTATTCTCAGGAAACATAGCCGAAATACGCAGGTTTGCTTAAGGGAAGCAGCTGGGATCTACCCTGAAGAACCTTAACACAATCATTAATACGACATCAAGAATGGACTACGATGAAATTAGATCATTTTTCAAGACATTAAAGATTAAAAACCTTTGATTTGCCCCAAAGGAAGTCAACACATCGGGTCAAACCGCTCAAACATTTCAGGAAATTGTACAGTTCAGCAATACCAGTCCCGCCAGCAACCCTACGGTACACCACGAGTTCACTACTCCGGAAGAAACAGAGGAAATCATTCACAGAAGTCATCCAAAGAAGTCAACAGGACTGGACAAAATCTCCAACTTTGTCCTGAAGACACTGTCGCAATCGGTGATGCAATTATCCTCAACAATTGGAAAGGGGAAAAATTATGGCTATACCAAAAAACAACAACAACAAAGACGTCTCTGTATACAGGCAACTTCACTTCCCTTCTGTGCAACATGAGCCAGATACTCCATAAGCTAATACTCAGACGACTAAATTCTTTCTGCAGCGACAACCGCATAGTTCCAGATAAGCAGTTTGCATTCTGAGAACATCACTCAACACTTCATCCACCTCTAAAGCTCCAGCGAATTGCTTTATGCCATCGAAATAGCATTTGACAGCGTATGGATACAGGGTCTTGTTCACAAACTTTTCCAACTCAGATTTTCACATTTACTAGTTAAAATTATTCACAATTTTCTTCAATCCATATCGTTTTTCGTTTAAATAGGAAGCTGCCAATCAACAACGAGTACAACCAGAGCCGAAGTTGCACTAGGATCTAAACCAGGACCATTTCTCTTCAACATATGTACTTCAGACCAGCTACAGCCAGAATACGCTCAGGCTCTCCTGTTTGGCGACGACTCCCTCACGCCAAGTTCATGTCACCAATATTTGCAGCTAGAAAAGTTGAAGCCCACGTCAATAACGTCAAATATCTGGAAATACAGTTCAACGAGTTATACCGATTAAATCCTCACACCGCAGCTGTACTAAGAAAAGCCAACTTCGCCTTTCATCGCATCTATCCGCTAATGTGAAAACAGAACAGACTACTATAAAAGACGATGCTTCTCCTATATGTACAAGTCGCTCATAAGACCCATCATCACCTACTGTTTTCCCATCTGGAACACGGCGACCAAATCACAAGTGAAGTGAAGAAACTTGCAATATTTGAGGGGATGATTCTGCGGATCTGCACAGGACTGCACTTCGAAGGGATACAAAGGAAACACGTCAGCAACTAGAGGTCAATATTCTGCAACTAGATAGATACCTCATCCAATCCAGGAGAAGATGTCTTCAAAATCTGATGATCAACATGAACCCTCTGATAGAAGCGATGGAATTACTAGATGAGGATATTATTTCAACCACTGATGAAGAGACGGTTCCCTTGTACGCCGACCCAAGTTCAGCTCACTACCGTGAGTGAAAGCCTCAATCCTCAACCAAGCAACCACATCAATGACAACCGGACCTGAACACTCCGAGAAATGAAGCAGTCACTTAATTTTAATAAGATATAAACAAAATGACAGTTAAATGTAAATTTAGAAACAATTCTCAATGTAAAAAGTTAAATCTTGTAAATCTTGGCAGTGAACACAGTTTGTTTTTAATCGTGAATGAAAAAGTTGATTGTAATAAAAGTAAAAAGAAACTTTCGTGAATTAATTTCAGCATACTTGAGTGGTGATTGATTGTTTTGAAGTAAGAAAGTAATGTTTTGATTTGTAAGATAATAAAGTGGAAGTTGAAATAAAGTAAATAAGTTTTATTGACGAACCTGAGAAAATATTACATTGGTGTCAGAAGTGGGATAAAACTTATATATCTGTGCATTCACATAATTTATTGTGTGTAAGGATACAGTAATTGCGAAAGTGAAAAATAAGAAAAAATAATAGGTAAAACTCTGAATGATTTAATTTGAGTCGAACCTCAGGCAAAACTGAACAAGCGAGGTCTACTGCTGGAACAAAGAATGATCTTATAAGTCGCCTGCAGGAAGGTATAGGGAAACGCGTAGAAAACGCAGGCACGTTTATATTCGACATTGACATGGAACAGGAACGAGAGGAAGTAAGTAAATCAGACGTGACTATCATGTTGTCTCAGCTCGCTGCCAAATTCAGTTTAACCAAATTTGGAAGTTAGGAAAAGAAACTTCAAGAACAGAAGAATTTTCTAGAAAGCCCAAGCCAAGAACAACACAATGTACCAAAGAATGTTCTGGACCGATTTGATCAACAAAGCCAAAAATAAAATAATCTTCTAGAACAAAAACGCAGTGAACAAAAGAGTCTGATCGAAAATCAAGAGAAAAATCTTCTTCAACAATTCCAAGAACAGACAAGTCTGCCCGGAGGTAAGTTAGATGCCTCTGACAACAGAATTGTTACCAAGGAATTGGACAAATGAAGGTTCGGGAAAGTTCTGGTGACTGCCGTAGGAGAAAGGACATGCATCCACCAACCTTCGATGGACGAACTTCTGGGTCAATCTACAAGAAGCAGTTTGAGGCAGCTGCAGTAACGAATGGCTGGGACGAGTCATAAGGATAGTGTTTAGGGTATTCAGCAATATTAACATCTCTTTGATGAAATCATATACATACATACATAGATGCGTAAATGATCGTTTTGTTAATTTTCTTACCTATTTACCTACTCACTCTCTTTTGTAAGCTATTACATCATTATATAATTGTTAACCAAACTAACTTTTTAATATGCAATAAACACTTACTCTAGTTTTGTACTCCACAGTGGTCGGTTGTTTCTTATTATTTAACAGATAGAATCAGACGTTTTTGAAAAGTTAAAATGGTTTTACTGCCGTTACATGGTTGATTCACTAAAATAAAACTTGTTGGAAGATAGACTAGTTTATTTACAAATTTTTAAATTTTAAGAGTGCAATTCTACTTGCAAATTATATTCAAAATATATGCTAATAAATCGAGTTATAAGACTAGAAGCAGCCAAAATATCAACGGTTTTTGTGAAGTGGTAAGTCTTTTTTCAATATAAAAGGTAAAAATATTTATTTTGGACCCTTTGCTTTATGTGCTAGTGAAAATGGGAAAGAAAACAAATTTTTGAATTTGGAGGACAAAAGTAGATGTTTATCACTCTGAAGGACTTTCAAAACGCACTATGGGTCAAAAAATCAACCGAAGTGATCATCCTGTCGGGCCTTATTTAAAGAGCATAAAGTTAACTCAGAACATTGGTGAAAAGTATTTCTTTCTGACGAAAATAAAAGTGACTTGGATGGACCAGATGGCTACAATAACTATTTTCATGATCTGAGGAAAGAGGAGCGATTTCTAAACCGTCATCCCAGCAGAGAAGGAGGGGTTATGGTTTGGGGCTCAATATCCTATTATGGCACGATAAACTTGGTAGTTGAAAGTACAAAGAGGACTGTAAATAGCTACAAATCCTTGTCAAATTCAGTTTTTCCGAAAATCAACAATCTTTTCGGACCAACCTCATGGATTTTTCAGCAAGATAACGCGCCTATCCATACAGCTCGAATCGTTAAATCTTTTATTGAAAATCAAAAAGTTCACTTGCTGCCGTGGCCACCATATTCACCTTTATATAAAATGTGTGGGGATGCATCACAAGGAAAGTTTACGAAGGAGGGAAACAATACCATGACAAAGAAGAGCTCATTACTCATTAACACCATTAAGTTGGCCTGCATTTCACTGAACTACTGGGCATTACTGTATAGATCTCTTAAAGATCGAGTTTTTGAAGTTATTTTAAAAGGTGGTGACTGCACACATTATTAAGAAAAGAAAATGAAACCAATAAAATCTTAAAAACAAACAAAACCATCTTTTTTCTTCATTTTTTGTTAGTGCTTCTAATCTTATGACCTGATAAAACTACTCAAAAAAATTTTTTCATGAAGTGTTAATTAAGGTTTTTCTATAGCACGTTAATCAATCTCTTTTATGGCTAACATATTTTTTTTTTCTCTTTTTAACCGGAGAAATTTCAGTTAAACTTCTGAAAAATGTGTGCTTCTAACCTTAAAAGACTTGGAGTGTATATAGCTCTGGCGCTTGTCCTTAGAGAAACTGCTGCTGAACTGCTACAAACCATGCCAGCAGATACAAATGGCAACTTCAGTGCTCTTGTTCAGGCCATTGACAAACGCTTTGGAGATGGCCATATGGAAAAAGTCTTCCGCGTTAAACTGAATATTAAAATCCAGAAAAGAGGAAAAACTCTGCAACAGCTCCAAGCAGACATCAAACGGTTGGCACATCTGGCATATCCAGCTGCAAGGAATCATCAACTAATGCGCAACAGAAGCCTTTGTCTGTGCTGTATCTGATATCAACCTTCAGCGAGCAATTCGAACTGTTGGCCTATCTGCGGACTACCTAAAATTTATTACCCTAGGGTAATAAAAAAAGGCATTTCTCAAAACAGTTTATTCCAGTGTTAATGTGTACCCAGAATTTAATCTGTGTGTAATAAAATAAATCAGTGATAAGTGATAAAGTTAAATCTGAAAACAAGCAGAGGTAGAAAAATGGTTGAACCCTTGACTATTGAAACCGTTTTAGCTGCAATCAGGGCTTTACTGCTTAGCGTGGGAAAGGACTTCGGTTCCGAGTACGCGCAAAAAATTGGTGTACAGCTCCAAGAGGTCACCAACAGCATAAATGATGAACCAAGTGGAGACAACGGCAACCTGTAGATGGACGAAGATATGGTTATACTCACTGGAGATGAAGCCATCCTAACGACTGAGAGGGAGAGCTCAGAAGAAGGAACATCGCCAAAAGCAAAGCAACAGAAAAAAATTACAAAGAAAGTTGCCAAAAAAATAAAGGAAAACACCGAAAGTTTGCCTTCAACGAGCCAGCAACCAACTACACCAGCTATAATAACAATCACCAAACAACCGCCAGTCAACAAGCAACCGCAAACACTCACAAAAGGAACAGCAACAGGGTCAGCAGCAAATCCCAGCAAGCCAGGCATGCCACCAATAATTGTTTTCTCCGGGAACATCGCGGAAATAAGCAAGTTCGCAAAGACAATGAAAACTGACATCACGCTCAAGAATCTAAACACCACAAAAACAATAATCAACGTGGCAACCAAGGACGGGCTCGGCAGAATAAGGAACTACCTCAAATCCAAGAAGATTGAGAATCATACGTACACCATCCGTAATGACAGGAAGATTCTTCTCCTTCTTAAAGGAATTCACCATACATATTCAGCTAAAGAAGTCAAGGATGAACTTCAGATCGAAGGAGCACCTGACATCAACGTCACACAAACAAAACAAAAGTTACAACTCTTGTGTTGGAAGTCAGCAAATCGTGTGATATTGTCGATATACGAGGGCGGGTCAATAAGTCCGTGATTTTTTGAATTTCTGACCTCTTTACTGAAACAGCAACACTGCTCCTGTCAACAGGCATCTGTCAGTTGACTCCTGTCAAAATTTAAACTTGCTGCGTCAGTTAGTTTGTGTTTGACAGCTATTTTTATCAGACTACTCACTAATTTGAGGAGAAAATGGAAAAAAGTGAATTTCGTGTGCTTATTAAGCATTATTTCTTGCGAAAAAAACCATTACCGAGACCAAGGCTAGGCTTGATAAATACTATGGGGACTCTGCACCATCAATTTCAATGGTAAAAAAGTGGTTTACTGAATTTCGTTGTAGCCGTACAAGCACTGCAGATGCCGAACGTCCTGGACGCCCAGTTGAGGTCTCTACACCCAGTTGAGGTCTCTACACCCGAAACAATCGAAAACATTCACGATATGGTGTTGGCCGACCGAAGATTGAAAGTGCGAGAGATTGTGGAAGCCGTAGGGATCTCGCATGGCTCAGTGGTTTCAATTTTGAATGATCACTTGGGCATGAGAAAGCTTTCCGCAAGATGGGTGCCACGTTTGCTCACAGTCGACCACAAACGCAATCGTGTAACAACTTTACAGGAAGGTTTGGCGTTGCTTAATCGCAATATGGAGGAGTTTTTGCGCCGTTTTGTAACCGTGGACGAAACATGGATCCATCACAACACACCAGAGACCAAACAACAGTCAAAACAGTGGGTTTCTAAGGGTGAATCGGGTCCAAAAAAGGCCAAGGTGGGTTTGTCAGCCAATAAAGTTATGACGACTGTTTTTTGGGATGCACGCGGGATAATCCACATTGAATACCTTCAAAAGGGAAGAACAATCAATGGGGAATATTATGCCAACTTATTGGACCGATTCAATGACGATTTGAAAAAAACCGACCTCATTTGGCCAAGAAAAAAGTTCTTTTCCACCAAGACAATGCAAGGGTGCACACATGTGCAGTTGCCATGGCAAAAATCCATGAATTGGGCTATGAATTGCTCCCTCATCCACCCTATTCTCCAGATTTGGTTCCGAGCGACTACTTCTTCCCAAACCTGAAGAAATGGCTTGGTGGACAAAGATTTGACTCCAATGATGAAGTCATCTCGCAAACAAAGGCCTATTTTGAGAACCTCGACAAACCATTTTTTTTGGAAGGGATACAAAAATTGGAGAAGCGTTGGACAAAGTGTATAGAGCTCAAGGGAGACTACGTTGAAAAATAAAATTATTTTTTTTATCAAAAAATCTGTGTTTTATTCCAAAAGTCACGGACTTATTGACCCGCGCTCGTATACACTAAACAACAAATCCTTAACCAGAAGGTGCATTGGGAACGCCTCAAAAACACGGATATTGTTCAGTGTAAGAACTGTCAAAGATTTGGTTACGTGGCAACCAATTGCAGCCTGAAGTATGTCTGTGTAAAGTGCAACGAAAACCACATCCCAGGAGAGTGTAAGCGGAAGGAAAATAACCAAGGAGTATACTGCGCCAACTAAAAAGAGTTTGGTCATCCGGCAAACTACCTTGGATGTAAGTTCTGTTGGTGAAGAAGGAAGAAAAGAAAAAGGCGGAATCCCAGAAGAAGGATCAACAAGACTTCAAGGCTAAATCAGTCTGCACTTTGACTCGCCCCTCAGTTAGGTTTGCAGCTATGACCAAGATGGGGAACGCAGCCAAGCCTCAACCTCAACAATATCAGAAGCCAATTCCAAAACCCCAGCAGCCAACAACAGTTCTTCCATCATGGAAACAAAAACCAAGGAGTAACGAACCAGTAACCTCTAATAAGCTTAACCTGAATGAGGAAATGAAGGAACACTTCGAAACCGATCTGTTATCAGCAATTAAGAAAGCTCGATCCGCAGTGCCAAGCAATTATGCTTCAATGTGTAAGGAAAAGAAGTGATTTATGCAGCGCATAATGCGCATAAACCGGTTAAAGATAATTGCATACAATGTTTATTCATTATACAGTGTTTTGAAAAGAACGACATTCCACCTCTTCCTGAAGAAGCACTCACCGGATATAGTTCTAATAAGTGAAACCAACAACAACAAGCGAAACAACATAGTTTTCAAAGGATACAACACCTTCCGAACAGACAAGGATCAAGGTAAAAGGGACACAGCGCTCTTCGTTAAGAAGAACATAAAAGCCTCTCAAGTATTGATCCCCAGTCTTAGATCGTTTGAAGCCACGGCCGTTGTCATAGAAGTCGAAGTTGGAGCAACACTAATTATATTCAGCATATACAACAAATCCAGTGTCAGACAAACTGATATTAATCACGATATTTTTATTTTCAGCAACTTAGCCGCCCAGCACACCTATGGACTGATTGGAGGAGATTTCAATGCACGTCACCCACGATGGTACGACACAACTCCATCTGACGCTGGAAACTTCTTGGTGTACTGGTTAGATGAAAACTTCGAGCATCATTCATTCCTGGTGGTATCTCAACCTAAGCCAACGTTCCTAAGAACACCTTCCTGGCTGGACTTCTACCTGGTTTCCTCAAACTTCATCAACATCGTTCCCGAGATGCCAGACCCTTACGGCCTTACGGGAGATGCGGACTACGAGTCAGTGGAACTTCACATCAAACTCGACCGAGCAATCCTAACAACAGATGCACAAAATGAGGAATACATCAACTACAACCAACTGGATATCGAACGATTCCAAAGAAAAATCGAGGAAAGCATAGTGATGCCGAATGCCAACAGAAACTTTTCCAACAATGAAATCGAAGAAGCCATCGAAGCCATGGAGCTCACTGTAAACAACGCCCTGGACGAGCAGAAGAGATGGAAGACCTCAAGGGACAGATACGAGCATCTCCCAGAAGGAATTGTTCGACTATATGATCATCAACTATCAAATGGTGAACAATAAACTTCAATGTACGCAAATTATGTTGAGGAATGCTCATCGACATTTCAACAAAAATCAGTTCCAAAAAAGGCTACAATCCATCAAACCAGGACCCGATGCATTCAAGGAAATAAACAAGATCATCGGCAAATGACAACAAAATGCCAGGCAAAATCAGCTCCAGGCAAGGGGAAGTTACGACGGCTCAGGATAAAGCGGAAGCATTTGCCGAATATTTTGAGGGACATTTCGTACCAAACCCATCCAGCGATCCTTCACTCTTAGAGGAAGTTGAGTCATCAATTGAGCAGCTGCAGCAGACAGACGCTGAAATTATCATTTTCAACAATAAAAATCCTGCTAGTGATCCCGAGCTGACTGGAGGCTTCACCAACCCGAAGAAGTAGCTGAGCTAATCCAAAGTGGGCGACCTAAGAAATCATCTGGACAAGTTATGGTTTCCAGCTACATCATAAAGAACTTTCCCCAAGTCATGGTGCTGTTTCTCACGATCCTGTTCAACAACTGCGTCAACAATTGCTACTTTCCGAATAGATGGGAGACAGCTGAAATAGTACTTATAACCAAAAAAGCCCACAGAGGTTCCGTTTCCGGATACCGTCCCATATCTCTTCTAAACAAGACCAGCTAAATTCTTGAAGGACTTATTCTTCGTAGATTGAAGGCGTTCTGTACTACTAACCACATCGTTCCGGAGATGCATTTCGAGAGAAACACTCTACTTTATACCCGCTCTTGCGATTCCATAATGACGTTGTTAGCACCCTCAATAACTGTCAGGTTGTTGTTGGATGCTTTCTGGATATAGAGCATTCGACAGCATCTGGATACAGGGGCTTATTCATAAGCTAACCACCTTTAATTTTCCAGGTACAGAAATAAAAATAATTTTCAGTTTTCTGAATTCTAGATCGTTTTTCGTCCAGATTGAAAATAGCCAGTCAACAACCAAAAACATTAGAGCAGGAGTTGCTCAAGGATCAAAGCTGGGACCGTTCCTCTACAATATCTTCACATCAGACCAACCTCAACCCAACAACGCTATGAATTTGTTATATGCAAACGATTCACTAACATACGCCAAATCTATTTCATCAGTCATTGCAGCCCAAAGAGTAGAAGAACACGTGAGACGGCTGTGGGAGTTCTACACAACATTTTCAATTCAATTTTTCAATATCTTCAATATCTGGGTGTCAACTTTGAGGAGAGGTTACGCTTCAATCTGCATGTAACAGATACTCTGAAGAAAGCAAACCGCATCCACCTCCTAATGCGGAAAAGGAATGGACTCAGCCAAAGGACGAAGTTGCTTCTTTATAAGCAACTTCTCAGACCGATCATCACATACTGCTTTCCTGTCCGGTTTACTATTTCCAAAACCAGCATGAAAAAACTGGGAGTGTTCGAGGGGAAGATCTTGCAGATCTGCACGGGACTCCACTTTGACCAACGGTGACGAAAACATTTCAGCAACACGCGACTCTATGAGGCATCCAGAATAACACCCCTTGACAAATACATGATCAGTGCCGCCGAAATACTGTCGAGCAACCTTAGCAATCATCCAAACCCTCTAGTGAGAACCATCACAAGGGAAGAGAGACACCGATCCACGATACCTTGATGTAACAGCACGACTGGATGAAGGAATCATTCCTATCAATGACGAAGAGGCAATTCAGTTTTACGAAGATGCAGCGTCGAACTACCACTGTGGCTAGAAGCCACCGAAACCCTACATCCTTCCAAAAAGACAACCGGATTTGAACAACAACACAATAAAGACTAGAGGAGGATACCAGGAACCAGCTTCTGCCCCTCGAAGTTGGTTCTTACTCGTTTCTCAGTTGGGAGACCGGTGGAGTGGGAGTTGTTGTTGCTGTTTCTGCTTTCGCAATTTTGACATGCAAGTTTTCTAGGTGTTTCATGTTGAGATTGGCCTGTAATTGCATATATCAGAATTGTTACCCTTTTTTAAAACTGGGGTCGAATTACCGCTTCAGTGAACGAGTGAGTGAGTTCCATCAGTAATCGAATGAACGAGTAACCACTTCAAATTTTGGTATACTTGATTGCTCGAAACGTGAGCGGTAGTGCCAAACTGACATAATTCAGTCACGTATTACTCGATAACTGATGCGGTAATTCGGCCCCTGAGTCACATGCCAACATATATGTATGTTGCCATGCACAAGCCAAGCCAAGAGCCACATGCCAACATCTATGTTGCCATGCACAAGCCAAGCCAAGCTCTTAAAGCTGAGAGACATCTTTTTGTTTTCTGTTACACATATTACATACCTATATTACATTAGCTGTTAAGATTATGTATAATGGTAAGAAATAAGAGATTAGATAGTTGTAGATTCACTTTAGTTTGACCGTGAGAGTGATAGCTTCGAACAATAGAAAATAAAGTAAACCATTGTTTAATAATAAAATTGTTGTTGAATCTTTTTTATATATTCGGACACGTAAACATTAGTGGCGCAGTCGGAAAAAGTGAAATAATAGTTAAGAGAAACGTTTTGTGAAAAAAAAATTCAAACTATATTTTCTTCCCCTTCTCGCTTTGATATGTTTTAAAAATGTATTTCATTGCAAAGAAAAAATTTATTATATAAATAAATATAAATACATTTTTTGTGCTTATAAAAAAAAAATATATATATATATACTACACTCTCTTTAAGATTTGAGATTGAGAATGAAAAGTTAGTGCTACAAGGACAAGTATAAAAACCGAGCACCGAACACAAAAAAAAAAAACAACAACGGTAAAAACATCTTAAAAGCTACCATAGCAACTACAAGGACTTCCAAGACACGAAAGACAACAAACAAGGTATGGCGAACTTAGAACTCCTTAATTTTGTCAAAGATATACAGGATTTCACTGGATTACCTGAAGAGCTTGGGTTATTTATTAGACACGTGGACTGTTTATATAATCAGGTTATAAGTTTAAATGCAATCTCACAAGAGTTACTTGACTTAAAAATTAGGCACAAAATTAAAGGATCTGCTAATGTCATTGTAGAAAATATTGTAAGCCAAATAAAATTACTTGAATTCCGAGGTTCAGTCCAGTTACTTTTTGATCAATGCTTAAGCCTTCTTACTAAATTAAACATTAAAACAAATTTGTCGATTGAAACGCTAGGAACATTTTGATAGATACAGATAATTTCTACTGCTCTGGTGTAAATAATCAAAACTACAATTATTCAAAAACTATCCCTCTAAATTTACAATCTCACAATAGCTCAATTAACTATCAAAACAATAGCACAGTTAATCCAAACAGAAATTACGGACAATCTCAGAATTATTACACAAGAAATTTTCAACCAAATAATCCACAGCAGTTCACAGACAATAGACAAGGTAATTATTCAGGAAATTATTCAGGAAATTCGCGAAAAAATACTGCTAATTATCGTTCAAATTATCCCTAACCTCAAAATTCCAATTCCCGAAATACAAATAATTTTCAAAATAGAAACAGAATGAATAGCTAAGGATATTTAAAAAATAAAAATAATGCTAATGTTCCCCAGCAAACTTATCAAAATTCGGCTAATACACGAACTTATCAAAATTCGGGTAATTCAAGTAATAATAACCATATGGAAATCGAGTATGTGCAAACTGAAAATGATCCCGATCGTGCAGACACATATCAAGATCATAATGATTTACCAATTCAAAATTTTCCGTTAGCCACCTCAGAACACTTCCCTGTATAATTGTAAGAAATAATCCTATACCAATTAATTTGCTCATTGATTCTCGAGCCAGCACTTCACTTATTCAAAGCGGTATTTTTGAGAAATCCTTCAAAACGGAATTAAAAAACCCGGTCACACTTAAGTCTGTGAACGGAAATATTGGTGTAAGCTCAAAAATAACTGTTCCTTTATTCAGAGAGTTCAATAGACCATTTACTACAATCGAAATGCTTCTCAGAAGAAGATATTTATGCATTAAATAAAGAAATAATAGATATCAATTTTATGGAACCAGACATAGACAAAATAACAGACAAACTTAAAATCGATAACCTTAATCAAGAAGAAATTAAATATTTTACCGCCACAATCCGAAAGTTTAGTAAAGTATTTTACCTTGAAGGTGACAATTTGTCATGTGTTCTGGCATACAGTCACAAAATACCAACAAAGAATGATATCCCTATATTTTCAAAAACATATAGGTATCCGGAAGCACACAAGGACGAGGTTGAAAAACAAATCTCCGAAATGATAAGATCTGGTATCATTGTTAAATCAACAAGCCCATACAATGCACCAATTTGGGTAGTCGAAAAAAAGCCTGACAATTTTGGTCAAAAAAGCTGGCGCATTGTGATAGATTTTCGGAAAATTAATGAAGTGACAATAGAAGACAAATTCCCAATACCCAATATTGAGGACAATTTTTCCAAACTAGGTAACGCATTGTATTTTTCAACCCTCGACCTTGCGAAAGGCTTCCACCAAATTCCCTTAAATATAGAAGATAGACACAAAACAGCGTTTTCAACCGCAAACGGGCACTACGAGTTTACGCGAATGCCGTTTGGATTGAAAATGCTCCTTCATCGTTTCAGCGAATGATGAATGAAGTACTGTCAGACTATATTAATAAAATATGCGTGGTGTATTTAGATGACATCTTAATATTTTCAACGTCCTTACAAGAGCATATAGATTCTCTTCACAAAATCTTTAAACGCCTGCAAAAATTTAATCTTAAGGTGCAAATTAATAAATGTAACTTTTTCAAGCGCGAAACTGAGTATCTAGGACGTATAATTTCAAGTGATGGTATAGAGCCCAATCCCAACAAAATTGAAGTCATTACAAAAATCGAATTACCTCGTTCACCTAAACAGATAAAGTCTTTTCTTGGGATTACTGGATTTTATCGAAAGTTCATTAAGGACTACTCTAAAGTAGCCCTACCAATGACGCATTGTCTTAAAAAGGGTTTCAAAATTAACATCAATGATAGGCGATACATTGAGTCCTTTAACAAACTTAAAGCACTTATATGCACTTGTCCAGTTTTGGCTTATCCAAATTTTTCCCAAATATTTACCTTAGCAACAGATGCCAGTAACGGAGCTCTAGGCGCTGTTCTTTCGCCAAATCAACATCTTATAGCCTTTCCCTCTCGTACCTTAAACCGCCACGAAACAAATTACAGCACGATTGAAAAAGAGCTATTAGCAATAGTGTGGGCCACGAAATATTTTAGGCCATACTTGTTTGGGCGCAAATTTTAAATTCTTACTGACCATCGACCGTTAATTTGGTTAAATTCATTGAACCCAATTCCAAGCTGCAACGCTAGAAAATTAGATTGAATGAGTATGACTTCGACATTGAATACATCAAGGGCAGAGAAAACCTTGTTGCCGATTTTCTAAGTCGTTTGGAAACAAATGTTGTAGAAGAAAATGAAGATGAGATTAGATCTGATATAGCAACTATACAAAGTGGGATCGAGAACCTTAATGACCATATATTCATTACGGAAAATCTAATTAATATTTATAAAAACCAATTAATAATTGAAAAAAGCAATTCCAAAATATTCACAAACAAATTAATGTTTAAAAAAAAAGAAGATCCATCATAAGCCTTCCAATGTACGATGAAGACTACGGTTGTATTTATAAACGCAGAAAATCTGCGCTAGTACAATCGCATTTCTTTTCTGATGCATTTGTGGACGCACTCCCAATGCAGAATGTCTGCAGTAAACAAAAAGGTCTGACTTAGTCCGATTTGTATGTAAACAGAGTTCATAAACGTAAGAGAAAAATGGCTGCCAAACAAATTTTGTTGAATTTGATTTTTGATTTGCTTACCCAAAAAGAAAAGAAAATTATAAAATAAAATATAAAAAAAATATAAAATATTAGCAATTACTTACATTCTTTACGAGTCAGTGCCGCTTTGTCCTTCTTGTTGTCTTAAAATTTATTTTAATAATTCCCGCTCTTTCTGCAGCCAAACAAATTCAGCTGCACAATCTGCCCGACGCTGACGACAGTCTGACGTTTATGAACGGTACGTACTGCAGTTCGACTAGGTTAGTTCGATCGAAAATCTGACTTTATGAATGCAGATAACGCAGTTCTTAGTTAGGCTGACGTTTATGAATACACCCGATGTCTTAAACATTTTGAAAGGTCTTTTGCCTATTAAAGGAACAGTTGGAATCTTCTGTAAAGATGATGACATATTTTGGAAATTCCAAAAAACAGTAGTGAAATATTTCTCACATTCACCCAAAATGAAGGTTCTTCGATGTACAAAGTTTCTGAGAGACATAACAAGCAAGGACACATTGCTTGAAATAATTGAAAAAAACTCATCAGAAGAAAAATCATCGGGGAATTGATGAAACTTACCTAGAGCTAAAAAAATGTTTACTACTTTCCAAATCTTAGACTTGAGGTATATCAATAATTGTATTTTATGTAACATGTGCAAATACGATAGAAATCCAATTAAACCCACTCTAATGATTTCTGAAACCCCTAATAATCCCAATGAAATATTACACATCGATATTTGTTTTTTTAACAAAAATAATATGTTTCTAACATGTATAGATAATAGAATTTTATTGACTGCCACAAATCTGTGGCGCACCCGCGACGGCTCCGGAACAATCATCAATAATGATTTCTCCCTTCGTTGAGCTACACACAGATATGTCTCACAGTTTTTTGTTTTCAGCGTTCCTCTAATAGGAATAAGCTTTCGTTCAGTTATTTGGAGTGCTACCAAAGGGTTGGTTGGATTTCATTCCAAATCGTCTTAAAATGGAATCACTTCAAATATGAAGCCAACGTTACACTTTGTCGTGTCTAAATAATCAGTACCGCTCTAACACGGCCATCCTACAGTATTCATCGCTCTCGAGGAAATAAAACATTCTCTTCAACAAGAAGTAATCAATTCAAACTTTATTTATCCATTTTTTTTTTTTGTAATAAGCTGCATCCTGGAAATTTTCAGTGTGCAATATATCAGCATTCTTCACTGGTCACTTTGCGAATAACAACCTTTAAGCCAGTTCTGAAATGTTAGAAAACATTTAGGGTTTTATTCCACCAGCAAAATAAAGAAATTGCAATTGATAAATAAGTACTCTTAACAACAAACTGGCATAGCTCAAAGGCATGACAAAGCTCGCTATAGCCACCAATCAGACGTACAGAACACAATAACCTAGCTTGTTTAGTTCTTCATAGACCTCAATACCAGGAATAGCTCAGAGGTACTTTAAGCTTGGCTAATTCCTATATTGCAAGTTTCAGAAAACCAACTCAGAGGCTCAGGTCCCCAAATCTTCGTACTCATACCAATATGATTAATTTATTTTCATTTGCATTTTCTCAGGCTCAGAGGCAATTTTCAGCTTGTCCTTTATAATGTCATTTATGGTTCAATCAATTCAAGGCTCAGAGGCAATATTAAGCTTGTCCATTAACAAAAAAATATATAATTTTTTTTTTCAAGAACAATATTCAATACTTAAAAAGAAATATAACTACCTTCTACAAAACGTCATTTTGGTCATTTTCATCTTCATTGAAGCATATTGGGCGAATAACCTCTCTAGCTGCTATCACAATCGCCTTTGAACTCTCCTTTTTTATCTTATACCGGTCATTAGGAAGAACACCAACAACTTCGTATGGCCCTTGATAATGTACGTCCAATTTAGATTTGCGAATTTGATTACTACGATATACAACTTTATCACCGATCTTCAATTTTGTTGGTTTGCATTTATCCTTATCAAATCTCGCTTTCATACGATGTCTATTTTCTTGAAGTCTTTCATCAGCTAAAGCTCGAATAGCTTCTAAATCTTCATACTCAGGTTCAATACTAAGATGTGACAAAAGAGCGCCAATTTCTGGAGTACGTCCATTTATTCCTATAAGTACCTTCATGGGCGATAACCCTGTTGTTTTATTAGTGGTTGTATTAAGTGCTAGCTGTACACGGCTTATATAAGTAGTCCATTCAAGGTTTATGTCCAAATTCGTTCGTAGTAAATTAGCAACTGTATCGACAAACCTTTCCACTTGTCCATTTGCTCTACAAGCTCCTGGTGCAATAAGATGTTGTTCCGTACCAAGAGAGGCACAGAGTTTTCGAAATTCGTCGCTTGTGAAATTAGAACCTCTGTCACTTATGATTTTAGACGGAGCCCCAAACAACATTACATAATTATGAAAGTGCTTAACTGTTTCTGCAGCCTGTAAAGTCTTACATGGGAAAAGTAAAACAAATTTTGTGAATGCATCAACTATAATAAAGATATGTCGATTATCCTCCAAATTTTTTCCATGGAATGGTCCCATATAATCCATATGGATAGTATGAAATGGTATCGGCTTCTTTTCAATAGGATGTAATTCCATTTGTTTCTTTCCGCTAGGTCGCTTTGCAACTAGACAAATAAGACAGGAGTTAACAAACTTCCTAACATTTTGTGTCATAGACGGCATCCAAAAATGCTCTCTCATCTTAGATAGTGTCTTTTCCCACCCAATGTGGCAATTATCTTCGTGAAATCTTCGCATAAGTGAAAGTCGACAATTCTGAGGTATGAAGAGTTTTTCACAATTCTGTAATTTCCTGTACAACAATCCTTTCTGAATTAAATATTTTGATCTGGTATCAGTATCACCTTCCCTGATTTTATCTTTTATTTCCTTGGTAAAAGCATCTTGCTTTTGTTCAATATGAAGCCAAGTATCAGACAGACTATTCAAATTATAGCAATAACTTTGAGGTATGTTGCGACTAAGATAATCCGCATGCACCATAGTTTGCCCTTTTCTATACGTAATATCAAAATCAAAATCTTGCAGATATATCCACCATCTAGCGACGCGGGGTAGCAAATCCTTTTTCTGCTTAGTTGCCTTAAGTGCGTTGCAATCGGTGACCAGGAGAAAATGGATACCCAAAAGATATGACCGAAAATGTTTAATTGCATTTACCACGGCAAGAGTCTCCAGCTCATAGCTGTGGTATTTAGATTCATACGACTTCGTTGCCTGACTAAAGTACGCTACCACGTGCAGCTGTCCATCAATACGCTGGAAAAGGACCGCACCGTATCCAATAGAGCTAGCATCGGTATGTAGTTCAGTTGGGAGTTCGTGGTCAAATATAATCAATAGAGGTCGTGATGTAAGCTGTTGGAGTATGTATTGTCTGGCTGTTTCACATTCATTTGTCCATTCAAACTTGACATTAACTTTCGTTAGAGAAGTTATGCAGCTAGTTTTTGCTGCAAATTCGGGAACAAATTTCCGGAAATAATTTGCCAATCCCATAAACTGGCGTATTTGTTTGACATTAGTTGGAGTTGGTGACCTTACTAAAGCATCAATCTTGTTGCTACTTGGCCTTATACCATCGAAATTAATTTCCCGTCCCAAATAGTCGATCTTTGTTTCTAAAAATTTACATTTTTCTATGTTGAGGGAAAATCCACTCACTGTCAGGGCATGTAATACAAGATCCAGTTTTCTAAGTCCATCTTCGACAGTTACAGATGGAATAAGAACATCATCGATATAGACTAGTGCAACTGTATTTTTAAGATCTCCCAGTGCTGTGTTAATTGCTCTTTGAAAAACGGCTGGAGCATTAGTGAGCCCGAAAGGCATACGCAAGTACTCGAAATGGCCATCTGGTGTGACAAAAGCTGTCTTTTCTATTGATTCATCAGCAATAGGGATTTGATGAAAACCCGATGCCATATCCAAAGAAGTAAAATATTTATTGCCTTTAAGCCTGTCCAGCTGGTCTTGAATTCGAGGCAATGGGTAACGATCCCTAATAGTAATCTTGTTAAGAGCTCTAAAGTCAACGCATAGTCTACTTTCCCCATTTTTCTTTTTAACGAGTACGACCGGGCTTGCAAAAGGAGACTCACTATCTCTTACTATATCGCATGTCTTTAGATCCTTGATTATTTTAGCAGTAATTTCACGTTCGCTATTAGACATTTGATATGCTTGATAATGAACGGTAGCATCTTTCAATAAGCGAATAGACAGGGATCCAGTATTAACTTTTACTGTTGGAAACCCAGCGATGATATTTTCTGAATATTTGTCTAAAATGGCTTGCAAGTTTTGTTGATTTAAAAGAGATATTTCTGGAATAGAAGTGACATGGGTGTTCAAACAAACGGCAGGCTCAATTTGTCGCAAAGTCGAGCCATAACTACTAACAATTATCATCAGAGATGGATCTTTTAATACGTCCCTTCCAATAATTATTTCATTTTTTAAATATTCCCTGTCAATAACATGAAAGGTAATTTCTACGTTCGCTTCTTCAAACTCAACTAGCAGATCCATTTGTTCCGATAATATAATGGGATCTTTACCAATGCCTTGTATGGAAAGAAATGATGTGGTTTTCTTTGAAGATATCTTACTAGCAATATCAGACCTTATTAAGGAGCAATCTGACCCTGTGTCAAGCAGACAGTGATATAATTGATGATTAATTATGACTGGAGTGGTAACTTCGGTTGTAACTTTTTCGTGGCAAAGATTAACTGTTTTTCGCTCAGCTCGCTGCTTAGCCCAACAAGCGCTTTCTTCATGACCTAATTTCCCACAGAATAAACATTTTTGGCTTTTGTCAGTATTATTAGGTGGTTTAAGCTTCAGTGGTTGAGATTCGATTTTATTGTCTCGAGATGTCTTTTGAGGACATTTGGCTCTTAAGTGCCCTAACTTTCCGCAATCAAAACAACGACGTTCTTCATCCAATCTAGGGCGTTTGGGCACAAAATCCGTTTCATTATTTCTACGTACGAGAGGTCTAACACCTCGGAAGTCTTTGATGTTATGACGTCGATGAGGACTCTCTCGTATGGACGATAAGTGATCAATTAAGCTTTGAACAGAAGATGGCATGACAAATGTCAGGGAGTTTCTTAAACTTATTTGAGAAATACACCCAACGATTATTCTTACAATTTTATCTTCGGGTATATTGAAAGGCAACCGGTTAATTTGGGAAACCTTTTCTATGACGAAATCGCTGTAGGATGCAAACTCACTACTCTCAACATTTGCAACTGTTCGAAGTTGCTCAACGATATCTGCACCGCTTGAAAATGTATGGATCAAGGAAGCGCGTAAGTCTGGCCATCCATAATGCTGGTATCCGTATTTATCGTACCACAACTTTGCCCTACCTAACAATGAGGCTTGAACTCTTGGAATGATGTCGAAATTTTTCAGTTGGTCTCGTTCTACCCTTAAATCAACATCAGCACACCATCGTCGAACATCAACTCGAGAATGGTCAGGGTCAAAACATGGAAACCCGACAGATCCGTTAGCTTCACGTTGTTGAGTCGAGCGTAGAATTTCGCTTATAGATTCTAAAGATATTACAAGATTGTTACCTGGATTATTTTTTGTAGAAACATTGTCGTCCGAAGGCAACGGCAATCCACCAACCACACCATCTTGCTGTTGGCCACCAATCACTCTTTCATTAGAATCTGATAATTCATCATTAACATTTATCTCACCGCCACTGTTCGCCATCTTGGGTAAGAAGACAGAACAAAACACACGCAAACCGATTTGAGTTTCAAAATGCAATTATTTTTGTTTGTAAAATTTTGTTTTCTTTATTATTGCACTCGTTCATCGGCAGATTTGAGACTATTAGGGTACAGATTTTAAATCATTCCCGTCATTGTGCAATGACAGATACACAGACACATTTGGATAAAAAGGGGATGTTTTTTTTTTTTTCAGAAATAAAAGAATTGCGTACGCACAAATAAATAACGAAACTGAATTTTACTAGTCACATGGACATTTAACTAGGTGAATAAACGCGTAAAAGGCAGTATAAATACACAAATTATATTTATCGAGGCTCTATTTATGCAGGGATTTAATTCCGTTGAGCACAGGAAAAAATATTCATCGATTTAACTTCGTCACACATAGAAAAGTATTCGCTCAGACCGAGAGACTATGAAGGTACTCAATCTGAATTTAATCAGTCACAAAGGCTTCTATTAATTATGCGCATAAAAAACGATACACATACAAATATATGGACCGAGACTATTTAGGTACCAAATTTAATCCTTCGCATCGGCGCGGCGGCGTCCAAACACATACACATAGAAAGACGAAAATTATTATTGGTTCACGAACCGAAATAACCTTTATTATTATTTATTTTTTCTTTTTCTTATTGTTTCACTACAGATTTATATCACTCAAGAATAAACAAAGTTATGTAGGCTTGGAATTGCTTATCCCACTTCTGATAATAGAATTTTATTGACTGCCACAAATCTGTGGCGCACCCGCGACGGCTCCGGAACAATCATCAATAATGATTTCTCCCTTCGTTGAGCTACACACAGATATGTCTCACAGTTTTTTGTTTTCAGCGTTCCTCTAATAGGAATAAGCTTTCGTTCAGTTATTTGGAGTGCTACCAAAGGGTTGGTTGGATTTCATTCCAAATCGTCTTAAAATGGAATCACTTCAAATATGAAGCCAACGTTACACTTTGTCGTGTCTAAATAATCAGTACCGCTCTAACATAGATAAGCTTTCGAAACATGTCCCTATTCATTCGCTAACAGACAGAAATTCGATCACTATAGTTGAAATTTTAAGGCAGAGGTTCGCAAACTTAGGAAAGCCACTGAAAATCGTTGCAGACAATGAATTTAATACTGCTTATATTAAGAATTACCTAAGTACCGAAAATATATCTTATCACTTCACATCTCCAAATACCCATACATGTAACGCGGTAATAGAACGATTTCATCTTACACTTAATGAACACATGCGACTTTTCAAATCAAACAAAGAAAATAGAGACATAGATGATAGACTTCTAGTTTACAAAGCAGTTCAATTATATAATGATACAATACATTCAATAACTAAATACAAGCCAAATGACCTTTTAGATAGTACATTAAGCGAATCGGAATGGACAGACCTTAAAAAGCTAGTGCTTGAAACCAAAGAAAAGCAAATAAATAAGATAAATGAGATGCGCGAGGAAAATCCTGTTTACAAAGATAGAGAATTAGTAAAAAATGTAGGTTTCCACAACACAAAACACCTTCCAAGATATATCATAAGAGACGTGAAAGAGAAAGGAATAACTTATTTTAAGGACCAGTCCGGCATTAAACGTGATAGGCATATAATTAAAAGAAACTAGATATCTATAGAACCCTATAGGGAACTTACAGTTTGATAGAAAACTTACTGGAAGGGACTATTCAAACAGAAAGAGAATAAAAAACCAAGAAGGAAATTGAAATCAAATGAATTTTTTTGTTTTGGACTGAAACTCGTTTATTCATTTTGCTTTCATACTATGATTTATTTCTTTTGTAATCCATATTATCATTTAGTGTATTATAAGAAAAACGTATATATTAAAGACAAACAAAATTCATGTAAGAAAAATATATTTAAAAAAGTATAAATTTAATCTTTATTTTCCCTCAAAATTGTATTTAAAATAATAATAATAAATAAAAACGTATACGCCACAGTCAATAATTATTTTAAAAAATATTTATTTTATAAATTATGGCAACTATAACCTTTACATTTGTAAAAATTGGATTAAAATATGAACATTCACACGCTGAAAGCGCATTCTGTCCATACTACAAATTAAGAAAAGGGGATGCTTATATAGTTTTACATTTTTTCAAAATTATTGGAGGGATACAATTAGCTCTACATGAGTAATCATCATGGAGTAGGAAAATATAATGTTAAATTTTTTTGATTATAATTTGAATATTATTGAAGGTAGTTTGTGGACAGTGTTTTGAGTAGAGAAAGATGTTCTCATCAACATCGACAGTGGTATCAACGAAAAATTAGCGAAAGTTTCCAGCAAACGCATCACAATTATCTGGAGGAATATTTTAATTAATATTGTTATAAGTAAAATTGACTGCATAGCGATCAGATTTCTTTTTCAAGTTAACGAAATTCCAAAATCTTTTTAGGTCAAGCTCAAGTGAACTTTCCATATTTTTAAGATAATCTGCGTATTAATTTTTTTTGTATTTATTTTCCCGTGGGTAGGTGCAAAACCTGCATATCAGGCACTATGAGGACCGAAAAACGCGTGCTCATAGAAGCGTGAGATTCTTACTACACTAAAACCACCTCCACTTCCCGATTGCAACTAAGTTGAAACTTATCTAGCAATTTATTTTTAACGTGTTGCAGGTTACTTTCCGGTGAAAGTTCCTGCTTAATCCGCGATTTTAAAGCGCTTTTCTGTTCACCGCACCAAGAATATCAATAATCGTTGAATTAGCGTGTTCTAATAGTCGATGTCTGTGTTTTCGCGCGAAACATTTTATTTCGTCCCGGACCGTAGGAATCCCGAGATCCCTGTGAAGATCTTCGTTTCTTATATACCACGAAGCATTTACAAATGACCTAAGCAATTTATTTTCAAACGTTTGTAAGTTATTTAAGTTTGTATCGCAGGTACAACCCCAAAGTTGTATACCATAAGTCCAAACAGGTTTAAGAACCTGTCGGTATAAAATCAATTTATCTTCAATACTAAGCTTTGAATATTTACCGAGTAACCAGTTCATATCTCTTAATTTACTTTTTAGTATTTCGCATTTCTTTTTCACGTGCGGCTTCCATTTTAATTTCGCGTCCAGAGTCATTCCCAGATACTTTGCTTCATTTGCGAATGGAACACGAGCGGTATTAAGAAAGACGGGTAATCTATTTATTTTGTATACGTTAAGTCCACGTGGACTGACTTTTGTTCATTGAGCGCTATTCGCCATGTTTTTGTCCACTCATTAACATTATTAAGAGCATTATTCTAACCTAAGAGTGGCATTTATTATGTAAAGGAGGTTAATAAACACTTTACGAGGGAGCATTTTTAAAATTTCTGCCGTAATTAAGTTATATCCTGGAGCTTTTTTGGACTTAGGCTTCCTTATTTCTCTTTTTAATTCGGGAAGTGTAGCATTTCTCGTTATGTATATATATAACTCAAGCGATTTAAATAAGCTTTGTGTTGAGGAGCACGGGTTCGCTGCCATTTCTTACGTACTTTTCGTTTCTCTTTCACTAAATCTTTTATTTCCTCCGGATATTTTATGTCTTTATTGCGAGGCATTAGCTTTTTATTAGGTGTTTTATCCCAAGCTGCTTTTTGTATTATATCAACAATGGTATCTACTGCGTCTTCAAGCTCAAGAGGTGTTTGTAATGATACCCTTGACTCAATGTTGTCCTCGATATCTTTTTTAAATCCATCCCAGTTGGTTTTACTGTTTGTTAACCTGGGTGGTTTTCCAATTTTAACAAGGCTTTCGCTCATAGTGAGTACGACGGCATAATGATCTGACAAGAGGTCATAGGTATTCCTTTTACCATGAATAGATCGATTAGGTCAGGTATTTTCGACGGATCAGTTGGCCAGTAAGTTGGCTTGCCAGTCGAATGAAAGTCACAATTATTTTCCATTCCTGTTTCATATAGCATGCGACCCTTTTGAGATATACGTCGTGAGGCCCAGAAGGTGTGCTTTGCATTAAAGTCACCACCAACAATTAAATTTGGGCTTAGTGACTTTATCAATGTTGTAAATTCACTCTTATCAATTTTGCAACGCGGAGGGCAATATATGGAAGAGACATTGAGAGAAATATTTTTAGTTTTAACCTGTACACTACTCAGTTGCATTGATTCCGCCTCTATTTCGAGGCCTATCTAGTGTTCAATGCATTCTTTTATATACAATGATGATCCACCTCTTGCTTTGTTTGACGGATGAATAGCGTGGTAGTCATGAAACCCGTGGATTTTAAGATTTGATTCATTTTTTCAAGTTTTGACAAAATTACTGAAAAGACTTTCGAAACCGGGTCTGTTTCAGTGTCGTTATTTACGGGTATATTTTTTGCCGCTATTTGGGTATATGTTTCTGCATTTCCTTGCTTCGATATTTTCTCCGAAGGTACTGACCATTGACTTATTATATATGGACTGCTAGTCGTATGTTTTTTTCATACAAAAGCTCTTTAGATAGGGGTTCAGCTTCTTCTTAGCAACACAAGAGCTTTCGTCGAACATGCGGCGAACAGAACAACTAATTTAAACGTCTCTGTGTGTCTATCACTGTATCATTGTCAATCAAAGTCAAAACTTTTATTATTATTTTTATTGAAATAGCCGTCAATCATTTAATTTTGTTTAAAAAACACCTAAAAAAACATAAATGCAGCAGTTTAATCTCACAATATACATATGTATCTAACCTACCTAATAACACCAACCATCGGAAATATCATCATGCAGGCATCAAAACATGGTACAAGGAATTTAAAAATGGTAAGTCAAAAATGCCCGCAGAATCAGGTGATATTAAAATAAAAAGCCCCAAAATCTATCTTGTTCTTCTTCTATGGGGTAGCGACCAACAGGCAAAACAAACAAAAATAATTTTCGAGGACAAAGGTAACTTCTCTTCACATTTGTTTTGCGTTGCCAAAGAAGAGACGAATTTCTGAAGAAACTCAATCAAGTGTCAAGTCACCGATGAAGACAAAAGAGAAATCTTTGAGCAGTATGTACCTACTTAAGTTGTAGTCGATTAATGTAATAATATTCTTTTTTAACTTAATACATATTGTTGATGTTGATGCAAAATAAAATAAATTACAAAAAAAAAAAACTCAAAATTCTAGTGCCAAAAGTTAAACCATATCTTCCGCCTATTCGACGGCAGCGCTAGTGGCGTATAGAAATAGACTGAACTAAAGTGAAGTTGGCTCCTGGCAGTCCATATATAGTAGGTCAATGGTACTGACACTGTTTTCTTTTCCTTGCGGATACTAGGTTTTGGACCTTTCGTAGATTTGGCACTCTTGGGAATCGCGGTTTATAATTACCTTGGTGGGTTTCTTTGTGTTTGGGCAGATTTTGATCGTCGCTTTTGTAATTCTTTAGCTACTTCACAGCCCCTATAGTTTGCTGGGTGATTTCCATTACAATTAATGCACGTCGGTGGACTTTCACTTTTTCCGTTCCGTTGCAGTCAACGGTTAGATGTTTTCCAGCGCATTTTACACACCTTGGCTCGTTTTTGCAATAGGTTTGGGTGTGATTGAATTCTTGGCAGCGTTCACACTGAGGGATTAACCTTGTGCTCTTTCTCAGAGGTTCGATCCTAACTATGATGTTTAGAATTGTTTTAATTTCATAAATTTCATCTAGTTTTTCAGTCTTATCGAACGAAAGAGTAAATAGTGGAAGACCACGTTGTACCACTGTCGCTTCACCCTCTTTTTTTCTCTGTTTCTCTCTTTTGACAATGTTCGTAGCATCTAAGATTTTGAGGTTGCGCTCTTTTAGATCACTAATAATATCGTCTTTTAAACATGATGCGTGTAGACCTCTTGCCACAACACGTAGGGGTCTTTCCGATTAATTTTCATAGGTATACCATTCTACTTTTTCTTCATTTAGTTTTCGTGACAGCAGACGATAACTTTCGAGGTCTTTCACCCAAACTTTCCATTTGTTGTTATTAAGTGTAATAATTTTAAAAGCCGATGGTAATAATGCCTATAATATGGTTTGCAACTTGTTATACTCCGCAATACCGATAACATTTATCAGTGGTGGGGGCTGTTCCTTAACAGGTTTTTGCTTTTACTGTCGCATGTTTTGGTGAAACTCTTATTTCAAAAGAGGAGACTGCTTCAGGCGAAGATCCAGCCTTACGCTTTTTACTTAATATTTTCTTTGAGGACTTCTCCGTTTCACGTGCTAGCTCTTCTTCGTCCGTTTCGTATCTACAATTATTGACTTGTGGCAAGCTAGACTTTGAGTTTATTGGAGGATTTTTGCTTTTCAATATCTCATTTTCTTTTCGAAGAAGATCGACTTCTTTCTTTAGCTCTTGATAAAGTTCCATTACTTGATCAAGTCCTTGTCGAAGTTCGTTATTATCTTTTTCAAGATTTTTTGTTTTATCTGAGTCGATTTTGGCGTGACAGGTGAACTCTTTTGCCCGAATTTTGATGGTTTTGCACTCGATTTAGATGGTGTTGATCGAGATACCCTTGCACTTTTTAGGAAGGGATTTATTAAATGCAATAATTGGCTCTCCCCAGAATCCGTAGAAAAAAAAGGTCAAGGGACCTATTTTTTATAAAATTTTTCCAAGCTCTGTTTCTTTTATTACGGAGAATTTGGCTCTCCCCAGAATCCATAGAAAAATAGGTCAAGGGACCTATTTTTTTATAAAATTTTTCCAAGCTCTGTTTCTTTTATTACGGAGAATTTGGAGCTCTTTCGTATACCATGGATGGCAAAAGCTAGAGTATTTGGGGATTTTTTGTGGAACTATGTCATTTATACAGCTATTCAATACTTGATAAAAGTATGAAACTGCAACGTCAATGTCACTTGAAGCTGGTATATTTTCGATGCACTTAAATGCTCAGAAAGCAGCCGAAAATTGGCTTTCCGAAAGTCAAAAGAATATGAACAGTCTTGTTAATTACTATTATTAAGTGAATGCCCGTCCAAGTCAAGAAAAATACCAAGAGGAGGATGGTATTCATCTATGTTTGATATTGCAGTAGTAGACTTTACCACTACAGTACTAACAGCGTCAGATGAGAAAACTAATCCGAGTATTCGATTTTAAGAGTTTTTAATACAGCTAACTTGCTGTAAGTCCGTAGATATAATATGGTCTTACAATTGAAGCTCCTGTTGAGATTAAGTCAACGAAGCTTAAAAGTAAGACTCGTCTTCTAAAAGAATCTAGTTAACGTATGGGAGGTTAAAGTCGCCTAATAGAATGATAATACTATTAAATCCAGCAACGTCAATAATATAGTCGAGAGCCAGGGAAGTCTCAACATATACTGAAACCGAACATTTTGGGGGGAATATAGACGTTCAGAATAAATAAATCTTTTGAATGCATGATTATTTTTGTGCAGACAAGTTCGAATGAAATATTAAAAGGGAAAACGATAGGAGTTGTATTTAAATGATTTATAACAGCTACTAGGACACCCCTCCTAATAAATTTGCACTATCCACATGACGGTCTTTCCTGAAAATTATGAATTCTTGATGAAATAGTTCCGTGTCTAAGATCGTGTCATTCAGCCATGTTTCTGTGAAAACAAACACATCTTGCGGAAAAGTTTGGGAAGTTTGAAAAAATTGGCAGTTTTACTGCGAAGCCCTCTTACATTTTGGTAGTAGAGGGAGAACCTACCTAGTTTGCAGTTATATTATTATTGTTGTTTACAATCTTTCTTTGCCTAGGAGGGATTGTAAATTATTTTGCAAGGAGGCCAAGAGCTATTGAAAATTTAATCGAACAATGAAAATGGAGCTGTTATTTTGAATGATGAAACGAAACTGTTGGGCTTATTTATTATTTATCACTTATTTTAGTACATTTAATGGATGACTTATTGGGTATGGATTTACAGACAATGAGATGTTGCAAAATGTCTTCGGGTTCAATTTCCGGTAACAGACGAGAGATGAATATTGATTAGGGTTTATGCTCTAGGAGCAACAAGACTATTTGGAAGACTGGGATCTATTATTTCTGAATCAGACACTAATTCTATTGGCTGTAGCAGTGGCAAGTGAATTAGTACCGAGAGTTGGTTTACCTCAATATTTGAATCACTAGCCGGATTCAAGCCTTCTCCTTGACTCATATCAGAAGCCTAGTTAACCTTAGCCTGAACAGTTTTGAGGTTTGATCTCTTAGGAGCATGACCAGCACTCTTAGAAGAGGTGAAATTATCGCGTCCCCTTTTCTTACCCTTTTTACAGGCAGTATTTGATATATTCGGTAAAATGGTTGGACAGGTTCTGAATTATTTAGAGGTATAATTTGTGAATCTTCATCATTTGTAGATGATGATTTATCAACTAAAATATTAGGAAAAGAAAATTTATTAACAATTGAAACAACAGAAGAAACATTTTGGGATAGTTCCTCGAAAACCTTAGAGATCTTAATAATTTCGGACTTTAAAGCTGTCATTTTGAAAGCCAAAACTGGATACAGAATGCTTTCAACAATTAGCGTAAAACCAGAAACACATTTCTGAGGAAATAATTTTGTCAATTAGCGCATTAGTTGCACCAACATATTTAGCTTGAAAAAGGTTTCCACAGGGGACATGGCATTAAAGATGGGAAGAAGTTACTGAATGATTTGAACATTTATCTTCAGGACATGCCATGATTAAATTTAAAACAAAAATACCTGAGTTTAATTAAAAAAAAAAAAAACAAGAAGAGAAAAAAACAATATTGGATATTTTCGGAATTTGAACTCGATCCGTCTCACACCGACAAACCTTATTCACACCTAGCATCGACGATCACGGCCACCGAGTGTTATTGATGGTTGGATTCTTTGTATAGACTTAAGGAAATTACAATATAAAACAAAGAAAGTAAGTGATTTGTTTAGATAGAGGAGAAACAAAATTTGAAAATGAATAATTAAGCTAACGGGTGATTTTTTAAGAGGTTTAGAACTTAAAAAAAAAAAACACAAAAAATTCGAAAAAATGAATGAAATATTTATTTGAATCGATAGTTTGAACCTTGCAATTTAATGTTTAAAGATAATTTCATGCAAATGTTGACCGCGGCTGCGTCTCAGGTAGCCCATCCGCTGAGTCCAATTTTGGCATACTCTTTCACACATATCGGCCGGTATCACACGAATGAATGCATGGATGTTGGCTTCCAGTGCGTCAATCGAAGCGGGCTTGTCCCTATAGACATTAGCCTTGACATACCCCCACAAAAAATAATCTAATGGTGTCAAATCGCACGATCTAGGCGGCCAATTGACCGGCCCGAAACGTGAAATTAACTGTTCACCAAACTCGCCTCGCAATTGCGCCATTGTTTCGCGTGCTGTGTGGCATGTGGCACCGTCTTGTTGAAACCACATATCATGCAAGTCAAGAACTTCCATTTCGGGCAAAAAAAAGTTTGTTATCATCGCTCGGTAGCGTTCACCATTGACAGTAACGCTGCGATTCGCATCATCTTTGAAGAAATATGGCCCAATAATGCCGCCGGCCCATAAACCGCACCAAACAGTGGCTTTTTCGGGATGCATTGGTAGCTGTTGCAATGCTTCTGGCTGATCTTCACTCCAAATGCGGCAATTATGCTTATTTACGTACCCATTCAACCAAAAATGAGCCTCATCGCTGAACACAAGCAGCGCGCGATGAACATTTCGAACCGAGCACGAATTTTGATAGTAAAATTCAATAATTTGCAAGCGTTGTTCATTTGTAAGACGATCCATGGTTAAATTGCAACCCAAACTGAAGCTGTTTGACAGTGACACAATATACTATACACACGTCAGCTGTCAAAACCAGTGTTGCCAAAACCAAACCAGCTAAAAAATCACCCTTTATAATAAAAAGAAAGCTTTTAGGTAAAGCACATAAATTGTTAAGTGGTGAGTTTAAGTATAATACAGGAACACTCAATTAGATTTTAGAAAAGGTAGGACGAAATATTCATAGGTATGTGTGAAAAGAAAAGAGAACTTATTAAGGTATTCATGGAATTGTTAAATTAAGAGATTAATAGAACTGACACAAATAACTTTAAAAAAATTTTGAATTGCACTTATTAAAATTATTAGCACTATGATTCAAATATAGCAAATTAAGAATAAACGAAAACGACACAATGAAGGCATTAACATTAAATTTGATAAAAAAAAACATTCACTGTGATTCAAAAGTAGATAAATCTGTTTAAACAAATTAAAATATTGAAGAGCTAATGCTACGCACTACAACAACACATAAACCATTGTAACCACTTATTATTTTATGCTCCTGTTCTGTCAAAGAACGGAGGAAAATACAAGTTGATTTATTATTTAGGATTATCCCTTTATTCTCACGAAGACTGAAGTTTTCACTGTATCTGTCCTTTTTTTGCTTCCAGGTGGATATATATTTTTAAATGCGCACTGATTGACTGATTAATTTTGTTTTATTGTATTTATTCTCAGGGTCTTGCCATGGCAAAAGAAATTGGAGCTGTTAAATATCTTGAATGCTCTGCATTGACTCAAAAAGGGCTTAAAACCGTATTTGATGAGGCTATTCGGTCAGTATTGTGTCCAGTATTGCAGCCCAAATCAAAACGTAAATGTTCCCTCCTTTAATTTCGTAAGTTTTAAAAATACCAAAATATATGTACCTATATAAATAACAAAAAATATTTTTTCTTTTCAGAAAACTAAAATTTTACCTGGTGTTAGAATTGAGGTCATTAAATGATACAACTAGCCGTAAGGCTTTCTGTCATCACTAATGTGTGGAAAAACAACAAAACAAAAAACACGACTGTTCTATTTCATACCCAGTCTTTGGGTATATCAAATTCTGTTTTGTTTTCTGTCCGTTAAATACGAACATTTTTATATATTACTATATTTTTTTATATTGAAATTTTGCCAAAGTGAATCAAAACTAACGAAAACAAATTAAAAACAACCTACCACACTATAAAATCGGATGTTTATATATGGTCATAATAATTTAAACTAAAACATATATAAATAAAATCGAAAGCATAAATATGTAAATATATACGCTAACAATATAAATAAATAAGGAAAAAGCAAAACAAAACAACTATTAAAAACTTTTTTAAATGTTTCTTTATATTTTGTATTAAACTCAATGAAATAAAACTGCCAGGTATTAATAAAAAAAAAAATAAAAAAGAAGTAAGAAGCATGTGTCAACACAAGTTGTCTTTCAAAAATCACCAGGATACGATCTAATAACTGCTCAGGTTTTGAAAGAAATGCCTTCAATAGCCTTCAAGAAACTCTAATTTATAATAAATGTATGCCTTTAACTAAGAAGTTTTATACCTACCCTGGTGGCTTACCACCAACAGAAGTAACATCTTACAGACCTATATCGCTTATACCAATCATGGCAAAAGTTTTCCAAAAACTGCTCCTGAAAAGACTTAGCAAAATAATAGAATAAAGAAGACTTATTCCGAGCCATCAGTTTGGATTTAGAAATAAACATTCCACGATAGACCAAGGGCATCGGATTACGGAAGTTGTGGAAAAGGCACTTGAAGTAAAACAAGTATGCTCGGCTATATTCTTCGATGTTGCTCAAGCCTTTGATAAGGTTTGGCACTTGGGACTTGAGTACAAACTGCATAGGGATCTTCCCAGGCAGTACTACGAAATACTGAAATTCTACGTTGCGAACCGACTTTATAGAGTACGGTACCACCAAAATTACTCGGAACTAAAGAATATTTAAGCCGGTAAACGACAAGGAAGAGTCCTAGGACCAACCCTGTATCTGTTATATACAAGGAATATTCCAGTGGACATCAACGCTATCATGGCCATGGTTGATGATACTGCAATATTGGTGCCAGATAAATCCGTTACGAAGGCTATCTAAAAACTGTGTTCGGAGATTAAGAAGAACCAAGCCTCATGAGCTGATGGTCTTAAAGCTATGGAAAAGTGTAAATTAACTATACTTAAAAAATCCCACAATGTTATTCATAAATTAAGAAAGAAAAATCATTTGTCGGTCTTTCATAGATTGGTCCTGATTCACCGGTGGTTTTAGTGCGATAAGAGTCCCACACTACTCAGTACCGATTCTTACCGAGTGTCTTTTGAAGATTTCCATGGGATACAAAAATTAAATTAAAAAATGTACAGATTTCACTCCTTGAGTAACGATGGGATATGGAAAATAACTTATTTGTGCTAGATTAATCTTTTATCTCTATAATTAATAACCTTTCTTTTATTTGTAATGTTATCTTTACCGGTTTCCAAGCACACATATTAATACCAATTTCAATCATGGTTTTTACAAAGACCAATCTAAAAATTATATTGAACTGAAAAAAAATTTAAATTGTTAACGAAACTTAATTTGCATACTTGGACTCGCATTTCTATCTTTACTTGCACATAGTTACACATAAATAGATTTTTTCTACAGCTTTGAAAACACTTAAGGAATTTGAAGCCATTTCATCATTTCGTATTTTGATCATTCTTGAACCATTTATAGACAATTATTTTGTTGTGTATTGGTTTTTCCTTTTCAATTTCTCGTTTTTGGTAACATTAGCTAAAATTTGATTTCCCAAAAATACCATACTCAATGTTGGTAGTTGTTACGTCTCAACATAATATTATTTGTCCTATTCCCTTTGTAGTTTTTTTTTCAAATTTTGATATTTAATGTTCTCCTTTTTTCATTTTATTGACCTTTATTTTCTGCCCTTGTCTCCTAGTTTCATATTTTTCATTATCCTTGTGAGGTAACTCACTTTTTCTTTTACTTTGTTGTAACACTAACCAAAAATTCAAACTTTCAACCTTCGTTCCTCGTTTTTTTTTCGGTCTGTATCTGTATTTGTTTTTCCTAAATCTTTTAACGTTTGCGGTAGGCAACGCTTACTTAAATTTAATGTTCCTCTAAATATAAGCCTACAAACAAACATTTAATGCTAGGGATTGTTAAATCTCCGCAACATATTATTTAACTTTTTCTCTTTGTGTGTTTTTAATTTTACTTACTTACTTACTTTAGATGGCGCTCACAGTCCAGGATGGACTACGGCCTCAACCAACAAGCCCCTCCAGCCAGCTCGGTCCCTAGCTAACTGCCTCCAGTTACGCACTCCAAGTTGGTTGAGGTCGCTCTCCACTTGTGTGCGCCACCTTAGGTGCGGTCTTCCTCTGCTGCGCAGACCATCAGGGGTGGATTCGAAGACTCGCCGGGCTGGTGCGTAGGTGTCCATTCGCTCCACGTGACCCAGCCATCTCAGCCGCTGTATTTTCAGCTTTTTGACCAGGTCGACGTCGCTGTATAGCCCGTAGAGCTCATTATTAAATCTTCTCCTCCATACTCCATCGATACAGACTGGACCGAAGATCACCCGAAGAATTTTCCTTTCAAAGCACCCAAGTAGACTCTCATCCGTTTTTGACAGAGTCCATGCTTCTGCCCCGTACAGCAGGACCGGGATGATAAGGGTCTTATATAAAGTCTCCTTGGTTCTTTGAGAGAGGGCTTTACTACTCAAATGCCTTCTTAGCCCGAAGAAACAGCGATTGGCCAGAGTAATTCTTCGTTTGATTTCTGCACTGATGTCATTTTGCGATGTAATAGTGGAGCCCAGGTAGACAAAGTCCTTGACAACTTCGAAGTTGTACCTATTCATCGTGACGTTTTGCCCGAGTCGCCGATGTTGAGATTCCTTTCTCGATGATAGCATATACTTCGTCTTGTCCTCATTAACAGCCAAACCCATTTTCGCCGCCTCCGCTTCAATACTTGCAAACGCGCCGGTAACAGCTCGCTTCGTTCTTCCCATGTGTTTTTAATTTTGCTTCATTTAAAAAAAAAACAACAAGAAAGAACCTTCTTTTAAATAGAGAGGCTGAACACTTCCCACCTTTTATCATTTTATCTTCTTCTATCTTTATATTTTCATTTTCTTGTGGTAACACCAACCAAAAATTCAATGCTCATATTACTTTTTTCATGTATTTGAATTAATTTTTCGTAACTCGTATAACATGTGTTTTAGGCAACACTAACTAATAAATTGATTTCCCCCCAAATGTAAGCCTACAAACAAATATTCAATGCTGGTGAGTGTAACGTCTCCGCAAAATTCTATTTTTCCCCATTGTGTTTTTTTTCTCTTAATTTTGGTGCTTCTTGCGAGCCTATTCCGAAGAATTCGAATGGACAAAAGTTGATCAGGGTTATTATGAAAAACGGTTTTATGAGTTGCGCTTTTAAAAAATTATCATTTTTCGTTTTTGTGTAGCATTTTTTTTTGCTTTCTATTTTCGTATCTTATAATCGCTCTTCGCCATGACTTTCGTTTCTTTGAGTTTCGTTTGTTCTTCCATTCGTTTCGTAATTCATAATAAGGGCCCAGAAATTCTTGATAGACTTGAACTTTCTATCAAATAGGAAAATATCGGTACACATAATAATCAAATATAAAAGTATTGAAATTTGCAATAACGATAAATTGACTTTTAGTCTATTCAACAAGTCTATTTTATTTAGAAAATACATTTTCAGTCGTATTTATAAACTGTCTAACTTTAGACAACCGTCCAACTCCAAAAAGTTATTAATGAACTTTTTTTTTTACACTAAATATTCCTTGTTGTAGTGAGCTTATAGCAAGCTGCAAACCTACAATCAGAGGCTCATCATAAGTGCATGTGTTAGTGGTTAGTAAAATAATGCGCGCTAACACATGCATTCAAATAAAATTAATACATTTACATAGTTAAACAAACAAACAATAAACATAATTAAACAATATATATCACATTTGAATTAAATATGAACTAAAATTAAAAAAAAAAAAAAACAATCACGAAAGTGGAGCACTGGTTCGAAACAATTTTTTCAATCTCATTAACCGTGGAGCCATTTAAATTTAATATCCTGCACATACGGTTAAGAGGCTCATGTAAACCGTAGTTAGTTCTATTGAAATTTACATGTAAAAGTTCAAATCTTCTCAGATGGTGAGATCCTCCACGGAAATTTATGCCGATAGAGGCCAACAAATCAGGAGCATCGATTTGACCATTTATAAGTTGCTGAAGAAAAATTAGATCATTATTCACCCGCCTTTGATATAAGGTTTGGACTTGCAGTAGCTGGATCCTATGTTCATATGGTGGAAGGTTGAATGGATCTGCCGAAGGAAGTGAATATAAGAATATCACTTGAACGTATACTTGGGACAACATCATTAATAGCAAGAATAAATAGAAATGGGCCTAGATGACTTATCTGGGCACACCGGAGTGAGCCTTGAATGAGTTTGAAAGGCAGTTTCTAAATTTCACCTGGTACGATCTATTTTCAAGGTATGATTTTACCCAGGTGATAAAAAATGTTGGAAATCCTAAAGATTTTAGTTTGAAGATGATAATGTTGTGACTAAGTTTGTCAAACGCTTTTGAAAAATCAGTATATATACAATCCATTTCACTTCCATTTTCTAATGCGTTAGAACATTTATGCAAGAATGTAAGGAGGTTTGTTACTGTTGATTTTCTTCTCACAATGCTGTTGTTCACATATTATATTCTTGGTATGGAATGCTAAAGTCTCACACACAACTTGTTCAAAGAGCTTTGGCATACATGACAGTTTGGATATAGGTCTATAATTCGAAATATCAGCTTTATCACCTTTTTTAAAAACTGGAGTTAGAAATGAAGTTTTCCATAAACAGGGAAATTTCCCTGATTTAATCGAAAACTCAAATAAAAATTGAAGAGGCTCAGCCCGTATATGCTTATAATGATCAATAATATTGGGGCAACTCCATCTGGCCCAGAAGAGAAATCATCATTTAATGATGAGAGAAGGTCTAAGACAGTACTTTGTTGCACAGCGAACTTGTTGCAACTCGTTTGCGCATAAGAATGCAAATTTCTGAAATAATGTTCATCAATATCAAGAGGTATGTCTACGAAAGAGTTACGAAAATTGTTCGCAAAAGCCTTCAAATACCAATAGTTTCTTTCAACACACAATTTTCATATATGAAATTTGCGGGGTAACCATCTGAATTTTTCTTTGAATTTACAAAATTCCAAAATGCTTTAGGGTCTTCTTTAAGAGATATTCCTATTTCGTATACATGATTAGTATATAGAGACTTTGAAAGAGGTTTAAATTCTTCGAAAAGGACAATGTAAGAGTTGTGGTCAACTAAAGAAAGAGTTTTTAAATATGTTTTCCAAGCTCTATTTCTTTTATTTCGTAGTATCCTAAACACTTATGTATACCATGAGTGGCAAAAGCTCGTGTTTTTAAATAATTTTAAAGGGATAGTGTTATTTATGCAGTTATAAAGTAGAATTTGATATACTGTCAATACCAGATCTAGCTAATTCTTCTGGAAGCAACTGAAAGTTTGCTTTCTAAAGTCAAAAGTTTATGAGCGATCATAATTATATGACTGCTCAAGTCAAGAACTAAATCGAGAGGAGGATGGTAACTATCTATATTAGTGATTCCAGAACTAGATTCTTGAACAAGAGTACTAATAGCGTCGGTAGAAAAAACTAAATCGAGAATTCGATTTTTTGAATTTTTAATATACAGCTTACTTGCTGTAAGTCAGTTGTAATAATTCTATCCAAAAACTGGAGCTCAGTTTGTGAAGAAATTAAGGACGCTTCATGACAAGATTCATCCTCAGAAGGAACCCACTCTATAGATGGTAAATTAAAGTCTCCGAGAAGTAATATGCTGCTGTTGGAGCAAGACAATTCAATAACAAAATCGAGGGCCTTGAAACTGAGTCCGAGCTTTTTGGAGGAATGTAAGCATTTAATATATAAATACATTTTGACTCTACGGCTAACTTTATTCAAATTAATTCAACTTCAAAACTGCTGCTGTACAGGACCATGGTCCTGCCAGTACTCATGTATGGATCCGAGACTTGGGTGCTTAGCAAAAGGCACTGTGACCTCTTAGCCGCGTTCGAGAGAAAAGTCTTACGGAGAATTGTTGGCCCCATATGTGAGGAAGGACGATTCCGGAGACGGTACAACCATGAGTTGTACGCAATCTACCTTGAAGCAGACATAGTGACAAAAATTAAGCTCGGTAGACTCCGGTGGGCAGGGCACCTAGCTCGAATGAGCGAAGAGGAACCTGCTCGGAAAGTCTTTTGTGGTACATTCTATGGTAGACGGCAGCGTGGTAGACCATGCTTGCGCTGGAGAGATGGCGTAGACCAGGACGCCCGAAGCCTTGGGGTGCGCAACTGGATGGCGTCGGCTCGAGACCGGGATAGGTGGAGAGACTTGTTGAAAGAGGCCAGGACCGGACCCCGGTTGTCGAGCCGATGATGATGATGAATTCAACTGATAGATTAAAAGGGAATATAATAAGAGAAGATATAAATTTACTACGAACTGCCATCAAAACACCACCTCCCACTTCTTTTGTTCTGTCAACATGACGATCTTTTCTATAAACTAAAAACTCTTCATTAAAAAGTTCTGTGTCCAAAAAGCTTGAATTATGCCAGGTTTCTGTCAAAAGAAAGATGTCATGTGAAAATGCCTGAGAGTTAATATAGAGATCAGCAGTTTTTGTGCGAAGCCCTCTTACATTTTGATAGAAGAGGGAAATCCTATTTAGTTTTTTGGGGATGGAATTTTAGAGAAGTTACGAGAAAACCAGTTTTTTCTTGTTAAAAATTATTTAACAAGAGCTTCAGGAGGCCAATTACATTTGTCCTTACTGTTGTCCTTAAGTTGTCTAACTTGAACAAAGGTTTCGACTGTCTAAGATTTGTCTAAATTGAAGTTTTATTTTATTAAAGACTTCTAAAAAAAACTGTCTTACTAGTCAACCTTATAAAAAATCTAATAAATAAGGCAGTTTATGTTTTAGTTTTCAGATTTTATTGACCTATATATATATATATAAGTAATTAAAAAAACAAAAAACAACGAATCTCACAAGCATCCTATCTAACTTACTAAACTACCTAACTTACCTACTAACCAAACATATCCCATACGCACCTTGCCCTTCTACCTACTAAAGTAA
This sequence comes from Dasysyrphus albostriatus, assembly GCA_946251815.1. Lineage (NCBI taxonomy): Eukaryota > Metazoa > Arthropoda > Insecta > Diptera > Syrphidae > Dasysyrphus > Dasysyrphus albostriatus. The sequence continues at coordinate 12,860,523 of OX276339.1, forward strand.
TAACTAAACGTAAAAGTAAATCGTATTTATGAATTTAACTAGGTTGGTATTAGCTGAAAAAAACAAAAGCAACGCCGCACAGTGGGCTCAAAATGCCTTTTGCGTCTCATAAATGGTTTTTCCGAAAATACTTGATTTCTATGAAATATTTGTAAGAGAATGTCAAATTTTATTAAACAACAAAAATTTTATAAAAAACATTGGCACGATTTGTTATATGGCCACCTAAAGTGCACGCAAGGCTTAATCTTAACAAATTTGCGAAAATGAGGCCGATTATAATTGTTTTTTTTCTTTTAACTTCTTGAATTAGACCTCTAAGTATTATACATCGTTGCAAAGGTAGTGCTATAAGGCTTCTAAAAAAATAAAAATTATATGCTAAAAAAGTTGTTTTATTTACCAAATTTAATAATTTTGTCAACATATTTTGTTTACCTGTTTCCTATATTCGATTAAGGTTTTAAATAGTTGCGCTGTTTCCTTTCATATTGCATTTTGTTCCTTTGCATATTGGTATCTGGCAGCAGAAAAAAATCTTTCCCCTTTTTGCCTCTTTTTGAGAAATGTCAATTTTCATAGCGTAGGTGCATGGTAAAAAATCAAATAGCTTTACATTGTTTGTTTTTCTTATAAGCTTTGTTTTTACAGCCGCAATTGATATTGCTTTTATAATCCGCATGTTTCTCAAATAAATATTTGTTAAGAAAAACAAAAAAAATATATGTAATGATGTTTTTGCGGTTTTAATTGTAAATTTCACACTACATTCATTTATTTAATATTTCTGTAGATCTGGCCTGCATTCTATTGTTTTTTTCCTTTTTTTTTATAATTTTGAAATTTTATTTTTTTTTTTACAATGTAATGACAAAAAAGTGTTTTGTGAAGTCAAGTTCTTAATTCTGTGAAAAGTGCCAACAAAATTAAAATATGAGCGAATTTAAAATTTCAAAATTAATGTTGAGTGATTTTTTTTATAAGCAATGGGACCGATAGATCAGAACTTATCAGCTATTTAGAAAACATTTTCCAGTTAATAGGTATGATATCTAATTGCATAGGTAACCTGAGATATAAGAAAGAAATGATAGAGAAAAAGAAATTATGAAAAATAACAAAAAAATATGTTTTTCAACAGGATCCAAACTTGAAATGGTTGTGAGAAAAATAAATCAAAAGTTTTTTTTTTTGAAATTTTACGATCACTGGATTAAGGCAAACCGAATGCAGTTCCAATTTGAGAGAATGAATAGGCAGTGGCTTTATAGTGAATTCAAGGTCGTATTTGCTAAAGAAGAAGATCATCCATCATTATCTAGACAGCGAGGGCGACCGTTAAAAAATTATGAGGGATCAGCAGAAAAAACTAAAAAAAATGGAATTGCTATAGGAATACGGTTTTGAACACATTCAAAGTGCATATATCCAAGCCCTAAGGGCTATGGGTGAGGTAGAAGAAGCATCAATTGTTGCCATGATCAGGAACTCAAGTTGAGAAGAAAAGCGAATATTTTTAAAGGAACTATCAGCAGAGCCTAGAACTTTGAATCATTGTTCCATGGAAGATACTATGAGGCTCTTCATTGATTTAGATTTGTCCAAATATCAATTGAAATATTTAAGATCTTTTTTAATTGAAAGAAATGTTACAATCATATCAGAGTTTAGCAAAAGCAAAACAATTGTGTTACCCATCAGAGGGCATCACTGTTTCGGATATTGGAGCTAAAGTTCGTTTACAAGAACTACTCGATCATACTGTAAGACAAATAATGCAAATTGAATCAATTAATATGACGGAGTCCCAGCCTTTGAACTTTTTACGAAATGGGGCTGTAACGGATCTTCGGGACAGAGTGAGTATCGGGAGAAAATGAAAACGTTTCAGATTCCAATTTTTTCATTGCTTCAATAGTACCAATTAAACTTGTTAGCGAACTTGTACCAAAAAATCTAACCTACTCTTCTGTCCGCTATTGCCGTCCGATTTTGATTGAGTTTTCGAAAGAAACACCTGAAAAAAACTAAAAAAGTTGTGAATGAAATAGAAAATCAAATTAATGAATTACATGTTACTATTTTTGATGAAAATGAAAAAGTTTTTCATATACAGCATTAACAGTTTTTAACAATGACCGACGGAAAAGTTGGGCAAGTCTTAACGGAAACAAGTTCAAATGCTATTTGCAAGGTATGTGGAGCAAAACCAAGCGAAATAAATGACTTGAATAAGGTAAAAGCAAACCTCCAAATGAAAACAAATTCAAGTACGGTTTATCTACTCTTCACGCTTGGATCCGTTATATGGAGTTGATACTTCATATATCTTACAATCTTTCTTTTTCTAAGTGGTCTGAAAATACTCCTGATAGTAAAAAAAAGCAAGGAGGAAAAGAAAAAATACGTTCAAAACCGTTTTCGAGCTGAATTAGGTTTACTCATAGATAAACATCGGCAAGGTTCTGGTAACAGCAACAATGGTAACACTGCACAGAGATTTTTTCAACATTTCCAAGATAAATCCAATATCACTGGAGTAGATTTAGGTCTTATAAATAGGTTTTATATTATTTTACAAACACTCATCTGGTTTGACCGTTAGTCATGAGAAGTTTAGTGAATATGCATACTGCACGTTTATATGTTAATAAATATAAATGGTATCACATACCCTCTTCGGTTCATAAATTACTTATGCATGGTGAAGCCATAATTCAACATTTTATAATTTTAAAATTTGGTCAACTATCCGAAAATGCACAAGAAGCTTGCAATAAAGATTATAAAAAAATATGGCTGTCACATGCAAGAAAATGTTCAAGAACAGCGGCAAATGAAGATATTTTGTACCGCCTTTTATTGACATCAGATCCACTGTTATCAAGTAAAAGCAAACAGAAAGTGGAATCCAAAGACCTTGCTGAAGAAACCTTACTCCTGCTTAAGATCTAAAAAAATCTTAGTTTAGTAAACTATTGATTACTAATTATTATATTAAAAATGAAAAAAACAGAATTAATGATGAAAAAGTGAGTTTTGAGTATGAATTCAAAGATATAACTTAAAAAATTTAAAAAAAATTAGAACAAAATATGTACAGAATTTTTGAACTTTTAATTAATGTAAAAATCTCGAATTTCTTAAATAAGGTAAAATTTTAGTACGAAAAACTTATTATTTAAAGAAAAAGAGGTTTAAATGATTAAATGAATATCAGAGATGATATATTTCAAATTTCACTTAATTATTCAAAGAAACGAAAAAGTTACAGAAGTTTTAAATGTGCAAATCATGTCAAAAACGTGTATTTCCTGACTTTGGACAAACATTTTAGTACTAAAAACAAACCTGGTTTAAAAAAAAAAGTTATTCAAATGATAGCGTAAATATCAAAAATGATATTTTCCAAATTTGACTTAATTATTCTAAGAAACAAGAAGTTACAGATTTTTAAGACGCGTAAGCCCATTTGGGCCCACTGTGCGCCGCCGAGCAGCAGACCGAACCTTCCTCCATTGAAGCATCTTTACCACTGAACAAAAAGTGAACAAGCAACAAGAACATTGAACGAGTGAACATGAATTCTGAACTTGAATGAAAAGTCTTTTTCTTAAGTAATTCACTAACAGATAGACAAAAAAAAAATCAAAAAGCATAATAAACAGAGATAGAAAGACATTTTGAATGAATTATGGCACTATGAGAAATATTTTTGTTCTTCTTATTTGGGCTGATTCTCAGCACACAAACTTGCAAATCAACGATGACGATGATATTGATGGAAGATTAGTACCACATTTTAATCAAATTGTATTTTAGAATTGTGAGGCTTATGAAAACTTATAGCTACTTATAATACATAAAATTAATTGTCATTGTAATTATTGAAGCTACGAACAAAAAAAAAAACTAATTGCACAGACTAAAGAGTCATTTGGTGGTATGTTAATGAACAGTAATATGTAATTATATCGTCTGAAGTGCTTTTAAAAAATAAAATTTTTACATATTATGTGTAGATTTGTGTAATATATCACCTGTATGAATTTGAGATTTTTGAATGCAATCGTTAAAAAGATAAAAAGGTATAACTGCCAAAAATCGATCAACAAAAATTAGTATATTTAAAAAATATAAAAAAAAAATACTATAAAAATTTCCTGAAAAGGAAAGCAATTAGTTATTCATTATCTTTCCTAAACTATAAGACTTATTACAATCAGACCTAACCCTAATGGGTAGTAAATAATTTATGAACCATCTTTTTTTTAATTTTGAAGTTACAACCTTTAATATCTCATTTTGTACATTTTTTGAAAATATATGAACCAAATTGTTATATTAAACGTAACTATCGGTAAACTAAAAAGTTGTCACTTTAGCACATCTCAATTAGATTTTGGGTTTTTCGATCATTTCACATAAAAGCCCTTTCTTAAGCTACTTATAACTCGAATTTAAAAAAAAACATCACTTTGCACCTCTACGAACATTTTATTTTCCAACAGTTTTTTTTTGTTTTTCAAAAAACTGCAAACACTTATAGGTAAGCTGCACAATAAACTGCTGACTGAATTGACTCCCGCATTTATAATAATAAAAAAATATACTTAAAATTCATTTTACTCAATTTAGTAACACCAACCAAAAAATCAATCGTACCCTCCGTATACGCCAACGTTCATCTGTTCACTTTATTAATTCTGATAACACCAACCAAAAATTCGATCGTTCCCTCCCTATACGCTAGCGTTCATCTCATATGCACATTTATTCATTTTAGTAACACCATAATTTATTCAAAACGACCCTATAAACACTTTCAATGTTAACATAAAAAGCTACACAAAAAGAGCTTACCCGGAAGCTTAGAACTTTCAAAAGTTACTAAGGAAAATCTAATAGAAGTCAGAAATAACAGTATTAATAGTGAAACCGGCTTCGATTTGGGTTAAGAGGATTCCAAACAAAAGTTCGAACTCAGATTCGAAGATTTTCTTCGAATAAAAAACGAAAATAAGAAAGCTCCCCTAACAACACAAATGAAGCTGAAAATTGCTGCATTGAAAGCAAATAATATTTAGGAGAGAATCTGGACGTATTGTGAAATGATTTTTCAAAAAATTAAAAAGGATTGTTTTGGGCATGCAATTTTTTTGGACACTTTATCCTTTAATTGTCTGCATTGTGGTGTTTAATATTGTCTTAAATCTAAAATAGTTAAATGAAATGTACTTTTTTTAAGAAGGAAAAATTAAAAAAAGAAAATTTATTAACAATTGAATCATCAAGCTCAACTGTGCTTGATAACGTTATAGTTACAAAAAAAAAATAACGAAAGGGGGCGAGATATCACATCATAAATAAACAAATAAATTTGGTGGCACAACAGCTCGTGAAGAACCAAGACCTAATGACTAACAACTCTCAACCATTCCTGTGTGCGTATTTTTGGCATGAATGGAGGGGACCTACAGTTTTTTGCCGAGTCCGAACGGCTAGGTGAGAAGCACTTATTCATGACAAGTATACTCTTAAGGGATTTGTCAGTTCCTCGCAAGAGGCAGTACCTCGCGAAAAAAAACATTTGTTTTTAGGTGGCAGCGGCTGGGAATCGACCCCAAACCTTTGGCATGACAGTCCTACGCACTAACCATCATGCCACGAGGTACTATGAGATAACACATTAGTTGTAAAAAACTCTGGCCCACGCCCTAAACGAACAAATCTTAAATCTTAACCCTATTGCTTTAGAACTAGCTTCTTCGGTTCAGTTAAGGAATGAAAGTTCAGAAATCGTCCCATGCACTGTTCCTGGTATAGAATGTGCGTCCGTCTCTAACATAATTGCCGATCCTAGACCTATCAAAGCTGTTTCCAAACCAAAGTCTATCTTTATCTATCTTGATTCAGAAATTGCTGCCGACGATATCGTTTCCCACTTATTAAATAATAATTGTATCCCTACGAGTGCATCGGTTAAGTTTACAAAAATTAATAGAGTAAATAGCTTTGTTTCATCTTTTAAAATAGTGTAATATTTTCTCAGGTTCGTTAATAAAACTTATTCAATTTATTTAAATTCTCCACTTATTTACTTTATAAAATAAAACACTTCACTTTTCCAACTACAAAACAATTTATTGTTCACCACTGAAATTAATTCATAAACTTTACTTTTATTACAACCACCTTTACTCATTCACGATTAAAAATAAACTGCGTCCTCTGCCGGTCAGACGTGTACTTTTATACTTTTCACAAGATTCCCGAAAAAGCTTTCCATAGGGTAAATTTCCAATAAATTTCCCTTTCCAAAGATTTCAATTTGACGTTTAGTATTGGAAGTTTGAAAGCTCGGGTTGGCTACGTGTGATGGAACTATGCTACAGGCTATAGGTCCTATCTTTGTATATATAAACCATAGTACTATCATGGAAGCCATCGTAGAGGGCGACATCTGAAGTACCCAAGGGGTACCTTGACGTGGAGAATTTCATTTTTCGATGGAGACTTGTAATTGTGAATTTTCAAAATATAATGAGAACGGGAAAGACGTATACCGAATTCATGAGAGTTTGATAGTCAGGTGGAAGGCATTTCCTCAAAAGGATATTGGTATAATGAGAAAACAGATAAAAGACACTGAGGAAAAAATTCAATTTTGTTTTGGTTTGTTTACATTTTTTTGTAATGAAGATAAACCTAAAGACATTAAAAGAACAATTTTGAATATTCTCTTTGGCTCCTGGGTGTTTGTGGTGCAAGAGAAAGGGGTAGGTATGCATGTGAAGGTGTATTTATTTTTTCACTGTTGCAGCATTGATAATATAAATAAGATTATATGTATATATGTTATATTATCCTTAGTTGCTGGTTTATTGTGCGCAGGATTTTTGGGTTTTGTGGTGCTAGAAGAAGGAATTGTAATATTGGTATGTGGGTTAGTTATTACTGATGTAGGTGTTTTGTGTGCAGGATTTTGTACATTCAAAGTTTACACTGTTTTGTCGTCATTCTGGTTCTTGCGTTGTTTTAGTTTTTTCCAAAACTTTCAAGAAAATATTTTCAGATTTGCGGCTAAGCTTAGCGTCCTAGTGACTATAGAAATACATAGGTAGGGCCAATTGATGCATCGCATTATATGAAAAATTGATTTTTCTATCTAAAAGCGATTAGAGGCTGAACTAATAGCCCAAGAAAATTACTATAAAATTTACTATAGAAATGGATATAATTTAAAAAACATTTAGAAAGTTAAATTTTAAAAAAATCATTAAAATCGTTGGGTGCATGATTCATTCTTGACCATTAAAGTTAAAAACAATAGAAAACTATTTTTTTTTTTCGCAGTTTAAGAATAACGCCATCTGTTTTTTTTCAAAATTTGAAATAATTGCCAAAATCAACAAACTTGCTTTGACAAACCGGGTTTTCGAACATATGTTAGCTAATTTTATATATATATAATTATATGTATATTATAAGGGTCGAAATATTAAATTCTAAATGGGAGTTTTGCTAGAAGGCTTAATTTTTTTCTCCAGGAAGATGTTAAAAATATTAGAAAGTTCTAAAATTCTAAAAAATTATTAAAGAAGTTATGAGTGATTATAAAATGAAAATTAAAAAATTGGTATCTATAAAATAATTTATCACAAATCTAGATTTCAACAGATTTTGATTTAATATTTATTTTTAGAAAGGTAATAAAACAAAAATTAAGCATGTTTAAGAAAATTTTGATGCAAAAAAAATTTATTAAAAGTTCATTAATCGATGGGTTGAATTTTTTGTACGATTTGAGATTGGCTACATCTCTTCTTTATAAAACCAAGCTCTTAGGGTGTCCGGGGTAAGGGGAAGACCACCTTCTTGGAAAAGAAAGTGATTTGGTTTTTGTTCTACAACTTGATGACATTTTATTTTACATCAAAGTCTTGAAAAAAAAACTTTTAGACGGTAAAATTATCTAAAAATTGAGATATTAACGAACTCTGAAGGTTTATTAATCTTGAAGTCATAGGATGTCAAAGTAACACTTTTGATTTTGTACTATAAATTTACAAATAACGGTTTTTCTTAATATCTCAGCAAACAATTTTTTTTTTTTCAAAAAACTCATAAGACAAAACTTACTCCAGCGTGAAGTTTTTGCATGTTTTTCTCAGAATCCTGCTTGTTTGAAAAAAGTACATTAATCTTTTTTGTGTAAAATGACAAGGTACAATATGTACCTTCACATATTTTTTTCAAAAAAAGTTATAGCTTTCGAGAAATTCAGAAAAAATTGAATTGAATGATGAGTTTGATCCAAATCTCTAGGTATTTTTTTTTGAATGCGTAACCTTACTTAAAATATTGCGAATACAAATTGAACTTCATTGCAAAATGTCAATATGATATAAATTACATATAAGAAAAATAAGAAAATAAAATCAATTCTTTGCGCTGAAGTTTGTACCTATAGAACCAAAATATTATCTGAATCCGTGTATTAAGAATCCGGAAATCCGAAATCCAAAAGTGTTATGTCGAAATTATCATCATTTTATTCCATTTTTTTCAGAATCACCCATATAAGCTTTAAATTAATTTTGTGGTTCGATTTGGGTAAATTTTATATATGGTTGGAAAGCCATTATTACAAGGAGTGTGTGAATCACCAAATTAAACACTGACAGACAAATTTAGTTAACGATCACTGTGCACAAAATATTAAATCTAAAAAAAACATCAAAAATCAATTTTAAAATATTACCTACCTAGCAAGCTTCTGAGTAGTGTCAAATGATGGGGGCGAGACTAATAATAAATAATGGGTATGTAAGATAACAAAAAACAATTACCTACCTAATACAAAAAAAAAACTTGAAGACCAACAGGTACCTACCTAATTATCTACCAAAAGATGAACATATACCCACATATTGGTAACAACCCTAAAAATCTAACAACTAAATTAATAATTGCAAAAAAAAACTTTAATTCAAAGAGGTACCATTTGTATTTTCCAAAATATCCATCATCCCAAAAAAGATTACAATTAAAAAATCAAATATAGGTACCCACCAAAAGATATGCCTACCATGCATATCATGCAAGAAAAGAAAATTTCAATTTAAATACCTACCAAAAGATATAGCTATATGCCTATTATGTTTAAAGTCAATCAGAAAAACAAAACCTACCCTCAATATAAGAAAATATAGCTTTACTTATACCATCATACGTTTCTTTTTTCACATTGCCTACATCCTACAGCAAAATCTCGGCAAATTATTTGTGTCCTCGTTGCTATGACGCGACGGCGACGACGCAAGCAGCTTATTTTCAGATATTTCGTTCACCACTTTCTTCTATTTTTCTTTGGTTTTTTCATTGTCTTCACCTTTTTTTATTGTTTGACATTTCACAAACACCTGATTTGGTTATCTCTTTTACTCTCTATCATTCTTATCAGAATGTAAAAAATACATTCCTCTTGCTCTTACTACTTATCTTCCATTCTTTAATTATGGCCTATTACCAAGTTACCACGCAAAAAACCCTGACCGAATGTGGCGCCGCCGCTGGACCAATGTTCTCCTAAAAAAAATCGTTCATGATAGTACTATGGTTTATATATACAAAGGCCCTATATGTTTGCTAGATAAAGCGCAGCTCGCTGTATAATTTGGCTAATGAGCCGCAATTAAGAATACAAATAAATGTTCATAGTTTTTAGAACTGGTTTATTATACCATTTTTCACCGCTATTTATATTACTTAAAAATCATACTTTTGTGCTGCATCAGCATTCTATTTTTCAATATATACTATATGTTCGGGCAGTCTAATTATGACTCAATGAAATTATGAATCTGGAACATAGTGTTACAAAATTATTCTACGAAACCTCATATGCATAGTCACCCAAGTGGTGGCAATGCCCTGAGCACAACACTCAGTTTCTTTTGACAAAAACAAACAAATAAATGAATTTGATTTTAAACTTTATAGTTTCGAATATCAATGAAATTACTATTTCAATGGTGTCGATCGAATACTACATGTGGCTGCCAAAATATATTTCAGTTGTTCTTCGAACTGGGTAGTGGTAAGACCTCAACAAGTGGTAAGGTTTTTATTTTTTTTTAGGTTCTTGGATTTCGTTTGTGGCTAAGAGGTGTTGTTTTTTAAATAAAAAATATTATTTGAAATTATATTTTTTTAAGCGTTTCCAATTTGTATTCTTGGAACTTGAAGTTTTGCCGCCTTAGGAATATTAAAAAAAAAAACAGCAAATGCCTTCAACGAGAATGGAGCAGAACAAAATCTCGGTATCTTATTTTTTGAGAATCAACAGGAACGAACCACCAAATAAGTTGCATGTAAAATGTATAAAAGTAGAAGTAGTTTCAGTATATTCTTCAGTTTCATTGACAACCGGGAATGAACACCCTTGGTATTTTATAAAGAGATTTAAAACTTGATTTTCAATTGGTTGGGGGTTACGACGTCGAAGTCGACGACGACGACGACGCTGGTAGGTATGACGGGGATCACGTTCTGGTGATGGTTCTAGGACTTGGACAGAGGTTCTGGAAGTGGGTTTTTTAACTGGGACAAAGGACCTATTTTTCATAAAATTGTTTTCAGGCTGTTGGGAGTGGGTCAGGAACTGAGTAGGTTTCGGCGATGGGTCTGGAACTAGGACAGAGGCTCTGGAGGTGGGTCTAGAGCTTGGACAAAGGATTTAAGAAAACAAATGTCCTTGTCCCAGACTATTTGTAGTGGGGACATATGTTTCGGATATGGTTCTGGAACTGGGACAGAGGCTCTAGAGGTGAATCTGGAACTGGGACAAAAGAACGATTTTTTTTCGAAAAATTTTAGTTAAAGAACAACTTAAAATAGTGATAATTTGATAGAAGAAAAACTTGCAAAAGACTTCAACCAGAAGGAAACAAAACAAAATGTGACGTTGACTGTTGCTTTTTTTTTGACGTGCGTCAAATTTATTCGAATAATGGAAGATCAAACCTGGACATTTCTTGAGAATTCAAGTTAAGAGAAAATAATTTCAAAATGTTGATAATTTCTTTTTTTTGTGGTGCAAAAGGTTGTGAAAACTCCATAAAAAAAAAAAAGAATTTTTATTTGGTTTTCGATTTGTTATAATTAAAATTAGTATATTTTTTTCTCGCATTTTGATCAAATAATGACTGAAAAGCCCAAATTTTTTGGTTAGCACTATCTGATTCTTAGAATTTGAAGCTTATGAACAGATTAGATCAAATCGCAAAGAAGTTTAAAGTGAAAAGTTAAGGAAAAAATTTAAAGTGAAAACAAGAAAACCAGAAAACAAGAAAAGAAAAAAAAAGAAAAATGGAAAACTACGACGTAGCGCAGGTAAGAAAACTTCGATATTGTGACAGTGTGCTGGACTTACTTCGATCCCCCACCAGTGGTAAGATCGAAGTAAGTCTATATATTTAGGCCAAAACCCAATTGCTCCTTGCTTCGACCCCCCACCAGTGGTAAGATCAAAGTAAGTGCAGCATGTTGTGATCATTGAATTTTTTCGTGTTCCTTGTACCATCCTTTGGGAACCTTACCCAAATGCTCTTTACTTCAATCTCCCACCAGTGCAGTGGTAAGATTGAAAGAAGTCCAGCAACGCATGAAGTTCGAATTTTGTGACATTATTTTCATTTTCAAAACACACGTAAAGCGTTTTATTAAATTCTTTGTAGAGAAATTTGAATAGTGAAATTTGGTATTTTTCCGGTTTTGCAACATTTTTATTATTTTTTTGGTTCGAAATTTTTCTAACCATATATCTTTTTATTTCATTTTCAGGTCACTTTGTCTAAGCATGGAAAGCAAAAGCTGGTAAAAGATGGGTACCTGTTCCACCTGGAAAGAAACGTGGAAGAAAAATCTTTTTGGTCTTGCGCCGAAAGAAAGCCCCACTGCAATGAGCAATTCGTTATAAAGAAAAAGGTTAACGAACATAGCCACGCACCTCTGGCATTTGAAAAACAAATTTCAAATGCGAATGTGCTGCTTAAAAAGAAAGCTTTGCAAGCACTCCCACCAGCCACCATAATAAGGGATAACATCCTGGGAGTTGAGCCCGAATGTCGCCCATATATCCCTTCAAAAGCAGCACTGAAAATGAAAATTAATCGGGTCTGAGCCATCCTGGTGAAGGAGCCAGAGAGTCTGGAGGAAATTTCCATCCCTGAATACATAAAGTTCGTGGAAGGTGAACTTTTTGTACTTTCAGAGGCAATCCACGTTTCCGGACTAAACATACTTCTGGGCACAAGAAGTACGATGCAGCTGCTCTCCGAATCGAAGTGCTCGCTCGTCGATGGCATATTTGCGGTTGTGCCATCGATTATGGGACAACTGTTTTCCGTGCATGGGCACATCGAGGGCACAGTGGTCCCATTAATATTCTGCCTCATGAGCAACCGCACCAAAGAAGCCTACCAAGAATTTTGGCTGCAACTCCAGACATGCGCCGCAGAGTTCAATCTGCCTCTAGATCCGGACATTATAATATCCGACTTTGAGCGAGCCATAGTAGCAACCGCTGCCGAAACATTCCCGCGAGCCCAAACCAAAGGTTGTCTGTTCCACTTCGGACAAATTATTTGGAGAAGGGTTCAGCACCTTGGAATGGCGGTAAAATATGGGCACGACGAGAGCTACTCACTGAAGGTGCGGATGCTAAAGGCATTGGCATTTATTCCCCCAGAAAACACGAGGGAATATTTCAATGCCTACTACGGTTGTTTGAAGAATGTTGAATCCAAACTGCTGGCAGATTGGTTTCGGCATAATTACATTTGCGACGGAATAACAGCACCGAATTACAAACCGGAGCTCTTGACAACAGGTGCCGCAGCAGCGTCGAAGCTTGGCATCGGCGTCTGAAAGTTGTGGTAGGTCAGGTCCACTCTGGCTTATACAAACTAATAGCAGACCTGGGAAAGGAGACTGTGGTAGCAAAACTTACAGTGGAGAAACTTCGAAGAGAAGAAGAGCCGCCTGTGACAAAGGCGATGAAAATAAATGAAAAGCTGCAGAAAGTGCTCAACAAAAGGGCAATAACAGAAAAAGTACAATATTTGATTAATTAGGCACATAATTCAAATATTGCGTAGAAAGGTATGATTACTTTCAACCAGGCCGAGTCCCAAGCCGTCCTTTTCAGGACGACCAATAAATAAAGAAGAGATATAAATAAGTTTCATAAATTCACTAAAGTGAATAAATTAAACAATTTTCTTGAGCAATAACTTGGGTGGAGCAGGTAATTTTGTTGTTTGCGTAGAAAGGTATGATAACTTTCAACCAGGCCGAGTCCCAAGCCGTCCTTTTCAGGACGACCAATAAATAAAGAAGAGATATAAATAAGTTTCATAAATTCACTAAAGTGAATAAATTAAACAATTTTCTTGAGCAATAACTTGGGTGGAGCAGGTAATTTTGTTGTTATTATACTTTTCACCAAGCAAAGGACTTATCTGTTTATGAAATTTAGTAGTTCGAGTGAATAAACAATAAGGTATGCATGCAAAGTTTCTTTTGCATTTAAAGAATCTGGATTTAAAGACACTTTGAATTTATGAATTTTAGGAGTTAAGCCCCAAATTTGAATATATTTTTTTGAAAGTTTTCGAAAAAACTTTTTTCACTAACTTTTTTTATTTTTAAGAACTGACGCATTTCTTGATCACGAATATGCTTTCTATAAAACGCTAAGAATCTTAGCTTAGCGGCAAATCATGTTTAAAAGTGTCAACTTTAATGCCTACAGGACGCTTAGCTTAGCCGCAAATCGCGTTTAAGGATATAAGTAAATTTTTGTATTATTCGATGCATTAATTGAGTGCCAATTTTAATTTTACTTGCGCAACAATACCTTGGGTGGCCCGCTTCGCGGGTTCTCAGGATTTTAACCCTCTTTTTTAGGTCCTCTGTCCCGCTCGCGCAACTCCGTTCCCCTTCGGGTATTTAAAGTCGTCTGGCAGGTGCCAATGTCGACAGTACAATGCGTGGCTTGCCTAGACCAGAAAAATTACTTTACATTCATAGCTAGATCAATTTAATATCCCTTTACAATCTTTTATATAGTCCTGTAAAGAACTATTGCAGCTTATTTGTACATCAAAAGCGTTTCAAGTTGAATAACAGAGAAAATTCGGAGCTATTTTCATGATTTTCTTTGCCATCAGCACTGAAATCGGCCTTGAATCGTCACTCTTTAGAGGATTTCAATAATGTTTATTCATTTCATACTAATCTGATATTTGAAACTGTGAGAATCAACAAGAACGAACATCCAAAAATGTTGACAGAAAAAAGTATAAAAGCAAAAGTAATTCCAGAATAAAATTCAGTCCTCAGTAGGACTCGGTAGGTAAAACATCTCTCAAAGAGTTGATACTAGATTTTTCGGTTGGAGGGAGTTGATGGAAGAACATTTTATTTTTAACTTGAAATCAATTACAAAAAAAACTGTTAAATTTTTTTAAACAAATTTGTTCATTTTTTTTTTTAAATTTTGGAAGTTTTGTTATAATTAAAAAAAAATCCATTTCTGTCCAGATTCTAGACCCACCTCTATCCAAATCTGGACCCTCCTCTTGTCCAGATCCAGATCCAAACCCAGCCATCCACCGAAACGCTACAAATTGAAATGAAATCCAATTGATATCTCTTTACCTCGAGGTGTTACTTCTACCGAGCTCTAAGAAGAACTGAATATAAATGCCAAAGCACTCCTGCTTAAATACTTTTTTTTCAGAAAGGGGAGTGGCTTCAATAAATAAAAAGAAAATGCAAAAACAAAAAGAATATTATCGAAATAAATAAAATATTTCTCAAAATTACTTAAAATTTCTAATGACATTTTGCAATCCCGTATCCACCAAATAGTAGCCAAGAAAAGTATTACACTCCCGCGGGTATTTTGTATTTTGATCCTCCGGGATTTTTGTTTAAAAGATTTTAAAATAAAACGCAAGATTACAATTTACACAAATATTTTATTTATTAATTTGAGCATCGGATCCCTTACCACTGGTGGGGGGAAATCTTCTGCTATACTTAGGAGTATCAAGATGGAACTGACCTGATCTGCCAGGAAAAGCCCAGCTTATATGTAATACATTGATATTCTTAATTCTTCTTACAGACTATAAGTATGTGTGTATTGTTACACATGCATTATCATCATATTCTATGCTGATTCAATTTTATTATTTTTTATCGTTGACGATTTTTGTTTACATTAGTTTGATTTTATATTTATGTTTGGATATTCTGTATCTGTGGGAGATTCTTAGTTAGACATTCTTTGTTTACATTACTTTTAATATTTTATGTCTATTCACATAAATTATGTTCAACGAAATATGCTTGGTGGGCATTTAATATTTAATGGTATTTTTATTAAGCGATATGGAAATATTTAATGGTATTTTTATTAAGCGATATGGAATACGCTTGGTATGGTTTGGTTGTTATGATTGTTAAGCAATTCTATAACTCGGGCAAACGTTACACGGGCAAATGTTTCACAGGCAAACGTAATGATCCCATCAGAATACTGTTTTGATTTTTTTTTGTATTTAGATAAACTAATACAGTGAATCGGTTGACATGATTGTTTGAGTCTTTGTGTAAATGGATTTTTTTTTATGGTTATAGGTGGAGATTTCGGAAGAATCTAGACCAATAACAACATTTATAACAAGAAAAGGCTTGTTTCGCTACACCAGACGAATATTCGGAATAGCTTGTGCACCAGAACTATTTCAAAAAATAATGGAACGAATTTTGGCTGCATGCGAAAGTTGTCTAAACTACATGGACGACATTATTATTTACGCAGAGACAATTGAA
Source organism: Dasysyrphus albostriatus (assembly GCA_946251815.1). Taxonomy (NCBI): domain Eukaryota; kingdom Metazoa; phylum Arthropoda; class Insecta; order Diptera; family Syrphidae; genus Dasysyrphus; species Dasysyrphus albostriatus. Next base: position 12,876,432 of record OX276339.1, read on the forward strand.
CAACTAGATATACGTGTGGCCAAAGTTTTGAAAACTCTTAGGAATCATAATGTTATGTTAAATCGTGCAAATTGCATTTTTGGAGTAACAGAATTGGAGTTTCTGGGTCATAAGTTATCGGCATGTGGCATAGCTCCTACACATATTAAGGTTGAGGCTATCAAGAATTTTTGTCGTCCATCGAGTATTGCAGAACTGCGTAGCTTTCTTGGCCTAGTAAACTTTGTTGGAAAATATATTCCAAATTTAGCTTATCTAACGGAACCACTTCGTATGTTAACCAGGCAAAATGTAACGTTTAAGTGGCGAAAAGAGCAACAAATTGCATTTGAACGTTTAAAAGAAAGTCTGACAAGTGACTTAGTATTGGGGTATTACGATGTTCAAATACGCACCCAAGTATACGCTGATGCCAGCTTAGTTGCTTTAGGGGCAGTGTTAATCCAAATTGATGACAAGGGGCCGAGAGTGATTACGTATGCAAGTAAAAGTTTGACCGATACAGAGAAACGATATTGCCAAACCGAAAAAGGAGCATTGGCTTTAGTATGGTCAGTTGAGAGATTTAACTTTTATTTATTTGGCCGAACTTTTGAACTGGCTACCGACCATAAAGCATTGGAAACGATATTTTCACAAACAAGTAAACCGTGTGCAAGGATAGAACGCTACTTCGTTTGCAATCCTATTAATTTAGGGTTGTATACAAACCAGGCAAGAACAATACAGCTGATCCGTTGTCGCGATTAGTCACCAACAAGGCAGAAGAATGGTTTGATTTAGACAATAAGCATTATGTCAACCATGTTGTAGCAAATGCTGTACACGTCGCATTAAAACTGAGGGAAATCGAAAAGGCTTCCGCCAACGACTTAACTATACGTGATATTAAAGTTGGACTCGCAGAAAAGATTTTGTCTGATAGAGCTGGGCGGTTTAAATTATTCGAAACCGAGTTATGCTTTGCTGGAGATATCCTACTTCGAAGAAATTGCATTGTTATGCCAGAAAATTTGCGATACCGTACAATAGAACTGGCTCCTGAAGGACACCCGGGAATCACAGTTATGAAACGTCGTCTACGAACAAAAGTGTGGTGGCCAAAAATTGACATTGAAGCAGAAAGTTTTGTGAGAAAGTGTCTGGGTTGCAAAATGGGTGCGGCGCCATCAGCACCACAACCTATGAACCCTTCTGAACCGTGGTCTCACTTAGCAATCGATTTTATGGGCCCGCTACCTTCAAGCCATTATCTCTTGGTCATTGTCGACTATTTTAGTCGATTTGTCGAAGTGGAAATTATGACGAAACAACAATGGAAAAAATAAAAAGACAGAACTATTTTTGCGCGTTTTGGTAGACCTAATGTGATAACAGCTGATAATGGAACACAATTTATCAGCACCGAATTCAAAGACTATTGTACTGAAAACGATATACAAATTATCCATTCTACACCATTTTTGCCACAACAGAATGGTGAAGTGGAGAGCCAAAATCGTTCTATTTTAAAGCGTTTAAAAATAAGCCAGAATTTGCACCAGGATTTGGAGAAAGAGTTGCAGGATTATTTATTAATGTATCATATAACACCGCACTCTACAACATTAAAATCGCCATCAGAACAGATGTTTGGAAGAACCATTCTTGACAAGTTGCAACAAATTAATCAGCCACTCGAATATGATGAAGAACTACACGATCGTGACAAAACAAAGAAGGAAAAAGAAAAACAATATGCTGATGAAAAGCGCAATGCCAAAAGTAATTTGATAGCTGTTTCAGATTTGGTCTGGTTAAAAAACTTGACAAATACAAACAAATTGTCGCCAACATTTGAACCAGTCGATTTCAAAGTAGTTGAACGAAGTGGCTCTGGGATAGTGGTTGAAAACCTAGAAACCGGGGTACGTTATCGACGCAATGTTACACATGCCATACAAGTTCCGTTACAAAATGAAAATAAAGAAATAATACCACAGCAACAACAAAAAACAACAACAACGAAATGAACAACAAAGTGTGGAGCAAAGAACTTTAAGCTCCCTACGGATGAGTTACCACCGCGAAAGAGAAAAGCACCAGCTAAATTCCAGGACTATAAACAGTAAACAAACAAAATGTATTTTCGTTGTATAATCACCAAATGGGAATTTGACAAGAGTATACCTATATATTTATTTTGTGTATTTATTCAAATTGAAAAAGGTAAAAAGTAGATGTAGTATTGGGCTTGAGTATCTGGCAACACTTATTTAGTATTTGAATGAAATACATAATTTGTTGTACCTGGGAATACTGGCCTCGGAAAGGTAAATAAAATAAGGGATCGAAAAAGACACTTGGAAGTTAGAACGCGATAAAGACAGACGTTTTTCAAGTTTGTACAATACCAATATAAAAAACTGAAATCAATTCCAAACCGAACGATTGAGCAGCAAACAAGAGATAACTCAAAATGAAAACATCGTGATCTTAACTGCTTTTGACGGATTAACCATCTCAACTTATATCAGAAAGATGAGTTGGAAAAAGTTACTCAAGTTACATTTTGAAACTTCGACTTTGAATTTAGGAACAATTTTTTGACAACAACCAGTCAGTTGAAGTAGCTTTTTTAAGTAAAAGGAACAATGCAAGTTAACTATAACTATATATAATTATAGTTAGCTTTTGTTTGAAAAAGAACGCACTTCAGTGCAGATAGAAGAAAATATTGTTATATAGATATCAGACATTAGTTGGAAAAACAGATCACCTAGTTCCACCAGTAGAGTCCACTGATCTCTATATACACTGGATAGTGTATTCCTTATAATGTATAACAATTTTTTTGCTTCCATTTGGGGGGAGAGACGAACGGAGATTTGACGTCTTCATAGTGCATTATTTTGTATAACTTGTTATAGAGTTATATTGTTATACAAAAAAGTGGTTATAATAAGTGCTTCATAATATAACAATTCTTCAAATGGAATCAAATTTCTTATGTCGATACGCTATCTAGTGTATTATAGAGATCAGTGGTAGAGTCAGGATGTTATGTCATCCAGAAGTTAAATTCCAAAAAACAGACATTCTGTAGGTAGATTGGAAAGTACCGGAAATAAAAACTCATCTAAAATTAATTTGTGGTGGATTTTTGCGGAGGAGTTTTTTCGGTAACTAAGGATAGGAAAGGTACATGCTGCCGGAGTGCCCCAGGTGGCAATTTCGGAAGTCTCCTGTATTGTACTTTTTACTTATCACTTTTTACTTACTAATTTATTGTAAAAAGATATTATAAATTTGTATTAAAAAAGTTATACACACCAAGTATTGCATATTCAAACATGGTTAAAGATAAGTTTAGAATTATAAACACAATAGTCCAAGAAGCCTGTCCAGAAAAATATAGGATTAGAAACTGACAGCTGATATAATTGAGGTGGGTTTGACATTAGAAAAGCCCTAAATAACTTTATTTGTTACGTCTGCTTCGTATTTTATGTAGTTAAATGTAGTTAGTGAAACAAATATGAAGTAGACGTAGTTTGAAACGTCAAATGATCTATCAGTTGTCTCCTGTCACTTTGAAAATTAAATTTTGAAGTCAAATTATCGGTTATTAATTTAAATAAGCAAAACACAAAATGCATTGTTTAAACACTTTTAAAAAAAAGCTTAATTAAGAGTTTTTTCGTTTAAGCTACTTATGTAGTAGACGAAATAAATTGTAATAAATTTGATGTGAACTACGCGTAGTTAATAATGTAGAAAATGTAGGTAATTTGGTCAACCCTGCCTAACTATAACATTTTTTTAAGAATTTTTAAAGGTCTTTTCGCAAAAATAGCCTGGGGTATCGGAGGTCCCCCGCTGTTGTATAGGATGCTGACTGTATCCTTCGCTTACAGGTTTCGATTAAGGGTGGATCCAGACTTTTGACTGGGAGGGGTCTACGTTTTTCGAAAATTAAATTTAATAAAGTAGGTACTGCATCTAAAAATTTAATAAGTTTTCATTTGCAGAAATCTTTATACAAAAAACAGCGGATTTTTCAAAAGTTACTAGCAAGTTGCTAAGAGGCAAAGTGCAAGAATTAGAGATTGGGGGTCAATGGTGAACAGTAAATTGTTTTGTAGTAAGAAAAGTAAAGTGTCTTATTTTGTGAAGTAAATAAGTGGAGAATTTAAATAAAGTGAATAAGTTTTATTAACAAACCTGAGAAAATATTAAATTGGTGTTTGAATTGGAATAAAACTTAATTTATTTTTATTATCAGGCAATAATTACCAAAAGTGAACGTGACTGTGAAAGTGAAAATGAGAAAAGACAATGGGTGAAACTCTAAATGATTTAAATTTAGTTGAACTTAAGGCAGAACTGAACAAGCGAGGTCTTCCTACTGCTGGAACGAAGAATGATCTTATAATTCGTTTGCAAGAAGGTTTAAGAAAACGTTGAGAAAACCCAGACACGTTTATATTCAAAATTGAAATGGAGGAAGAGCAAGAACAAGAAAGTACGTCAGCCATGACCAATCTGCTGTCTCAGCTGCTCGTTAAATTTGATAGTCAGGAAAAGAATCTTCTCGAACGATTCGAACAACAAAGCCAGGAACAAAAGAATCTTCTAGAACAGCAATGCAATAAACAAAAGAATCTTCTTGAACGATTTGATCAAACAAGCCAAGAACAAAAGAATCTTCTAGAACAACAACTCAGTGAACAAAAGAGTCTGCTCGAAAATCAAGAGAAAAAACTTCTTCAACAATTCTCAGAACAGACAAGTCTGCTCGAAGGTAAGTACGATGCCATTGACAACAGAATTGTTGCTCTTAACGAGGGTGTTGATAAACAATTTTCGACTGTTGAAGCAAAGTTCGAAAAGGTTGAAGACAAAATCAAATGCATTACAATGTAATTGGATAAGGTAAAGAAAATGAAGGTTCGAAAAAGTTCAGGCGAGTATCCAAAAAGAAAGGAGATGCATCTACCAACCTTCAATGGACAAACTTCTTGGTCAATCTATAAGAAACAGTTTGAGGCAGCCACAGCAACAAATGGCTGTGACGAGTAGGACAAATATATAGCTCTGACGCTTGCCCTTAGAGGAACTGCTGCTGAACTGCTACAAACCATACCAGCAGATAAGATTGGCAACTTCAGTGCTCTTGTTCAGGCCAAACGTTCATTGACAAACGCTTTGGAGATGGCCATATGCAAGAAGTCTTCCACGTTCAACTCAATATTAGAGTCCAGAAAAAGAGGAGAAACTCTACAACAGCTCCAAGCAGACATCAAACGGTTGGCACAACTGGCATATCTGGCTGCAGGGGATGAAATCATCAACTAATTTGCAACAGAAGCCTTTGTCCGTGCTGTATCTGATATCAACCTTCAGCGAGCAATTCGAACTGCTGGAAAACGCACATTTCGTGAGGTATTAGCGTTCGCCTTGATTATGGAAGCAGCAGAACAGGTATCTCAAGAAGTCCACGAGTAAGAGAAATAGAAATTGAGGAGTGTTCATGCCAGAGAACAGCGTTGCAAAGGAACCAGCGAGATGGAACTGCTCGATGCTGGAACGGTAACAGGACCAGGCACCTCCAACGTCAGTGCAGATTACCACCTAGAAGATCTGCACGTGAACGCAGAAATTGAAACAATAACACCAATTCTCTACCTCTACCTGTTTCCCAACCGGAAAACAAGTAAGAACAAACTTTGAGGGGCAGAAGCTGGTTTCTGGTATCGATGGCCCCAGAACCACTATTCAGGTATCGCAGACTAAACAAAACAATAAAAGTCTGACAGTAGAGGCAACATTAAATGGCAAGAAACAAGTGGCTACGATCGACACCGGTGCCACTGCCTCCATTATTCGAAGAGGCTTGGTGAAGATGGCATGGCTGCATAACACCAACACCTACCGTCTGAAAACTGCAACAGGAGAGGCAGCCAGAGTGTACGGGGAGGCTCATCTTACGATCAGTTTGGCAGAACTGGAGTTTTCACATCTATTTCTGGTAGCAGATAATTGTGACGAGTTCATCGTTGGAATCGACTTTATGAAAGAGCACGGAGTAATCCTTGATATCGGGAAGCAAGTTCTTAAGTACCGAAATGTGGAGATGCCTATGGTTTATGGCAATGAAAGCTCATCAACTTTGGGGACTGTCATAAAGGAAGATATATGCCTGCCACCTACTTCTGAAGTGTTCGTTTGGACAAAAATAAAGGGTGATTTGGGTGGCCATCAATACCTTATGGTGGAGCCAGACTATGAGCAGTCTTCCCAAAACATCATCCTAGGGAAGACTCTTGTTGCACCTAACAACAACATGGTGCCCGTACGGATACTTAACATCAAACCGTACAAAGTCAAGCTTAATAAAGGAGCAGTTGATAGAAAGTGTGAATCAGTGTCCGCTATAACTAAGATCACAAAAGTGGATACAAGTGGAAATTGAACTCTATGAAAACAAACATTTTGAAGTCATCCATTTGAAGTGAACGGCAGCTAAGTGTCGCTGGTAGCCTCCTTCACGAGTACGCTGATATACTATTATATATTATATCGTACACAACAACAATATATTATGGTTGTACACAACTGGTGCAGCATCGAATCGACACAGGAGACGCTAGACCAGTTCGACAACCAGCAAGATGTCTCCCATTAGCCAAACAAGCTGAAGTAGAAGAGATGATATCGACGATGAAGAATGATGGGCTAATCGAAAATTCTAAAGCCTTTGAGCATCCCCAGTCATTCTTGTTAAAAAGAAGGATGGAAGTACTATATTCTGTGTGAACTATCGGAGGCTGAAAGACGATGCAAAGAAAGACAGCTACCCACTGCCAAGAAGGAACTGAATGGTAACCAACATTGGACTTGAAGAGTGGCTACTGGCAGGTAGAAATCCATCCGGAAGGCTGTGTTTCAGAGGCAGAGGCTTCGAGAAGCAAACTTGAAATTAAATCCAGACAAGTGTACATTCTTCAAGTCTGAGGTAAAATTCTTGGGACATATCATCTCGTCCCAAAGAGTGAAGGCTGATCCTGAGAAAGTGGACACTGTTAAGAATTTGGCAACGCCACAAGATAAACATAAACTTCGGATCTTTCTTGGTCGCGCCACGTACTATCGACGTTTTGTTAAGAATTTTACTGGGATCCCGAAAAGTTTGCATCAGCTTTCCAAAAAAAGCAAACCATTCAAATGGTCAAGTGAGTACGAGAAAAGCTTTCAGGTACTCAAGCAGCGCCTATGCAATACACCTGTTCTGGCTTATCCGATACCAGACAAACCTTTCATCATCGACGCTGACGCAAGTAACGTGGGAATTGGAGCCGTACTGTGGCAAGTTCATGGTGGAGAAGAGAAGGTCATAGCCTATTACAGCAAGGTACTCTCAAAGCCAGAATGGAATTATTGTGTGACCAGAAGAGAACATCTAGCTCTAATATCAGCTACAAAACACTTCTATAAGTACATCTATGGACAGAAGTTCCTTCTTCGAACTAACCATGGCAGACTAAGTTGGCTTTTGAACTTCAAAAATCGAGAAGGTCAAGTGGCAAGTTGGATCGAGAGATTGCAGACATAAGACTACTAGATTTAGCATCGAAGAGGAAGGTTACACTCAAACGCAGATGCCTTGTCTCGGAGACCCTGCGAACCGGACTGCAAGCATTGCACACGTCAAGAAGAAAAGGAGGTAGCTGCCATCCAGCCTGCCAGACGGCAGATCGTATGTGATGCAGCTAATCGTACCTCGATCCAAAGTTAATGACGTTCTTCAAGAGATGCATGAGGGAGTTTCCGGAGGACATTTGAGGATCAATAAGACACTGGAGAAGGTAAAGCAGTGATTCTACTGGCTACATGCAAGAGAAGACGTCAAAAAATGGTGCCGCAAATGTGATACTTGTGCTGCAAGCAGGGGACCAGGCAGAAAATTCTAGAGTAAAATGAAGCAGTATAATGTAGACACGCCTTTTGAGAGGATTGCAATAGACGTTGCGGAAACCGATACATCCTCGTAGTAATGGACTACTTCAGCAAGTGGCCTGAGGCATTTGCCAACCTAAACCAGGAAACCAAAACAGTCGTGGATCAGATTGTTTTCAACTGGATTAGCAGGTTGGATGTGCCGATGGAACTTCATTCAGATCAAGGAAGAAACTTCGAGTCCAAAATCTTTCAGGAAGTTTGTACACTCCTTGGCATTTAAAAGAAACGAAAACAACACCGCTTCATCCACAATCTGATGGAATGGTTGAACGATTCAACAGGACCCTTAAACAACACCTTTCTTAAGTTGTATGCGACAACCAACGAGACTGGGATCGGCATATTCCATTATTCTTGATGGCCTATCGAAGTGAAGTACATAGCTCAACAGGACATACACCATAAAAAATCCTACTCGAGAACGCAATACGACTGCCAAGTGAAATAAAATTTGGATGTTATGGTAATGAGCCCTTAGAAATAGATGACTACGTGGAAGACCTGAAAGAAAAGCTTCTTAACGTTCACGAAAGGACAAGGGCAAATATAAAGCTATCATGTGATCGGAAGAAAACACTATACGACCCAAAAGCAACAACGAACGGATTCCAACCAGGAGCACTTGTGAGGTTTTATAGTCCCCACCGTCGGAAGGGACTTTTATCGAAACTTCAACAAATTTAGGAAGGCCCGTATACTGTTGTAACACTTAGAGGTAAAATGAAAGTAGTTCACAGTGACCGTTTACACCACTATAATGGTGAAGGATGTGATGAATTTGCTCAGGAGGGGGCAGTGTAACGACTGTCACATTTGTACTATAACGACTCTCGAATGAGCTATAAGCACTTTTAAATAAAAGAAACACCGAATTCTGGATTAGACAGGACACAAACCAACCTACGCAGAGCTTTGGAACTTCCAATACTAAACGTCAAAATAAAAGCTTTGGAAAGGGAAATTTGTAGGAGCTCTAGAAGGAAATACTAGAACCTTCCAGCTTTTTTGGGAACCTTGTGAAAAGTATAAAAGCACATGTCTGAACGGCAGAGGACGCAGTTTATTTTAATCGTGAATGAATAAAGTTGTTTGTAATAAAAGTCAAGTTAGTGAATTAATTTCAGTGGTGAACAATAAATATTTTTGTAGTAAGAAAAGTAAAGTGCCTTATTTTGGGAAGTAAATAAGTGGAGAATTTAAATAAAGTGAATAAGTTTTACTAACGAGCCTGAGAAAATATCAAGCAAAGCACCCCAAAAAACATTAAATGACAAATTCTAAACTGTCACAACTAATTATCGGCAAATTATCCACCTATTCATTTTTCGATTCGCTTTGCTAACTTGACACTCACGAATTATAGTCTATGGCAATACGAAATGAAATGCGGTGGCAATAGGGATCAAAAAATGAACTCGCTTCGGTTTGCCCAAGGCTTGAAGTATCTTCATAATGCTAGCAACTGAATACCACTTAAAGTTGATCACATTTTAGTTGCATTTTCAAAATCAAATGCAAATTTTGCATTTGCATCTCTTGCAATCTCGCAATAGCAATCGAAAATTGTGAAATAAAAATTTTGAAAATCAAAATCTCTCAAATTCAGATCTCACAGTAACTTAAGTTTGTCACAAAAAAATTAATGACTTTAAATTTGATTTTATGAATATATTTTTATTCCTTACTTTAATAAAATTAAATGAATAACTTAAAAGGTAGTAATACAATTTCAGCCTTATTCAGAACCGTATCATACCGAATACATAGCGCTATTCACTGGCTATAATGCCTCCGAACGGGGAAGCCTTATTCATAAAACTTATACAATGTTAAATAGACTCATTATAAGCTAGACGCGTCTGGGGATTGAATAGTGGTAACATATAATATCGCAATGTCACTTTCACTCACACACAAAAGTGAAATATTTAGATATAAATATCTATGTACAAGTACCTTTTCTTCCCTATAAAACTGAATGAAAATATAAATGAACAAAACAGTTTTTATCTCAAAAAAATTAATTTTACTTATGCACAGTGCACATATCAGGCTTTGCATGCTTTGTAGGTTTCTACTATAAACAACACGACGAAAACAATTTTTATAATATGAAATAATAATGAATCCAACCAGAATAGGGTGACGCGTGGCGCAGCAGGAAAATGGTTGTTTTGTTTTGGCAATGCAAATTAACCGGGAGTATTAAATATAAATTGAAAATAGACATCAAATATGAGTTCCAATTTTCTGAGTTTTTTTATTATTACTTAAAACCGCACAAGAGAACTAAACAACAACGATCATCATCATTATATTATAAAACGGCAAACACGAATTTTGTGTTACTTGTAATTCCGTTTCATTTAACCATATGTGAATGAAATAAAATTAAAAACACAACAATGGGAGCATTTGGCAACGTATCTTTAGCAATCCGGATTTGTTTGTGCTGTTGTAATCCCTTGTTAAGAAACAGCTGATGCAATAACAACTCAACGTATCTGAAAATTTTTTGTATTATGGATAGCCTATCGCTTTACCAGTCGAACGCGACCAATGTTAGCAAACAGATTTGGGGGGAGCAACGAACGGAGATCGGACGTCTTCATAGTGGATTATTTTGTATAACATGTTTTACAGTTATATTGTTATACAAAAAAGTGGTCAGCTTCATAATATAACAATTCTTCAAATGGAATCAACTTTTTTATGTCGATACGCTATCCACTGTATTATAGAGATCAGTGTATCGAAGACAAAATTATTAATTAATTAATTTGTACGCTAACATCCACATAAACAGACCAAAATGCATTATCTGTTACTACATTTACAAGCAGGTTTGAAAGCTCGAGTTTTATTTGGGTTGAATATACAACCCAGGTTTTTCGTCACTTGGGTTGAGTGCTCCATTTTGAGTTGAACTGAAATGGTATTGAGATTGAGATTCTCGAAAAATTAATGGCATTAATATATTTATTTCAATGTAAACAAATTAAATTGAATTAACATAATCACTTACAACACTTGTATATTAAAACAAAGTTATATTTGTTCACAAACATGCAAATAAACAGACCATATTGCATGATATGTAAAACCAAATCCTCGACCCAAGTTTTTCATCACATATTTCGACTCGACTCCGCTGCTCGAGTGCAGTCAAATCGAGTCAAGCTCATTTCAACTCGAACTAGGTTTACAAGGAGTTGAAGCGAGCTTTAAGCTCATTTTTCATGCGACATTTTAACTTGAGATTTCGGACCCAGTGGGAAGGACCACTAGATCGTGAGTAAAAGTAAACAACTTTCAGTATTTATAGTTATAGATATATTTTAATGAATTTTCAGTTTTTTCAAAGACACAGAAACTAAGAATGTTCCTTAAACAAAAATTCCTTATACACCGACCGAAATCTTTATAAAGAAATGCTTAACTACGCATTAATGTATAAAGTTTTTTTTTTTAATAGTAAAAATGCATGTTGGATACTGGGCAACTCACAAAGTTTATATTTGCTTAACTTAATAGCAATTTTTTACACTTGTAGATAGTGAAACAGTTATTTTTACCGTTTCTAAAGCGAAATAAATAAAAACCATTCATTAACTTTTTTGGTGAAAAGGAATTTGTCAATTTTGTGTTTGATTAATTTCAAAAAGAAAACAAAAAGTTAAATTCTCTATATTTCTTTAAAACAAATTACCAATTTATTGTTTAAATTAAATAACTAAACCAAACAGAAAAAGCAATTATAAATTTCGACTTTGTACTCAAAAGAAAATGGTTTCTATTTCTCTGGAGGAAAATAATTGCAACTTTTTTTCTTGAACTGTTGAACTGTGTTTTCTTCATCTATATTTTTGGGTGTTGTCTCTTAAAATATGGACAACTTATTTTTTAATCAACCGAAATACAAATGTACCTAGTAAATTTGTATTGAAACCAATTTTTAATGATTAATTTCGTACATTTTAAATTCATTTATACTTGGGGAAAGCCCTAAGAAAAGGAGGGGTCATGACTCCTATGCCTCCTCCTTGCATCCACCAATCGTTTTGATTATCTGACCAAACTCATAATAAAACTTGATGTTAGTTGAATATTTGTGGAGGTAAAAGTAGTTACTTCATATGTTACAGTTATTGTGAAATGCACAAAATTACTATGGGTGGAGAATGTTAATGACGGCGACATACGGTCTTTTTTCCGTTACCCAAACAGCAAGATTGTTGTTTTCATTATTTGGAAAGCATCAATATTCAGCTCCGTAAATTTCATGAGGCATAAAATTACTTTATTTTTTTTTTAATTTATCGGTTCATGCACCTGACTGACGAATAATCCTCCGCCACCCATGTAGCTGACGATTGTTTTTTGATTGGGTATGAAATGACTTGAAAACGACAATTTTTTTTACAACTTCAAGGCCCCATTACTTCTAGGCCGCGGGTGCGGCGACTGACTCGCATTTTTGTTACTGTTTAATTGTTATCTTCCACAAACTATTTGAATCATTTGGGGTAAAATGACTACCAAAACTTCAATGCTGCCTCAACAACCAAGCCAGGAGATGCCAAACTTAGTTAGTATTTTCATCAATTAATTGTTGTATTTATTCCTCCATTTTTCTTAAATTTTGGTTTGCTAAATTTTTATTTATATTCTTTTTCTCATCATCTCGCACAAACTTGATCATTTGAATGGTTTGTCTTTCTCTGTTAGCTGATATAAACTTTTCGCGAGCTCAGAGAAATCCTTCACAAATCGACGATAGTACGTGGCTTAACCAAGAAAGCGAGTTGATATTTATTCTGTGGTGTTGGCCAATTCTATACGGTGTCCACTTTTTCAGGATCAGTCTTAACTCCTTGGGAAGAGATTATAAGTACCAAGTATTTTACCTCACACTTATAGAATTAGCACATATCTAGATTCAATTTTCCACAATGCTCATCAAATGTCTTACCAGAAACGATGACATCGTCTAAATAGACTAGGCAAGATTTCCATGTTAGTCCCTGTAAAACGCATTCCATCAAACGTTGTTTAGTCTAAAAGTCTGAAGTTGAATACCTATAGTCCAAATGGTATTACTTTAAACTGCCACAGACCATTTTCTGTGGAGAAAGCCTTCGTTTTTCGATCTTCTATATAGATTTCTAACTGCTAGTAGCCACTCTTAAAGTATTTACAATGTTGGGAATTATTCAGCTCCTTTCATCGCATCCAAAATATTGCTGATTTTAGGCAAAGGGTAGCTATTTTTCTTTGTCACATCATTCAGCCTCTGATAGTCCACACAGAATCGAGTACTTCCATCCTGTTTTCTGACAAGAGCGACTGGGGATGCCTAAGGGCTATTAGAATTTTTAGAAGCCCATCTTTCTTCATTGTCGATATCACCTGTTCAACTTTAGCTTGCGGAATCGGTCTTGCGTCTCGTGTATCGATCTTATGCTGCACCAGTTGTGTTCGACCATACTGCCCACTGGGTGAAGAGAGTATACCAGCGTACTTGTCTTCCACTTAATTTGAATGAATTACAAAATTTTGCCTTCATAGAGTTAAATTTTTTGCGGTCCACACATTGTTGAGTGTCCACTTCTGTGAACCTAGTTATTACGAACACTGATTCACACTTTCCAACAACTTCTTCATTTCTTAGCTCGATTTCGTATGGTTTGATGTTAAATATCTGTATGGGCACTGTTGGGATGTGGTTCGGGAAGAAAAAATCAAGTTGAATAAAATAGCGAGTGTGAGTTGAGTATAATGTATTTACTTTATTAAGAAGGTCTTACCTTTAGGATGAGTTATACAAAATTGAACGAGAAATATGTTAGTAGAAAGGAAATAAATTTATTTGGGATATTTTATAGGGAACTTAAATGGACGTTTTATAGGAAACTAAATTGGTTTAGCGCCATCTAGTTTCTCACCTAAACATTGCCGGCCGCCTTGCAGGATTCCTGCAAAACAGCTCTTCATAATAATTATTATTATTATAACGGAATTGGGTTGGAGAACCTTTTGTGTAGAGGGGTTTTACTCACTCCTTGGTAAGGATATGTTAGTATAGAAGTGGGAGATACAATTTATAAATGTTTATAAATATTTAGATACCTTTTAATTTTCAAATAAAAATAATATTCAACTTCGAATATAAAAATATTTTTGTTTGAAAGCAAATACATACATTTTCGAAGAATCGTACATTGTTAAATAAATTTTTACTCATGTTAAAAATAATTAAAAATCAAAATTAATATAAACGGGTTAAAGTGTATCTTCTTCTACTTCACCTTTCGGTAAAATACAAAGTTTAACGATAGGACGTTTTAAAATACCGTTTTGAGTTTTAACGTCTACTACCCTAACTTTGCCATCAGAACCTGTATATAATTTCACGATGCGCTCTAAGCGCCATTCATTCGGAGATACGTTTCCTTTGCGGATAGCGACGAGATCGTTTAGAGCTATATCACGTTTCGAGTACTTCCATTTATATCTTTTTTGGAGCTCTTTAAGATATTCTTCCTTCCATCGAAGGCAGACGTTATGGTGAATATTTTTTACCTTTTCCCATCTATCACTTAAACTTAAACGAATTGAAGTCATATCTGGTTCCAGTGGAGCCAAAAGAGGAGCTATTCGAAGGAAATGACCTGGGGTCAAAGGCAAAATATCGTCAGAGTTATCAGTAAGGGATATGAGAGGTCGAGAGTTTAGACAAGATTCAATTCTTGCGAGGAGAGTCGGAAACTCCTCGAATGTAAATTTGTTGTCCCCGGGAACTTTGAGAAAATGGGTCTTAAAAACTTTTAACACCCGTTTTCCACAAACCGCCCATGTGTGGGGCACCTGGAGGTATAAACTTCCATTTAACTCCCTGAAGTTGATATCTATTAGATATATCTTTGGCAAACGAATCGATAAAGAGTTTAAAATTAATCACCTTACTAGCGCTGACGAAATTGTTTCCATTGTCGGAAAAAATGGTGCTAGGGAGACCACGACGAACAACGAAACGAGAAAAGGCTGCTAGAAATGAAACTGTGGAAAGGTCACTTGTGGGTTCTAAATGAATTGCCTTAGTGCCAAAACAAACAAAAAGGCAAACGTAGCCCTTGGAAGTGCGACAGTTACGTGCCGAAAAACCTTTAATTCCTAAAGGTCCAGCGAAATCGATGCCGGTATTTGTATAGTGTAGTGAGAGCTCGGTTCTTTCGATGGGAAGTGTTGCCATTATTTGGCTAGCCATGCTATTCTTGTAAATTGTACAAACATTACATATACGAATTATGTTTTTACCAAGTTTTTGAGCTTCGGAATCCAAATCTCGGATCGAATTATTTGAACAACGAGTTGGTTTCCTCCATGCAAAGTGACATCATGAACAAAGTTTACATAAAGCTTCGTATAAGTACCATAATACCGCAGTATAATGGGAAATTTTTCGTTGAATGAAAGAGTAGCGGAAGCGAGTCTTCCATTAACTCTCATAACGTTCGCAGCGTCTAAAGATGGATTAAGTGTCAAAAGATTACTTTTCTTCGGAGAAACTTGTTGTTGACAAAGGGCTGAGTATTCGTTTGAAAAATAGAGCTTTTGGGTTAAGCGAATAAGTTGAATTTTCGTGTACGAAAGTTTCTTTTTGGGACAGAAAAAAATTCTAAGTTATGGAATGGTTTTGGTAATCTAGTTCTGGAATTTCGGTTGAATCTAGTTGAATCTAACATAAGACATAAGGAGTATCATTCTTGGCCATGAAGAAAACCTTCTTAGCATTGCTTCGATGTCTGGGAAAAGAATAGTCAAATAAGACTGCAAAGGGCGAGCCATATATCCACCATAATCGACTATTATGCAGATCTAATGGAGTCAAACCTCTGGTTGCAAGATCTGCTGGGTTATCTGCGGACGGAACATGTTGCCAAGCAGTATTGCCAAAATTTTGAGAAATTTGAGGAACTCTGTTTCCTACAAAGGTTTTCCAAGTGTGTGGAGGCTTCTTTAACCAAGCGAGGACGATAGAGCTGTCTATCCATAGAAACATATTTTCTACGGGGTACTTGAGTTGAGGGACTATTTTCTCTATGAGTTTTGAAAGCAATACGGATGCGCAAAGCTCTAGTCTAGGAAGTGTAATTTGCTTTACAGGGGCAACTTTCGGGTTTGCACATAAAAGATGAGATGAAAAAGTGTTGTTTGGATACTAAACACGAGTATATAATGCAGCACAATAGGCACGCTCAGAAGAATCACTAAATCCATGCAACTGAAGGGAAAGTCTTTTGCTAAAAGTACTAAGCAAACTGCACCACCTCCAATCATGATTTCCGGATTGACAATGTTTGGTGAGCTTAAGAACATAGTAGAAAAATGCACTTATAAGGCATGTAAATATACATCATACAATAAAGACAATTGGAAAGTCATTGTTGAAGACGCCGATGGGTATAGATCTATCACTGAAGAATTGAACAAAAAGTGAATTCAGTGGCACTCGTACGAAAATAAAGCTACAAGGTCAACAACAACAACACCAACAACAACACCAACAACAACACCAACACCAACACCAACACCAACACCAACACCAACACCAACACCAACACCAACACCAACACCAACACCAACACCAACACCAACACCAACACCAACACCAACACCAACACCAACACCAACACCAACACCAACACCAACACCAACACCAACACCAACACCAACACCAACACCAACACCAACACCAACACCAACACCAACACCAACACCAACACCAACACCAACACCAACACCAACACCAACACCAACACCAACACCAACAACAACAACAACAAGAACAACAAGATGTATGGGCCATGTTGTGCTACCCCACCCTAAACTTTTGTATTGCTTTTCATGCCTAGTCTGAATAGGCAATAGTGAACGCTGCCACTGATAGCAACGCAAATCGGTTCGATACGATAGCGCAAACTATCGTTTCATTTCAATATTCTTCCGACTGTGCGGAACATAATGGAAGTTGACGGACTTATCCCTACTTGATGCTTTGCCGCTTCTTTTCTTTTTCAACTTCCAAACCATCCAGATCGCATTTTCAGATTTTTTGAAAAATCATGTCGTAATTGATCTTAGTGATAAAAGAAATCTTTAATTATCACGATTACGTAGGCATACGATTTACATATCTTCGCTCCTAGTGCTACTTCGTGGCAGGGGAATCCCCCGAACACCAAGGGATTGTGTCCTTGGTTAATTTTCGGGAGTTTGAAAATATTGCTAGTTAAGGTAAATATAATATATGAGCCACGTATTACTTACTGCTCATCAGGAAAAGTGCACCTTTAACCCTGAAAGTGATTTTTTTTATTTTTTTTTACAGTGCTCTATAGCAATTTATTTCGATTTTTTTTGTCTTTGAGTGCCAATAACCACGTGAATAGGTTGGTCTTAGCCTATCAAAGACCACGTGTAAACCCTCTTTTACACAATAAGGGTCTTGGATATAGCAGTGGGGTCATAGTGGTAATAACCACCACTAAAACGACACTACACAAGCCCTGCGAATTTCGTGGAGAAACGCTCTTCATTCATTTAAGAAAATCGATCTGTCTACGCCGGAGCTCAACTGGCAAACAGAAAGTCACAACGAAAATCCTAGCAACTTGAAGCTAAAGTTATTAGCTAGCTACAGCCAATAACTTTACGGTGCAAGTTGGAGTGAAGTGAACTCGACAGTTCTTGTTTATTTCAAGTCATTGAGGAAAAAGGCTTCAGGTAAACCATCGCCGTACAAGTGGTTATATGCCTTAACCTTATGCTTTGATATTCTTTTTTTATCTAGAAACCTTTTTTTTTTTTTGTAACAGACCTATTCAATAAACCAAAAGGTTAAGTTGACTGGGCGTTTCCATTGCGCTGATATCAAAGACCAAGGTGCAGTTATTCTCATACGGCGTGGTGTGGCGTAGCGCCACCGCGGTGCAATCGGCGTTGAAGTGAACGTCTACCCTAAGCAAACTTGGGTCTCAGAACGAAGCGAATAGCCAACAGCCTAACTAAAATCGCAACACTATCAACTATACTTACCAGATTTATCAATTTACCCACCTATGAACAATTCTCATCCAGCATCCCAACATATTTTCCAAATCCATCACTTACCAACATATTCCATCCTACAACAAAAAACATAGCGCTCCGCGCCCATCAAACATCCACCTGCAACTAACAGCTGATGACAAACTTATTTGTTTTTTTGTCTTAAAATTAATCACTCAATTAAATGGACCGAAACCACCTATAGGAAGAGAAACTTCGAAAAGTTCATTATTGAGAAACTAGTAAGCCCCGGATCCTTCCCACCAACAAGTAGTGCGCAAGTTAAGAAAAAGAGTTTTTTAGTGTAGTTTGAACGACTTTATTTCACCGAGGTATATTATCGACTGTTAGTCTAGATATATAATTAAATTTTGTTCAATCAGATTTATTTCACATTGATTATTATTATGCTGATTGAGCAACTCAATGTATTATTTTGCAATATGACAATATACATAGATTGTTGCTTATTTTGCACTTTGACAAATTGAATTATTATTCATACTCGTATTACAAATAAAAGGTTGTTGTACTAATGGTGACGGAGGTCACCATACAAATATGTAACTTCTCCCCCCTTATTTTTAAGATTCTCCTGAATCGTTGGAATTTCCATAATTTTAACATTTGGTTGGGGCTTAGTAACATTATTTATTTTAATTTTCAATTTACGATTTGTTTTGTTAATGAAAAATATTACAATAAGAATAATTATAATTATTAAGAACATTGTAATACTACTGATTTGACTTATAGTTCTGTGATATGTTATTTCATTAATTTTCTGTAAATTTTCAATTTGTTGCATTTTTGAAATTTCTTCAAACTTTAATTTGCCAGTTACATTTAAATTTGTTTCTTCTTCATAATGAAATTTTTGAATAAATTCTAGTTGATAATTAAAAATAGTTACATTTAATATATTTATTGAACAATTATTAATATTTAACATGAAATTTCCAGTTAAAATTAATTTTCTATCATCGCAATGATTATAAACATTTTCTTTTTCTAAATTTTTACAAATCAAAGTATCGTCGTCAATTTTTATTACTTTATTTTCTTTATTTTAACGAAAAGTACATGAATCTTTTATTATACATGAATTACTTATATTTAAATCTTTCAAATAAATGTTTCTTGGATTATACTCATATTGTACATTATTTATTTCTATAAATTGTAAATTTTCCATATCTATTTCTTTTTTTTTATCATTTGGGATTGGTATAATCATTTTTAACTGGGCCAAAATATAGTCTTTGGGAAGTTTCAAAGCTATTATAAGTCTGTCTTGGTCGAGTTTCATAAGTCCTATTCAAGCGTTTTCAAGTTTATAAAAGTCTATCCCTAATGTCTTTATTTCTTCTCCTGTCAATATGCTTGGGTGGAGTATACCTTGTTTAGCAGATGCTATGTTATCTAGAATGCTATCAATTTTGCTTTCTAATATTTGAAGTTTTAGTAGTTGGTCTGTAATAATTTGTTTTCTAATAATGTCTTTTTGGTTCGAAGCAATACTTTGGTAAGTATAGGATAAAACTTCTCTATCTGTTTCTATTGTTTTTTTAAATTTATTAATAGAGTCCATACATTTTTCGTTAGTTTGTATTTGATGGTTCAGGTTTTTTATGGCTGCATGATTATTAGTATCAATTGTGTTCATATGTCCGATAAAATCTTGTCGGTCATTGTCATCCATTGTCCCAAACAACCATTTCTGTCCTGTTCCTATAATAAAGGGTGATTTTTTAAGAGGTTTAGAACTTTAAAAAAAAAAAACACAAAAAATTCGAAAAAATGAATGAAATATTTATTTGAATCGATAGTTTGAACCTTGCAATTTAATGTTTAAAGATAGTTTCATGCAAATGTTGACCGCGGCTGCGTCTCAGGTAGCCCATCCGCTGAGTCCAATTTTGGCATACTCTTTCACACATATCGGCCGGTATCTCACGAATGAATGCATGGATGTTGGCTTCCAGTGCGTCAATCGAAGCGGGCTTGTCCCTATAGACATTAGCCTTGACATACCCCCACAAAAAATAATCTAATGGTGTCAAATCGCACGATCTAGGCGGCCAATTGACCGGCCCGAAACGTGAAATTAACTGTTCACCAAACTCGCCTCGCAATTGCGCCATTGTTTCGCGTGCTGTGTGGCATGTGGCACCGTCTTGTTGAAACCACATATCATGCAAGTCAAGAACTTCCATTTCGGGCAAAAAAAAGTTTGTTATCATCGCTCGGTAGCGTTCACCATTGACAGTAACGCTGCGATTCGCATCATCTTTGAAGAAATATGGCCCAATAATGCCGCCGGCCCATAAACCGCACCAAACAGTGGCTTTTTCGGGATGCATTGGTAGCTGTTGCAATGCTTCTGGCTGATCTTCACTACAAATGCGGCAATTATGCTTATTTACGTACCCATTCAACCAAAAATGAGCCTCATCGCTGAACACAAGCAGCGCGCGATGAACATTTCGAACCGAGCACGAATTTTGATAGTAAAATTCAATAATTTGCAAGCGTTGTTCATTTGTAAGACGATCCATGGTTAAATTGCAAACCAAACTGAAGCTGTTTGACAGTGACACAAGGTACTAAACATACGTCAGCTGTCAAAACCAGTGTTGCCAAAACCAAACCAGCTAAGAAATCACTCGTTATTTATAAGTCCTCGTTTTTGTCTTCTTAGTGGAACTATTGCTTGAAGTTTAGATTTTATATTAACAATTTCATTACTTATTTCGGTATTGTTTTCTAATTGTAGAGCTTGTAGATTAACTTCTATCATTCCGATTGTTGAAAATAAATCCCTAGTATCTATTATGTGTAATATGGTCTGGCTATTATTAATTATTTCTACTGATCCTAAATTTAATGTTGTATATCCCTTATTGGTTTGTATCGGTGTTATTATGAGTGTTGCTTCCGCTATTTGCATTATTATCAGCCAGGGGATCACCTGATACAGCCAAAAGATTACCTGCGAATTGATTTGGTCTTTTAATATTTGTTGGGTCAACATTTTTTAAATTATGTTTTCTATAATATGTTTCATTTTTATGTCTTAGATGTTTATAGTTCCTTATGTAGCCTTCATTGCGTTTTTCATCATAATTTTCCCTATAAATATTTCCCTTTTTTCTAATTTTTTCTTTTTTAGCTTCTATTTTTGTTCTTAGCTGAGTTTGGACTCATACCTAATGTTGAATGATACCTACTATTGTATACCTGAATAGCTTTATGAATTTTTCTATTGGTGGAAACGTCTGTATTTTTAATTGTTAGTAAAATTTCAAGTAATGTAGAGTGGAATCTCTCTATATCTGAGTTTCCAGTATGCGAATTTGGTTTTGTCATATGCATTTCAATTCCTTCCTTCCTAAAGTATTCTTTAATATTTTCTGAATTAAATTAATTGTCACAGATAATTTTTCTTGGTTTTCCGAATTTACTTAATTGTTCGTCTATGCATTCTAATTTACTTGTCCAATTTTTACTACTTAAATTGTATCCATAAGCTTTTTTCGTAAATTTGTCAATAAATGTCAGGTATGTTAGTTTATTGAAATGATAAACATCCATATGCAAAATTTCGTTTCCTTTAGTTGGAGTTTCTGTTAGTCTGAACTTTGGTCTTATTGGCTTTCTGTCATATTTACCTTCTTGACAAGTCTGACAATTCCCTATTACTCTAGAAATTTCTTTTATAAGTTTTGGAAAATATATTTTGTTTTTTAATTTATGATATGTCTCTACTATACCTGAGTGATTACTCTCTTCTATGTGATATAAGGATATTTGTCTATGGGCCTCTTCAACCTTTTCTAAATCTCTTGCTCTCTGAGTGAGCTTGTAGAATTTTAGTTCTTTGTTGTGTCCATACATTTCAATTAAAACTTTTTGTACTTTATTGTATTGAGTATCATCTACTTCTGAATAAATTCCTACTTTTCCTGATTTAATAGTTCTTTTAAATCAATCTTTCCAGTATTTGTCATTTTTCGTCATATCAACCTGAATTATTGTTTTAGTGTGCTGTTTTTTTATTATTTCATTTTGCACAGAATAATACAATATTAGCTGAGTTTGGTAAATGTTAACAATTCCCTCTTTGATTTGTATATGGTCTAAAAGTACATTCGATGAATGTACAGTTTCTGATGTTTCGTTTATTTCCTCTGGGATTCTACTTAAGAAATCTGCTATTTTATTTTCCTTCCCTTTTATATACTCAATGTCAAACTCAAATTCTTGCAACTTAAGAAGTCCTCTTTGGACTCTTTGACTAAACTCCTTTCCATTATATTTTTTATTTAAATATTTTACAGGCATATGGTCAGTGATTATTTTAAATTTCTGACCCCAAAGATATGGTCTAAAATATGTTGTAGCCCATACTATTGCTAAAAATTCCTTATCTGTTGTAGAATAATCTTTTTCATGGTCGTTTAATGTTCGGGAGGCATAACATACTGGCTGCCCTTCTTGAGTTAGAACAGCTCCCAACGCAAAATTACTTGCATCAGTGTATAGGGAAAATTGTTTGCTAAAATCTGGAAATTTGAGTATTGGATGTCTGATAAGATTTTCTTTTAATCGTTCAAATGCTTGAATGTATTGCGGGTCCTTACTATTTATTTTCATATCTTTTTTAAGATATTTAACCATCGGGTACGCTATTTTGGAGTAATCAGCAATAAATTTCCTATAATATCCAGTGCTACCTAAAAATCCTTGTAACTGCTTAATTGTTTGGGGCAGTGAATATTTCTGGATTACTTCTATTTTATTTGGGTTAGGTTTCATTCCCTCTGCAGTAAGGATATGACCTTAGTATTCTTTTTTTTTAAGAAAAGAGCATTTACTTAGTTGTATCTTAAGATTGTAGTCAGCTAATTTTTGAAAAATTTTGTCTAACGATGTTATGTGCTCTTCTAATGAGGTCGAAAAAATAAGTCTGTCATCAAGATAAACTATGCAAATTTTGCCTATGTACTCTCTGAGAACTTCATTCATTAGACGCTGAAATGTCGCTGGGGCGTTTTTCAGCCCAAAGGGCATTCTGGTATATTCATATAGACCGTTTGGTGTAACAAATGCAGTCTTATGTATATCATCAGGATGCACCTTTATTTGATGATATCCCTTGGCTAAATCAAGGGTTGAGAAGTACTGAGACCTTCCTAGCTTATCAAAAATACTTTCGATATTTGGTAATGGATATTTATCGTCTACAGTTATATCATTGAGAGCTCGATAATCGACACATACTCTATACTTAACTTTTCCTTCGCTATCGGGCTTTTTGGCGACCACTACGATTGGTGAAGCGTATCGACTGTTTGATTTTCGTATTATGCTCTGCCTTTCCATATCATTAACTTGGTTTCTTACCTCTTCTTCGTGTTTTTGAGGCAGACGGTACAGTCTAGCATTTATTTGTTGGTCTGTGGATAGTTTTATTTCATGAAATATACTTTCGCAATTAGTAAGCTGATCTCCATCTCTATATAAGAGATTTTTATATTTTTGAAGCAAATCTTGTATTTCTTGTTTCTCGAATACTTTCAAAACTTGTAAATTAACTTCAGTACTACCCTCTAACTCATAACATTCTATGAATGGTTCTACTTCAAAGACCATTGGGAGTATAGTTTTGTTTTGTAGAACTACTTCCTTTTTTATAAAGTTAATGCTTTCGACCATGTTTCCTAGTACATCCATTCCTTACAAGAGACTATATTTTTTTTCTCCTAATGGCTTTCCATATGCTCTAACGAAGACATTTTCTGGGTAGCCAAATTCTGTAGGTACTGGGACCTGATAAATTTTCAATGTTTCTATACTTTGGCTGTTTACGGTAGATAAGTTTAAAGTCAGCTCTTCGAGTACGTTATAGGAACTACAGTCTATTTTACTTGTATTTACTAAACTCATTGTAGACCCTGTATCTAATAAGCATATGTGTTTCTGGTTTCTCAACGCAAATACTACCTGGGTTTTATTACCAGAGAGGCTACATTCAGAAAAACCGGAGCTTCTATTGAATGTATTTCTTCTTGAACCACTTCGGAAGATCCTTGATCTATATTATTAATATCCATTGGTTCCACATTCTGTCTATTACGGGTCTGCTGGAATAGTTATTGTTATAGTTATAGTTATTCCGTGTTTGGTTGCTGTTTTGTATGGTATTATTGAGTTGGTTTTGGCTTGTATGGCCAGAATTATTGTATGTATGTCGTCTCTCTGTGTCGTTTGTTCTTGTAAAATTATAATCAGTACTTTGTTGTTGCTGATTTGTCTGTCTAGAGTTGTTATTAGTATTGTTTCGTAACTGTTGGTTGTTCTGTCGGTATGTCCTTTCTGTGGGCCTAAAATCATGGTTTCCTCTAGTATTATTTCCGTTAGTAAGGACGTTACCTATATCGAACCCTACATAAGAATACAATATACTCTTGACTTTAAGTAGATCATATACATCCCTAATTTCTCTTGCTAAGTTGCCTGCAGCTAGTTCTCTCATTTTGTTAATTACTAGTGAATATAACATTGTTTTCAGATTATCTTTATTATTCTCATACATAATAATAGTATGAATATCTGTTAGTAAATATTCAATTTTGTTAATTAAATCTAATACCGAACACTCTAAGATTGTTGATCCGGCGGGTAACTTCCCCTTGGTCGATGCTTGGCCGGAATGACAGCTTCAGTATATTCTTCGCCTCTTCCCATGTGCTCATGTTGTTGGTAAGTAGCAGTTCCTTTGCCTTACCTATCACCTTACACTGTGAAATAGCAGTCCACATTGCAGCTCTTCTGTCTTCTGGAGTCAAGCTCATGTGATTATCGACAACGTTTATAAATTGAGTCAACTCTTTCCTGTTGCCGGAAAATTCTTTAATATATGAAATTTCTTTCATAATCACTATGGCTCGACTATCAGCTTGCTGTTGAGAATTGGCCTCTAATCTCAACAAAACTCGTGCCATTGTGTTTAAAAGATTTGTTTGGTCGGTTGCCATTTCGTTTGTATCATCTATTTGCAAGTTCCTTCTGGAGTCGTGAAGAATTTGTCGCGAAATTTTTAAAAATATATTTTAATAAAACTCGCAAACAAAACAATTTTGTAATTTTGATTTGTAGTTACAATATTGTATTTTTTTTCCGCGTTTGCTCGATTCCGTTTCGACTGCGCCAGTTAAGAAAAAGAGTTTTTTAGTGTAGTTTGAACGACTTTATTTCACCGAGGTATATTATCGACTGTTAGTCTAGATATATAATTAAATTTTGTTCAATCAGATTTATTTCACATTGATTATTATTATGCTGATTGGGCAACTCAATGTATTATTTTGCAATATGACAATATACATAGATTGTTGCTTATTTTGCACTTTGACAAATTGAATTATTATTCATACTCGTATTACAAATAAAAGGTTGTTGTACTAATGGTGACGGAGGTCACCATACAAATATGTAACTCGCACGACTTCCTTGGAGGAGAGTAAATTCGGTGAGTTAGTTCATTATTCATTTTTTTCTTATTTTGGTTAAATAATTAAATGCTTCATATGAGTGAAAAGATCAATTGAGTGAGATCGGTAGAAACGAGAACAAAAAAATTATTAGATTATCTTATGCTCTTTAAAAGTAACAAAAACTTTGAGTGATTTCGGAAGTGCCGTGTGACTAACTTTAA